>JAUMJK010000307.1:1200000-1515896 GCA_033558105.1 Coccyzus lansbergi
CGCAACGGGACCGGGAGGGAGGGCACCCGGACCTATGAAGGAGCCGTAGGGTTTGGGCGGAGTAAGGCGTTGACAGAGGCTCCCTAGGTTGGAAGAGGCCTTTGAGATGGGAGTCCGAGGCGCCTGGCACTGCTCAGCCTGAGCGCTTCACCTGCCCGTCTTTTAAACCCCCCAGGGATGGGGACCAAACCGCGGCCCTGGGCAGCCTGACCTAGTGAGAGGTGTCCCTGCCCATTGCACCACTGGATGGTGCCTAAGAGTACGCAGCATTTGGTAAAACCTCCTGTTAGAATGGACAAAGTTCTTCAGAAATGGATTGTGCCTCTGGATGGAAGCCAGGGAACTGGAATGTGGTTACACAACGCATTGCACACACAATAAATATCTTTCAGAAAAGGAATGCCAGATAGCTGTTTACATTGAACTATGATTAAGTTGCCAAAAAAACCCTTAATACAAATCTATACGGTACAATAGTGTATTAAAATATAGCGCAGCATACGAAAGCAGTAGACAGGAATCATTCCTGGAAAGACCTTGAATTTCACTACATTTTTACATTCTGTAGGGTATGTTGTGTTTTGCATTGTATGTATTGGAATGGCTGCATTCATAGATGCCACGCAGTATAAAAAAAAGATTTTTAATTATCTTTTCATAGCAAATTTAATATTATGCCTAGTAATTATTATTATGTTACTGTAGCTTAACAGACATTTGCTATTAATCACTTACAAGCCCCCAGACTAGTGTTGTACTACTTCTGTTTGCTACAGTCTGTTGAATTCTGAGTGCAAAAGTGCTAGGAAACAGGATTTTTATTGCTTTTTCTCTGTGTATCCTTCTATATATAGTGAGGATTGACAAGCTTCTAAGTTTCCAAAGTTGCAGAAGAGTGAGTGACTGGATGCTTTACAATGTGCTGAGATTAGATGGTTCTGAAAAACTGGCTAGGAAAAGAGTCGGCCCTCTGACTGGGGGAAAACTTGCCTGAAACCAAACTTTAACACCAGAACTATAACTAGAATACTGAGACTGCATGACAGTAATACTACTATGAAATACTTTTATTAGGGTGAGGGGATCATACTGAAGTGTATCTGCCAGGCAAAAGACCACATGGATCACAGGAAAGGGCCAGAAAAAGAGATTAAATTATAAAGCGCTTCAGTTCATGAAAATTTCTTTTTAAGTCATGGCTTATATGAGGTGACCACTCTGTAGACCCCAAACAAATAAACTTCATTTCAAGGAAAGGATTTATGAGATAGTATAGCACTTTCTGTTAGGGAAAAAAATGCCAAGTGTGTCTGAGACTTATTTGGAGTCTCACAGCCTAAGGGTTGGGTAAACCCTGATTGTATCCTTATTTTGTCTGGAAAGGTTACTGTCCTCCAATCCAGCCTTGGAGTATGTGGCAGGTCTCCTTGTTAGAAGCAGTCCATTAGATAGCAGGATTCTGTTTAAACTGTCAGAAAGGGGAAAGGCGTTAGGGAGCACTCATGTAAGCACTCAGCCATTGTCTGTAGGAGAAATAGTAATTACAATGAAGGGTAAGGATTTAGAGAAAATATTTTGGTTATTAAATTATTTTGGTGGGCTGACGTTCAGCCAGGTGGATGTTAAGTGCTAAACCTCTTGTGCATCTGAACGAGGAAGAGATTGAGGTTAGTACTTGGGAGTGTCTCTGACCACCAGAACAAAAACCATGGCAGAAAAATAAGAATGTTCCAAGCATGTCTGTAAACCATAACATTTTGTAGAAGCCCATTACCTAATTTTTTTATGTTGGTGTGTTTGGCTTAGAAGGGAGATAGGCTGTTTTTCTAACACATACCAATTCTGTCCTGTGATCTGAAACTCTCCAACTTTTTTCCATCACTAGGAATGATGAATTCTAATTACATTTTAGTTGACAACTTTGTTGAGGAACAGCTGACTAGAACTCGTTCCTGGCCTAAATAGGGGTTTTGGCTCTGAAGGGATGACAGAAATAGAAAAGAGAGTTTTGTCAGTGAAGTGCAGCACAGTGAGTTTATTTTCAGAGGCTTCCTTAACTGTGAGAGGCTTCCCACCTCTCTCTCCCTCCCTCTGCTACCGCTTAACATCTTCATGTGTACCTTGGTATTTCATTTGCAAAGCTGAACTGCTTAGGACAAAGTAGGATCCTCTGTTCCTGATAAATGTTGCTGAAATGTATCACACCTTTCCCCCCACAAGTAAGGAGTGTTTCCCTCAAAATGCACAATAAGAGAGGTAGCTTATTGTACATCACTTCTCAAAACTGTTCATATAAATGGAGTTTCTCTAATAGAACTGTTAACAGAGATGCCAAGGCTTTGTTCCGTTTTTATTATGCCTTTAACTTAAATTTACTCTTGAAGGCATGTATATGTGGACACGCTGGCAAATTAAAGCTCAAGAAAATACAAATAAATAGTTGAGCTTAGCAGTACCTAATAGCTAAGTTACTCCAGGATTCTTTTAAGTGTTATTACATATCAAAACTTTTTGGTTGAGCAAACAAGTCTACCTACTATAGGCACTAAGGTTATGATATTCCTATCCTATACAGGATTGTGTTGCTGTCAAACCAGTGTTCAAATAGCATGTTCAATAGAACTCCTAGTGGGGACTAGAGAAGGCTCTTCATGCATGTGTTTTCAGTCTGTATTTGCTTTGGAAAAATTCAGGGAGTTGTGGGTCACAAAGATTGAAAAAGTGTTTTGGAACATTTATTTTCTTGGATAAGAGTTACCAAAGAGCAAATAGAATTAAAAAGTCAGTAATAGAACTTGCAAAATGTGGGATATTAATATGTAGCATCGGTGCATCTCTGCTGCATGCATGGAATCGCCAATATAAGAAGGATACGAAGCTGTTGGATCGGGTCCAGAGGAGGTTACAAGGGTGATCAGAGGGCTGGAGACCCTTCCATATGAGGACAGACTGAGAGAGTTGAGGTTGTTCAGCCTGGAGAAGAGAAGACTCCAAGGAGATACTGTAGCAACCTCTCAGTACCTGAAAGGGGCTACAAGAAAGCTGGAGAGGGACTATATTTCATAAAGGCTTGTTGTGATAAGACCAGGGGGAACAGATAGAAACTGGAGAGGGGCAGATGTTGGCTTGATATAAGGAAGAATTTCTTCACCATGAGAGTGGTGAGACACTGGAACAGGTTGCCCAGAGAAGCTGTGGCTGCCCCATTACTGGAGGTGTTCAAGGCCAGGCTGGATGGGGCCTTGGGCAGCCTGAGCTAGTGGGAGGTGTCCCTGCCCATGACAGGGGGTGTGGAACTGGATGACCTTTAGTGTCCCTTCCAACTCAAACTATTCTGTGATTCTATTTTTATGCATGTCCCCTATCACCAACATGGGGAGAAACTGCGTATTTGTGAGCTGCTTGTTACTTTTCCCAAAGACCTTTTGGTATGTGGTGCAAAAATCTATAAATGAATGCTAAGTTAATTTTAAAGGAAGACCAAGCCTGGACATCAGTAGAACTATATATCATGCTAAAATGCCTTTAAATAGGACACAGTTATTTAAAACACCAATGCAGATAGGTGTAAGGTTTAGAAACAATAAACATGTGGTTGCTCAGGAATTTAAAAACACACCAGCGCTTCTAACAGTCTTGGTTACAGTCTTTATTTCATTGTAAATTTAGATTCCTAGACCACATCTGGCTTTGTTGTTTTTTTTTTTTCCCCTCTAGGTTTTTAGCATACACCATGGTGGGTCTGTGCTGGAAGCTGTCCATCTTATTCTTTTGCTATCAAGTTGTCTCAGGAAGAGTTAAGAGGGAGGGGCATTATGTTGCTGCAGTGTATGAACATGAGTCCATACTGAGTCCTAACCCAGCAGCCCTGGTTGATCGACAGTCTGCGCTGGGACTCATGGGCAGGAACCTCGACATCTACGAGCAGCAAGTAGTAGCTGCTGCCAGACAGGTACGTCGCAGCTCAGCCAGCGCTTGCCTGTGCCCTATGTATATATAGACTAAGTGCTATTTGAGGATAATCTTTTACATTTGTGTTCCCAGGCAACTAAAACCATATTTATAAACATAACTATGGGCTGTTTTTTCAGACATTCTGACGCACCAGCAGCTTTGAAAAAAATCAGGCCAATTAGCAGCTTGCATGACTTGAGTTACTCCAAACTTGGAAAAACGTGCCTATAGTTATTTAGAATAGGGAAATTTGTTTTCTATTTTTTGGTTTGAATACCTAGCTCCTTTCTGTTTTCTTAAATGGTATGTTTTTATTGAAAGGTTGTCTTACAGGCAACTGTCTCTGGGTTTGATTTTATTCCAGTGCTCTCAATGGAAATTCCTGAATGTATCTAAAACTGTAGGAAGTTAAGTGCTTCGGAAAATAATGTTCCACCATTAACAACTCTATGGAAGTAAAGTTTTCCATTCCTTTCTCCTGCCCTGCATGGAATGGTTCTCTGTTTAGATATATTTAGAAGAGAGAGACTAGTATTTCAGATTGTCCTTATGCACAGCCTCTCTTGCTTCCCTCCTCAAGGCAGCCCAAAGCTGGTTCTACTACAAAGAAGCAGACATTACTATCCCTACACAGGGAAGAACTGAGTTGCAAGTTTCACAGATCCCTTGTTTTGAACAGAAGAATTAAAATTCTTAAATAATTTGAAAAGGTGGTTGGTTTTGAGGGTTCATTTTGGAGAATGATGACAGGACATTGTGGTCCAGAAGCACAATAGCTATTTTTGTGCAGTACTGTATTGAAGAAACATAAATTATCCCAAAGATGTATCACGCATAACACATTTGAACTGACTTTTTAACACTCACAGGAATTTGACTGATGATTTTAAGAGGAATCTACCATGTTTTTATGAATAGTCCTCTTTAAATTTCCGGTAGAGCTGGCCTAGCTCTGACATGGCTACATTTCTGCCAACATCTGCATTGCTTCCAAAACCAAGCTGTTTCTGAAAACAGTACTCCCAGAACTCTATCCAGCCCTATATACCCAATCATGGCATGTAGCCCTGATTAAGTGATGCTGCAGCTTTGACACAGTTATGGTGCCTTTGATGGAGTTAATCTGCAAGTGGTATAATGCTGAAAAAAAAGTTAAAGACAAATCTTAACACCAGTCTTTAGCCTGAATGATGCCATTCTTACGATTGAGATGAATGCAGAATAGTTATGGTAAGAATTTGCATGAAGTGTGCTCGTATCTGCATGCCCTTAAAATAATATCAAACAGGTTATTTTTCAAGTTAAAAGTATGTGTGTGGCTAAGGAAGCTTTTTTATACACATAGTTATATCCACTATGAAGTCAAAGAAAAGGTATTTTCAAACTATGTTCATGTAAAAACATACTTGGATTGTCCTTAACTTTCTGTAGCTCTTTTATCCATGAGATTCCCATTTTCCCCACTTTGTATTTAGTTTGGTTTTGCTTTGCCTACAAAATGTGTCTTTGTTTTATGTACAGGGGGCACAGATCATTGTCTTTCCTGAAGATGGAATCCATGGCTTCAACTTCACCAGAAGCTCCATTTATCCTTACTTAGATTTCATTCCACATTCACAGTCTATGAAGTGGAATCCATGCAAAGAGTCTTACCTGTTCAATGACACAGAGGTAAACGTGGGAGTGATTTCTTGCAGGGATTTGTGCTTCAAGTGGGGAAACTAGGAGTTTTGTTTGGGGAAGTAAGTAAGAAATTTAACAACTTGTAGTACCAGGTTCTGTTTTCATGGTTTCATTCTTCACGGAGCAGGGTTTTAGATACATAGATGCAAGGTTAGCTTGTTTAGGAGCCATCTGGATTTTTCATCTCCTCCCCAACCTATGAAATGGTGATATTTTGTAGCCCAGAATCTTTTGTAGCCCAGAAGACCAACCATATCCTGGGCTGCATCAAAAGAAGTATCACCAGCAGGTTGAGGGAGATTCTGCCCCTCTATTCAATCTCTCTTGTGAGACCTCATCTGGAGTACTGTGTCCAGTTCTGGAATCCCCAACATAAGAAGGAGATGGGGCTGTTGGAACAGGTCCAGAGGAGGCTACAAGGGTGATCAGAGGGTTGGAGCACCTCCCATATGAGGACAGGCTGAGAGAGTTGGGCTTGTTTAGCCTGGAGAAGAGAAGGCTACGAGGAGACCTTGTAACGGCCTTCCAGTACCTGAAGGGGCTACAGGAAAGCTCAGGAGGGACTTCACACAAAGGCTTATTGTGATAGGACTAGGGGCGATGGCTGTAAATTGGAGAGGAGCAGATTTAGACTAGATATAAGGAAGAATTTCTTCACCATGAGAGTGGTGAGGCACTGGCGCAGGTTGCCCAGAGAAGCTGTGGCTGCCCCATTGCTGGAGGTGTTCAAGGCCAGGCTGGATGGGGCCTTGAGCAGCCTGATCTGGTGGGAGGTGTCCCTGCCCATGGCAGGGGAGTTGGAGCTAGATGATCTTTAAGATCCCATCAAACCCAAACAATTCTATAATTCTGTGATTCTAGGATTCTGTGATTCTAATAAGAGACATCGTGAGCAATTTTATTTTGAACACTGTTTTACATAAAACAACCTAGCAGTAATTTTTGATGCATTCTCTTTACTCAATTTTAATGACTTGATGACATCAGAACGTTCTGACTGGTGATTGTGTGTAAAATCATTAATGTAAGTAACAGGACATGACCTGCTATAGTGTAAGAGAAGTCACAACTTAGCACAAACCAAGTATGATTACAGAAGATGTGATGTGCAAACCACTGTGCAGATGCAAATGATCATGATTAGAAGTTTGCTCTTCTAGAGGCACACACAGATCAGTTGTGCTGCCTTCCCAAAGCTTTCAGTTGACTTGTGGTGTTTTGCAGCCATTGCTGCTCTGGCAACAGTCAGAAGGTTCTGAAAATTGATGCCCTTGAAACAGAGATTACTTATTTACTTACCTCTCTGGAAAGAAAATCCAGATAATTGTATCAAAGCTATTTTGAAATTAATACCTGAAATACTTCTTAGTCTAGAAACCTCCTGGTTCTAACAGCTTATTTCACAAAATCATTAGTACTTTTTAAAGATAAGTTGAAATGTATTCAATTTCTCATTGGGGTTGTTTAGCCTGGAGAAGAGGAGGCTGAGAGGAGATCTCATTGCTCTCTACAACTATCTGAGGGGAGGTTGTGGAGAGGAGGGAACTGGGCTCTTCTCCCAAGTGACAGGGGACAGGACAAGAGGGAATGGCCTCAAGCTCTGCCAGGGGAGGTTTAGGCTAGACATTAGGAAAAAATTTTTCACAGAAAGGGTCATTGGGCACTGGACCAGGCTGCCCAGGGAGGTGGTTGATTCACCTTCCCTGGAGGTGTTTAAGGTGCAGGTGGATGAGGTGCTAAGGGATATGGTTTAGTGTTTGATAGGAACGGTTGGACTTGATGATCCGGTGGGTCTCTTCCAACCTGGTTGTCCTATGATTCTATGATGATAATAATTTGAAAAGTGTTAAATATTTCATAGCTGCTTAAGTAAAACTTAACCTTCCATGTTCTGAAGTGTTTATATTTCCCCATACTGTTCCCCAGGTTCTTCAGCGTCTGAGCTGCATGGCACTGAAGAACAAAATATTCCTTGTGGCAAACTTAGGAACAAAGGAGCCGTGTGAGCGTTCTGATCCTCACTGTCCACCTGATGGAAGGTACCAGTTCAATACCAATGTGGCGTTTGACGCTGACGGTGTGCTGGTAGCCACGTATCGCAAACACAATCTGTATTTTGAATATGCTTTTGATACCCCTCCAGAGCCTGACTACAAAGTCTTTGATACCCCTTTTGCTGGCAGGTTTGGCATGTTCACTTGCTTCGATATACTCTTTTTTGAACCTGCTGTCAAACTCATCAGGCAATACAATTTGAAACAAGTCGTGTATCCGACTGCCTGGATGAACCAGCTCCCGCTCCTGTCTGCTGTAGAATTTCAACAAGCTTTTGCAACAGCTTTCAACATCAATATTTTAGCAGCTAATATCCATCACCCTGCCTTGGGCATGACAGGGAGCGGCGTATACACTCCAGTCAAATCGTTCATCTACCATGACATGGACAGTTACGGTGGCAAGCTCATAGTAGCAGAAATTCCAGTGATTACTACAGATTACAAAACTAATTTGGAGAGTAACGAAAGATTTGGAGAGAACTTACACCACTCATGTAAGACTTTGACAAGTGCTCCTCTGGATGATCAAGTTTGCTTTAAGGAGGGACAAGAGACCCCTGGCAGAGGATCAGAAAACGGAAATGGTCAGTTACCACCCCTGTTTTATGCAGAAATGATGTATGACAACTTCACTTTTGTTCCCGTTTGGGGGGAAAAAGGAGAGCTCCAAGTTTGTGCCAACACCCTTTGTTGTTACTTAAATTATCAGCAAGCTGGTTTAACTGATGAGTTATATGCTTTGGGAGTTTTTGATGGGCTCCATACAGTACACGGCACATATTATGTACAGGCCTGTGCACTAGTGAAGTGTGGTGGTCTCAGCTTCAGCACTTGTGGACAGGAGGTTACAGAAGCCACTGCTCTGATAGATTTCCAGCTCTGGGGAAACATGAGTACCCCTTATATCTTCCCTTTACTACTGACATCTGGTATTACCTTGGACTATGCTGATCACAGGGGCTGGAAAAACAACCACTATTTCATAAGCAAAAATAGAACATCTTCTGGCCTACTAACAGCTGCTCTATATGGGCGATGGTATGAAAAGGACTAGCGTGGGTGTTCGACTGACTTAGAAAACAACTGCCTGTACGTTCAGAGTATATATATTAACATAAGTTGTTGAACATCTGTACTTCTTAGAGCTTCAGGTATGTTTGTTACTTGACTAACTGATGAGATTTCACATTTGAAATTACAGGCTGTAAGGACAGTCTGTCCCTTGGTAGCTTATGTCCTACCAGAAGTAAAAGAACCGCTTTCGAAAGAGAAAGGCTTGTAAATGAGTTGAGGTGTTTTATATTGGGAAAATAATATTTCTCATTTCAACTGAATTTGTTCCTTTTAATTGGACCTTTCGTTTTCTGGAATCATGGCTGGGAGTATGGAATGGAAAACTGTTGTAAAAGGAAGAAAAGTAGGGCAGGGGATGAAAAGACAAGTAATGTGTATAACATGCATGAAAATATGTATGTGTACATACATTTAGCTTGCATATGGTGAGGTTCTGATGTCTGATTTGGATGCCATGATATTTTTTTTTTTTTTATCTTATGAGTCAAAAAGACCCAGTTGAGGTCATTGCCATTTACTGATCATTCTGTTGTCTGTAATCCTGTTAGAAAATATCCTGCATTTTCCCATATACTTTCAACTGCAACTGAATCGTTCAGTTGTGAGCATCTATGGAACAGCTAGTCTGGGACAGAAGACATCAAATGACTGAAAAACTAGACTGCATGAAGACACAACTTCCAGCCTACTGTGTAAGGAATTGTGTGAAAAAAGAAAACGTCAGCAATGAATAACTATGTTAAGTACTTTACCTCTTCCCAATTAAAAGAGAGTTTATTTCAAAACAGTTTTGACTTCTTAAACATCGTCCATAAATTCATTCAGCAAGACCTGTGAAAAGCATACAATGAACTGTGGGACAGCAATGTTTTTACATAAATACTTTGTGTGCCAGATGGCAGGTTCCTGCTGCTAAATGAGTAAAATGAACCATTCTTTCCAGAGCAATAACTAGACTAAGTGCTATAAATATTGTACTGCAGCAACTAACTGTTCTACTGCAGTGAAGAAGGTGGGAAGAGAATAGTTGAAGGATATTAGTTTCGAGTTAAATTCAGAAAAAGTAATTTATTCTCAAGCATTATATTTTTCTGTGATCTTACTAGCTATTATGATTTCATCTGCATAATGACATAAAACAACTGTTCCTTTGGTGAGTTCTCACTTTGCTCTTTGTCAGCTGTATTCTCACTTAGGGTTTCTTGGTTATTTATACAAAATAAGTATACAAATACTTACAATCTTGGGCTCTTATCAAACCTTCCTTATCCAAGCAGTGTTGCACACAGTCGCACTCAGGTTTGTTTATCCTGCAGTGTACATTGGATAAAATATGGAGAGGGGAATAGTCTCCATCTCATAAAACATAAACCTGCTGATGTAAAGTAGGCCAGCCCAGTGCAGGGTTAATAAAAAATTGTTAATCCTTTGGCACCCATAGAGAGAGCAGGTCAGAAGTCAGAGATGATAGTGGCACCCACAGATTATCAAACTAACTCTTGGTAGAAAAAGATTAGAAAGGTTGAATTCAGTAACATGTTGGTAAGAGTCCTGAATAACTGAGAATAAAAGAGAGCTTGAATAACAGGGTCAGTCCAGGGATGGGAAATATGTGACAGGGTAGGATATGAATCCTTAGATTTTGCTTTGCAACTATTTAAGGTATCGAATCTATTCTTCTAACATCAAAGAACATCTGAGACCTCAGCGTCTTAGACTTTCTGAACTAAGTTGACATCCAGGCACAATAGGAAGAAAACCTGCACATTGTCACTTGACAAGGCTTGGAAGCTGGGATTTGTTTTGTTCTGTTGAGAATCTGAATAGTGAAATTTCTGGTTGCTTCTATTGCAATTTTACTGAAAAACAACATAAGGTGTCTTTCTGCTCTTTAAATGTTTAATGATATGAACAGTATTAAGACAGCTTGAAAAGATCTTTATATTTGTTCCATATTATTCAACTATGTTTACAGTCACCAGGTTAAATATTCTTTCCCCGAGCTCAGCTTGAAAATTGCTAAAACGTAGCATGGAATGGAGGAAGCTCAGTTTATCCTACTGTAAAGTAACAGACAGCACCAGGAGGGAAGCGTGGATAATTCAGACACTGCTTTATTTGAAGACAGGTAACAGTGCTAAAGAGACTGGGATACTACGTTGGAAACAGTTGCAAGAAATCTTCAAGTTGCAAGCAGGGATATTCAGCATCTTCCCCTGTCAGGAACGTTCAGTTGGGAGATGAGTGGTGGAGGCAGGAAAAACTCCACAGCTTGAAAATATCAGTCACACTGGTAATTATTTTTCCTCCTTGCAGTTTCCCTGGGCTTTAGATGACTGAACAACTCAAATGCTCTTTCTGAGGCTGCCGTTGCAGACAATTTTGCTCTGGGTAGGTATGTGAGGATACATGGATCAGACTGAAGGCCTGGGTGACTTTTATAGAATCCAGACAAATGTTTGCCTCTCCTGTTAAGCAATAGCATTATAATAATGAGGTATTTTTTCAAGAATAACAATTTCTTTTGCTATTTTAAGTTAATGCATTGTGGTTCCTTTGTGCTTAACATTCCTCTAAACATATGGGTATTATAGTGAGAAAAGGACTCCAGAAAAATGAGGCTGGTATTGCATCTCTTCAGACTTAATATCTTGGGTTTCACTCTGCAGAGAACACCCATAGTTTATAAACTCCTGTCTTGTCTAATTTTTTTATAAATCTAGCTGTGATTCTAAAAGTTTTAAATTCTAATCTGAAAGACTTTTCCTCCAGCTGTCCCACCAGCTTCTGCAGCACATTAACAGATTATAAGGAGGTCATCGCAAATCATTGAAAGATTGCCACAAGAGTCAATAACTGCCAGTCAGTCTTGGATTTAAGGATTTATATGAACTTGCTGGAACACCTTCAGGAATTTAAATACTTACTCCTGATACTGAAAATGGATTTTGCTGAGTTTATATCCAGAACTACTGAAGTCATGTTTTATGTTTAAGCTACCAATTAAGAGATTGTAAAGGCCTTCTCTCCACGGTTATTAGTCCGATTAAAACTAGGACTGGATTATTGTGAATCCATGCTTTTTAACCAAAAGCATGATGGCATTTCTTTTGGGAGGTAGATATAAACCATCAACAGAGCTACAGAGCAGATAAAGTGGTGGGAGAGGAGAAGCGATTCTTCTTCCAGAGCTCCCTTGCTGCCCTGTGGCTCACTGAGCCAGGTACATCCTCCAGTTCTCCATAGATGCTCAGCCTTTTTTATTTAGGTTTCAGTTTTTAAGACGTGAACCTGACTGATCCAAACATGGAATTAAGTAGCGTGGGCTCCCTGGACACATCTAGCCCTGCTCTGCTGGAAATGTTCCATGATTATGCACACAAAAAAACTCACAAGTACCTGCCAGGCAACAGCTTGGTGGCGTGTCATTCCCTGCTGCTTACAACCTTTCTGCAGGCTTATCCACTCCCCCAGTCACTGTGTGCTTCACAGAAGGGTCACCATAAACACTTAGATAATTTTTCATAACGAAGATGCTGAGCTACCAGAGCACCACCTACATCGTCTCAAACCAGCCAGGTTTCACGAACATTCTCTCTCTCTTATTTTTGTCTTTTCTTTTTGTGAACTACTATATAAATAGGATGTTGTTCTGGATTACTCAGTAGTTGTTTTCAAATAGACACAAGTCAGGCAGGCAAATTCCTCTCAAAGCCAGAATTATCGAGTGGAAGAATAGGTGAAGGTGATCTCATATTCCTTTCCAGTCATCTTCCATACAGCTTAGGTTACAGCTTTGGGATCTTTAGTGCCCTTTATGTTAATATTAAGAGAAGTAAAACTTTGAAGTAATAATTTTTTAAAATATTTTTTAAACTGGGAGATGAGTCAGAAGTTTAAGCAAGAAAATATATGGCCAGGGGGGAAAAAAAAAAACTCCAAACAACCACAAACAAGAGGCAAGTTTAAAAAGTGTGTATTTCTACCTCTGATTGTTCCCAGTATATTTATATGGTTATTTTGGAGATATCTAAGCATGGGGAAGTAGTAAAGAGCAAGGGGAGGAAATGCAAAGCAGGAGACACAGAGGTCAACCCCCCTTTCTATTACAGTCAGGTAAACCCTCAGGGCAGGGCAGGAGCTCCTGATTCTTCGTTTTCACAGCATTTCTGCTACCACATGACACTCTAAAAGTTACAGCTCAACCTAGGAAATTAATACCAACTTGGCATTTTGTCCTGCAGAACATTGTCCTCAGCACTGCAAACCCCATAAAACATCTCAGAAATTGGAGCATGCAGAGTTGCTTGTTCTCATTCCTGAAGTCCATTCGGCTTTTCTTTTTCCAGAATGAAAAAAGAGGTGTTTCATTCCAAGATGCTGCTTCAGTGGCCCAGCCAAGGCTCGCTGTGCTCTCAGTGAAAATCCAAGAGACTGGACGAAGGCTGTAGCAATAACTGTGCCCATGGCATCTGTACAAAGAGAGAAGGATTTCTCAGAAAGAAGCAGGTTCCAATATAATTTTCTGGAAATACACAGCCTCCCACTGAAGTACAAACACTTTTTTTTCCTTTTTTTTTTTTTTGTACAAAATCCCAACCCCACCAGCATATTTGTCTCACAGAAACAAGGAACTTTGTGTTCCTTGCCCTCTCATTAAGAATGTCGTCTCTCTCCACAGTAGCATGTTCTTTACACAGATCACGTTCTGCTTCTGGAGTAGGACCATATTCCAATAATAGGCCCAATTATCACTTACAAGGCGCAATTAATGTCCTGCCCAAACTGCCAGGTAGTAACAGAGGCCTGTGGGCTGTGCTTTTTTCTTCATCTAAAAAGAAAAAAATCAAGTACATGCAAATCGCAATCTACAGGTTCACTGAATAATTTATAACGACGAGACAAATGAGAGAAATCATATAACTCTGAAATCCTATATGAATTAATGATTTGTAATAAAGAGATAGATCTTTAGGCCTAAACAAATCCACAAAACTTAATGTAAGTTAATGCAGAAAAAAGTCTTTCTTTAGTGTGTAGCAATGAAATGGAAGAGGCGTGATTTCTGACTGATGGAAAGAAAGAGGTGTCCAACAGGATTTTTCTCTGCATTTGCTTGTATCCTGTATCCAAATCTAACTTTTACACTGATGCCTTCAGAACTTTTCTCTCCTCTGTCACCCAGGCCCACGGCAAACATCAACAGTTCTGTCTCTGCTGCCCTGTGATTTTTGGAAGAGACGTGTCCCTTGCTGCAGCCTCACAGACACCATTGAGGTAACAAGTCGTCTTGAAGGCAAAGAGAAGGTAGCAAAGATAACAAAGGCCTATTTAGATAATCTTCTCAGTTCCTTTAAAGCAACACAAACCGAACAGTTTCATTAACAGAAATATGCAGCTGTTACCTTTCAGCTAACAGGCAGCTTCTTGGCATTCCGATTCAGATTTTCCACGGGCACACGAGGAAAAGTGGGTCTGTGCTCCTTCGACCTGTATATTTACAGAGATGCAGTGAATCTCAAGGCAGACAATACGGGGGTTTTGAGTGCTGCCTGCACTCAGCTGAGGTACATACATCACTCTCACTCTTCCAAAGATTCAAAGGAAAGAAAATAGAGAAATCACCATTTCCCCAAAGCCACCTAATCCCACTCACAAACATAACTGCATAAATAAACAATGAGTACAGGCACAAATGATTAAGAAAGCAATAGTTAAAAGGAAGTCTAAATAATGAATTAATTCAACATTTAAAATGACTTTAAACTTAAGAGAGCTCACCTTCAGTTTATAATTAAAATACTGGCAAAGCCTTTGTGGGGTAGATTTTATAAATTTTAACAGTTCAACAAGAGACTTTGTCATTAATGCTTAGTAGATAAAAATGAACTATTTGTTACTAGAACTCACATTTGGGTTTTATTATACTCCATAAAATATAAAGGAATCTTGAAGTACTGAAAGAGTGCGGGTAAATACAGTATTCAAGCAGTCACTATTTCTATGTACATACTCATTAATTCTTAAAAAACACCACAAAATTATCAAATAGATCAAAATATTGTCCCATGTTTCCACACTATGTTCAGAAAACCAGCTGATAATTTACAATATCATAAAGATTTCCGGTTTCACGATACAAAAGGATAAAAAGGAAATTGGAATCAGTTTGTAGTAATTTATTTGTACTTTACCAGGACATGCAAGGACTCCTTGCATGTACATAAACAAATCCACTTGAAAAGTAACAGTTATAGTTAAAGCAGAGCCTAATAAAGTAAATATTCATATTGAACAGACAAAACTTCAGTTTACTCATGTCAGTTTTTCATTCTTCAGGCAATTAAAAGAAACAATAATCTGTTATAAATTAAAAAAAAATAATCTTCGGGCAAGTCTGAACTATATTACAGGGACCTGTTTCTGTAGTTTGTCTTCTAAATGGAGCACAACAAAGATACACAGCTCTTCCCACAGACCAGACACTGTACTTTTGTTCTAATAGGGAAATATACTTTAAAATTCACCTCCCCCACCCCCCACCCTTGTAACTCCCGGGTTTTTTTGGAAAAAAAGTGATAGGGATATACAATTTTAACTTACACACAAATTTATGATGTAAGGAAGTAGACAAATCATTCAATAGAATTCTCAGTCACAACAGGCTTATCAATACATTTCATTTCAATTTCATAGTTTGAGTTACTCGTGTATTTTTAAATAATTAAAAAAAACCCTCAATCCAAAACGCAAAAGTTAATAAAATCTAAAACTGTGCAACAATTACTACTTCCCTCCTGCATCTCCCACCCCTTCCCCTCATTTATTATACTGTACATTTTTTCACCCTGACTTCACCTTGTTAGCTGGTTTAATTTTAGTATTATAAAAGCATGACAAGATCATTTTCTTTTCACTTAAAAGAAAAAGAAAATGAAACTTAAATGTACATCTGCTTTCTTAATAGTGTTGGAAGGCTTTCAGATGATTAAAAAAACCCAAACAAAACAAACAAACAAACAAAAAAAAAAAACCCCAAAACATTTAAACCCAAATCTGAGCTTCTTTTCCAGAAGTAATTAAGGTTTGGTTGAAACAACTTCTCAAACAACCTATTCCAGTTTTCACAAAAACTTATTTAATTAAAAAAATCTTTTAAGTTATTTGGTCCTTTGGCAATTTGCAGCACAAACAATGCCTACTGTACCAAACTCAGTTATTGCCTTCAAAATGGTTTTCATTTTATTGATAATATTTAAATCTCGCATCCTTTGTGTTGTACAATAGTGTTGTTCATTTACATCGAGTAGAGTGCCCGGACTGCAGAAATTGCTCCCGGCACCAGAAACAGAAAGGGAGCATACAGTTAAATAAAAGTTTTGACATTTTTTATTTTATTTGCCATGGATTCCAAGTATTTATTCAAGAATTTATGCTTCTTCGGCAAAATATGCTCTTAAAAATCCTCCTAGAGTCTCACAGATTTTTTTTTTATATGCAACCACAATAAAAAAAAAAAAAAAAATCTCCCCAAAGGTCTGTCCTCTTTTTGCATTGAAGCACTAGTAGCTTTTTTTCAAAAGCAGAAGTCTGACTTTCCAGCACGAGGATTCACTCTTAAGACCTACAAAATATAGCTTCTAATAGGTCTCAGAATCTGAATCATTGAGTTCGTCTTCTTCTGTATATGGGTACCCATCTTCCCTGGCAATGTTGTTGAACGTACAGTAGGAGCTATGGTCACTCCTCATGATTGGCAAAGAGTCAAAGGTGACAGTTTTTGAGGTGTTGGTGTAATGGTTAATGGCATTGAAGGTAAGGGAAGGTAACGTGCTGCTCGACGAAACAGGCATCATCGTGGCCAGAATGAGAGCGAGGCAATCGGCCACATCCTTGTTGGGTGCACAGGCCAAAGCTGGTGTGTAACCTGGAAAGACAAAACAAAACCTTCATTCACCATAAAAGACAGTGTAAAAATTCCTCCAAGATCACCTCATCTTTCAGCTACAAAAATATTTTACATAGCTTAGTTTTGTACTGTTTAAATAACAAAGAACACAAATGCATTATCAATTAGTATATTTTAACTTTCGGTTACAAAAACAACCCAGAAATTGGTGGGCTTTGGAAAAACGGTGCAATTAATTTGATAAGCAGTCAGATACTCTAGGTCAGTGAGTTAAGCCTGGATTTGTAAATGATGAGGAAGTCACGTGGCTGAGGAGAGAAAACTTCTGGCAGCCAGCAGTGATGGGTGAAAGCACTGAGGAAACTACAGCTCAACATGTTAAATGTTTCTTAATGCAGAAGCCTCCATACAGCTGTTCATCACAATCACTTTAATAAAGAGTGTCTAGCTCAGTAACAAGCTGGCTAAAGCATTGGGGCCACGTAACTGAAAGGACAATCTGAATCAGCCCTTACGTTATTACAATATACAGTAATAGAAACTGTGTATGAAGCCAACTTTTAACTATTATTTAAGGGATTTAAGTGGTGCCCCTCAGGGGGCCGTAGTGCTGTTCAATATCTTCATCAATGATACACACAGTGAGATCAAGTGCACCCTCAGCAAGTTTGCAGATGACACCAAGCTGAGTGGTGCAGTTGCCACACTGGAAGGATGAGATGTCATCCAGAGGGACCTGGACAGGCTGGAGAAGTGGGGCTGTGTGAACCTCATGAGGTTCAACTAGGCCAAGTGCAAGGTCCTACACCTGGGTTAGGGCAATACTCGGTTTCAGTACAGGATGGGCGATGATGTGATTGGGAGCTCCCCTGGTGAGAAGGACTTGTTGGTGCTGATTGATGAGAAGCTCGACGTGAACCAGCAGTGTGCACTTGCAGCCCAGAAAGCCACTCGTATCCTGGGCTGCATCAAAAGAAGTGTGGCCAGCAGGTCAAGGGAGGTGATTGTGCCCCTCTATTCCTCTCTTGTGAGACCTCATCTGGAGTGTTGTGTCCAGTTCTGGAATCCCCAACATAAGAAGGAGATGGAGCTGAGGCAATGCCTGTTCTACCAGTAAGTGTTTTGGCTACTAAGGATTCATTTTTATTGTAGAAATAGATCCAGGTCAAGTTTTACGATAGCGCTCAGGAGCATTTATTGTGTTGTATAATTGCACATAAGTTTTTAACCAGTAGGGACATTATGGAAAAGAATTGTAGCTAGAAATTAAGAAAACAGCAAGCAGGGGACAGTTTTGCAGTTGAATTGAAGCTTTCAATCCAAGGAAACACAGATAATTCAAGCACAAAAAGCACCAGCTGATCATGCGATAGGGCCGTACAGAAGTGCAGCGCAGCACGCGTTTTCATTGCTAGTATGGTATCTGACTTAAATAACTCAGAATTAATAGTGACAGTCTGCAGAAGAGAGACATCCTGAGAGGATTCAGAAGCAAGGCCAGAGCTTGCTACGCTTGGATGAAGACTGCATTTCAGGCACATAAGGCAGAACAGAAGGCTCAGCATCAATACTCAAAATGCACACAATTTCGTATCTACAGCAGCTGGAGATGGCATGAAGATAATACACAAAAGTTCATTCAAGCTGGCCATGCTCAATGCCATGACTTGCACTAACATGATTTGATAAAATCTCCAAGAAGAAAACCAAGCAGTCATTAGCTACCTTTGGGAATCCCAGTTCACCATAAAAAATTAAAGACCAGCGTAAAGATTAAACAGATTACTTGTTCTTTTAAAAGTTCTCTAAAAGCAGTATTTATACTAATATTCAGTTGTAGATCTTGAGCTTCTGGCTTTCATTACTAGGAATGCAGTATCACAGTTTTATTCTTGCCATAGAGAGCAAAATGAAACAACTGCTTGCACCACGGAAGATTGACATCTGTGTCCTCTGCCACTCATGTTTTAAAGAACAAATTATATTTTTCTGTTTCTTAAATGACTGCAAATTGATCATAGAAGCATAGAATCACCAGGTTGGAAAAGACCCACAGGATCATTGAGTCCAACCATTCCCATCAATCACTAACCCATGCCTCTCCACCTCATCCACCCGCACCTTAAACACCTGCAGGGATGGTGAATCAACCACCTCCCTGGGCAGCCTGGTCCAGTGCCCAATGACCCTTTCCATGAAAATGTTTTCCTAATGTCTAGCCTAAATCTCCCCTGGAGGAGCTTGAGGCCATTCCCTCTTGTCCTGTCCAGCGTCACTTGGGAGAGGAGGCCAGTTCCCTCCTCGCCACAACCTCCCCTCAGGTAGTTATAGAGAACAATGAGGTCTCCTCTCAGCCTCCTCTTCTCCAGGATAAACACCCCCAGCTCTCTCAGCCATTCCTCATGAAGTTTGTTCTCCAGCCCCTTCACCAGCGTTGCTGCTCTTCTCTGGACTCGCTCCAGGCCAACGAAAGGTATAAACACTTTAGATATTCTTTTAATGTGGTAAAGGTACCAACGCCACTAAAATACCCTTACTCGGTTCCATGTTTCCCATAATCCATACTTGTATTCACAACCTTTCACAGGACAAACCCCACATCACCGTCTTCACTTACAGACAGGCCAACAGAAGCAGAGTGAGCGAAGCAGCTTCCTTGCACAACCAAACCCAGAGCCTTTGTAGGAGACATGGGCTCCCCCTGCCCTAAAGCAGAGCTGCTCCCTCCCCCAGGGCTTGAAAGTTTCCATGAAGGTGCCTACAGGAAAACCAGAGCTATTAATGCGGTCAGAGCAAAGACAGTCCTGAAGGTAAACCAAACAAAGTCTTATGCTTGGGAAAGAGAAGAAAGTCAGCCAAGGCATGAGTCATCTTGAAGGCATTTACAAGAGAAATTCCTCATGGAGATCTCCAATATAAACTAGAATATGAGTAAAGGAAGGCTTGGAAAAGACTGAGACAAAAAACCTCAACTCCTCCCTTTTTTTTTTTTTTTTTTTTTTTTTTTCAGAAAAAAAACCCCAAAAAGCTTGCAAGGCCAGTGATCACTGCACTGAGAAACATCCACACTATGTCAGTCTCGGGAGTTAGAGGATGCCTCCCCTCTCTACTGTGGTGTACATATTAGGAGGACAAATAAAAAGCAGACTACCAGGTAATTCAGCCTAGTTAGTTAAATAGAGAGAGAAAACCCCAAAACAAAAAACCCCACAACCTTGAAAAGTTTGTTGAGTGACCAAAAAAACCCCACTTTCAGCTGGTGTGGAACCAAAGAAAAAGTAATTTCTTTTAAGACAAACCAACCTTGCATAAATAAATGTAAAATTCAATAGAGTTTTTGTAGATGTAGGTGATGGCAAAGTTTCTTCAAGACAAGCGTAATTTGAGTGAGAATCTATACAAAACTGAGAATGAACCCTCAGCACAACTGTTTTTGGGAAGTACGCTGAGCAGTTAATTAGCTGCTGCAGTTGTATTTAAACTTCTGAGAACAAATTATTTTTTTTCCAAAGACATTAATTCTTAAATGCCTCAAAAAGTGACCTCACAACATTAAGAGCTGCTCTGTAACAAAAGCAATATGACCTCAAATCTAGACTTTTAAGTATCATATATATTGTTTCTAAACTGAAATGAGGAGAATTTGAGTGTTTTTTTCAAAGCTCATGTTTTCCAGTTATTTTCTGTAGCCCAGATACAGCAGCAGAGGACTATTAAGTAGTTTTGTACAGATAGACACACATATAGAGGCTACAAAAAAAGTAAACACAGCCTTTAGAGAGACAACTTCAAAGTCAAAAAAAGTGGATCACCACTCCACACCAGCTGAGGTTCTGCTGGTTGCATGTTCTAGGTATCAAGACATACTTCCTTTACCTCCAGTTTTATCTAATTCTATCTGAAAGGCCAAGCTTGCATGTCAGATCAGTGGACTCCTCTGAACTACGCTAAGATAGGAGGACATCAGCATTGTGATGCCAAGTACCTATTCCTTCAGTCTGCTTCACCAAACAGATAGCTTTCCCCTGCCAAGATGTGTAAATATTATCCTTTTAAGTCATTCTAATAAAACCCCCCACAAAGTTTCCCCTGGTTTTTTACCTTTTTAGAACTAAACAAATGCATGTAATATTTTTTTTCTTTAGGAACACTTCTACTCTAGCAACAGATGCTGAAATCAAAGACAAGGAGACCTAAAGCAGAACCTGCCTATCACTGCTGCCAGATTTTCCATTTCATAGAACAGGTACTCTGTGGAAATGAAGAAAACTTTTTCAACAGGTTTAATAAGCCTAACATCTCCTAATACTTCTAATTAGAAAAAAAATACAGTGACAGTTGAAATAGACTGAGAAATCCCATGAAAATTTCCCTTGCTCTCTCTCACCTCAAAGCATTCATCACTTAGCACAAGCTGTACTTTATGCTGGCACATTGATCCAAGAGAAGAATTAATCATGAATGTTCTCAAGACTGCTTATAATTTTATAAACAAAGCAATTGCTATTAGAAAGGAAAGTTAAGAACAGCAGTAAGGCACGAGAATAGGGAGTCTTTAGTCTGAGTGAAATCCATTAAAGCAGCTGAATTAAATTAGCTTTGGGGAGGGCTCTGAGTCATTTGAGGGTAGTTTCTCATTTTGTGCTTAACGCATCATTGCGGCAGAAGGAACTTACCTGAGAAAGAGACAGAAGTTTACTGAAGTTTGGCTTAAGCTGTGAAAAGTCCTTCAAGCCCTCCCTTTTCAAGCACATTAATACCAAGCACGTATTTATTTTAAAAAAAAAAACCTTAAAAACATTTCTATGTGTATTATTACTAATCAAAACCAAACCAAACCGACTGGGAGGCATTCAGATGTTCCAAAGATGTGGAATTCAAGACAAGAGATCATGACATGTAGAGCTTGTATATATTGAAATATATATTGTATATATTGAAATATATATATTGTATATATTAAATGTCACCTAACCAAATCCCTTGCCCCTCTAGAGGAGGTGCCAGACCCTTCAGAAAGGGTAGGTTGGCACATTTCAATCAAGATGAGCAAAGCGTGGTCAGGCTCAGTGAGATTTACGGTTGGACTCAATGATCCGATGGGTCTCTTCCAAAATGGTTGTTCTATGATTCCATATTAACGTTTAAAATCTGAGCAGAATTAAAAAAGAAGTTGAACATGTTGCAGTTAAGATCCCCAGGCTGCCAGAGAACAAACAACTTTTTTCTCTGCTGCCTCGAAGATCCACCCTAATAAGAGACTGGCTGCCTGGCAGCACTTGAAAAGGCCACAAAAATACAAACAACATCTCCAGTTGGCATTCTTGTGATGAGAAAGAGAAATCAAAAAGCTATGTTTTCTATCTTTTCATTTTAGCAAGTTTCATTTAGCAGCCACCCCATCCTCCATTTTAGGCAAGGAATGATCTTTTCAATCACCCATGTCACTCTGAACAGTGCGATTTGAGAAAAACACAGAGAAAGTCAGAGTAAACAGTAACGGAGGAAAAACTTTCCAAACTGCAACTCTAATTAGAATTATTCATTAGACAAAGTCTTTGTGGAAAACAAACAAACCAACCCGCAAAAGAACGCCCTACCCCATCCCCCATCCCCTCTGGCTACAGCTTTCCTTTAGGTCCCATTGGGGTAAGGCATAAGAGCAGAAGCTCCTGCACTTTTAAAAGCACAACTTATGAGGACCATGGATGTCTTACATGAAAATATGCAAATAAGAAACCAGTATATCTTATTTTTCTTTTGTTCTTACAAGGTATAGGATTTATTCTCTGTGATAAAGCAATTACTTTTTCTTACTTCTATATGCAAAAAAAAACCCCTCTAAAGAGCCAGAAGCTTGAGACCAGTAACTGAGATCTATAATTTGTATTTGCTTTTAAAATCTAACGCCAACATACTCACCGTGACACATTCAAATTCCTAACAGCTAAAAGTTATATTTTACTTCAAGTATTGCTTGTCTGGCCACTTGCAGTATGCAAAGCCAGCATGTTTTTAAAACTACAAATGCAAACCAAACACTTCTATGCTGTGACCTGCATTGCTCTCCAAGTTTTTACTCTCCTTACACTTTTGCTGCTTTGCCAAAATGATCCATCGCCAACATTTTTGTTGCCCTGGAAGAACCAGGCTAATAGGAAGTTTCCAAAGCGTTATTGCTTTTCAGTAAGCCGACTTTAAAACTACCTTCCTTATAGGAAACAAAGTTAAATTTATTCTTACCATTCTCATCTACAGCAAGTACACTTGCTCCCTTCCCTAAAAGCTCTTGAACCACAACTGTTAGTCCATTCCGAGCAGCAACATGCAGAGGTCTGTGAAAACAAGCAAAGTCGTATATAAACCTTAGAACAAGATACCAACTAACATAAGTAGCTTCCATGTAGTTAAAAGTTTATTGAAGTACTTATACTTGTCTATTATTTATACATTATATAAATATCGTAGATATAATAACTATGATAGAAAACCAGCTAATCTTTTTGCTTATAACAAAAAAGTTATAACAATTTCTTTTCACCCACACAGCAAAGTAGTAGCTACTAGAAAAGTCCTGCCTGCTTATGAACTTTATTATCTTAAAAAAGACAGAAACATGCAGTATCGTACTATTGATAAATCCTTCATTGAACTGTTGTAACAGATACCATCACATCTGGGAGTTACTGCATTATCAGTAGCAATAATCATTAGAATATTGACAGTAGAATGACAGTAATTTTATTTCATATAAATGCTTAGAAAAGAAGCAGAAAGAAGCATTTAATCAATCTGCCTTTTAAAAACCACTAAAAACCATGGTGACTAGAGATTAAAAAAAATATTTTACAGTATAATGCATGAAGCAAGAAAAGCAGATTACTTTTCAAAACTCAAACTATTGACCGTAACCTGATTTTGCAGTGACTTGATCTATCAAGGAAAGTGTAACTTTACCTCAAATATTCTAAACACATATTTTTCAAATGGTAACAGTTTTTGACACTGGTCCCACTGGCTTACATAAAACCCTGCCACCACTCAGCTGGAAACAGAATAATCAGCTTAATTCCCCTTCTGCTTCATGTTGCTCTTCATTTGTTTTCAGATTCTTAAAATTGTTTGAATTAACTGTGAACTATATTTTTATTTGAAACAGGTGCACTTCTGGTCTCCAAGTAAGGAAAGAGATACACAGAGGAGCAACTGTATTTGTGGTGTTTACGCTGATGTATTAAAATTAAAGAATTACTGGACACTGCAGACATACTGAAAAATGCACTGTAATTAAAATAATTTCTATATAGAGATCAACAATTTTAATGCTTATCTCACCACAAAACAGGGCATTGTTTAAGCTGTTCAGAAAGTTTTTTTGCTAAACCAGTCATATTTTAAAGAGCTGTTAAAATCTTGCAATGTATATAAAAATTTCATGGAGGTGTGAATATGCACCTATTTTTTTCCCCATGACATCTCCTGATCAGACTGTATGAGCTAAGGCATGTGGGTGGAATTACAGGAGCCTGTGGTAGCATCCTTCCCCACTTCCATTCCCATCTCATTTTTGCTTTTCCTTCTCTCAAGAGATCTCTGCTTCAAGCCAGAAATGAGGCAATCAATCCCTTTCCAGCTTTCTAGTTATTTCCCACTGCCTGAGGTGACCATGCAGGAGCAGAGGAAACTTATCTTAACTCCTTACTGCAAGCAGATCTCTAGGTATAGTTGGAAGAACTGCAGCAGTCTTAACATGACAGATTCCAGAAGGGATGTAAGGGCAGAGAAATATGCAAGTTGCTTAAAATTTCTGGTGTTTTGTTTTCTAAATGGTCTATGGTAGCATTATTAAGATAGTCTAATAATTCATGTACATAACTCAGCTACGTATCAGGTGTGAAATATTGCCTGTAACACAAATACATTCTTTCAAAGGAAAACAACAATACAGAAGAGTCATTTTAACAGCCCATCCTGATACCTATTCTCCAGCATGACATATCACTATGTTAAGCTTTCCTTATGACTGGGCTAACAAAACAGGCTTAATTATGCTTGAAAGGAGGCCTTCAGGAAGCATTATGAATACTGTATTCTCTGTAATATTTAATAGAATATAGTCTTTCACTGTAGTAGGAATAGGTGTCTTTTGCTAACAGAAAACATGTCGAAGAATTAAAAGCATACTTCAGCCAGGGTTTTTTTAATAAGGCGGCTTTGGAGAGCGAGTCTTAGTTTGCCTCAAATGAGTTGTTAACTGAAGGGGATTTT
Source organism: Coccyzus lansbergi (assembly GCA_033558105.1). NCBI lineage: Eukaryota > Metazoa > Chordata > Aves > Cuculiformes > Coccyzidae > Coccyzus > Coccyzus lansbergi. Next base: position 1,224,946 of record JAUMJK010000307.1, read on the forward strand.
AGTTGTAATATTAGGCATTTTATAAAAAAGAAAAATATTGGTTTGGCATAGGATTTCCCAAATCACAATACTGTAAGATTTATCACCCTTTTTGCCCAGCTAAAACTAGATCTTCAAGTATGAGCAAAACACCATTTCACTTCAAGTTGTTTCAGCTCTTGGTACCTCTTAAGCAATTAAAATTCAATTTGGAAAAAAGGTCTGGAAAAAAATCCTCTTTATGAGCAAAATACACACCAAAAATCATCTGTAAAACACTCACTGCTGATACGTACGTTTGCAAGGCTGCATTGGTGGCATTGATGAGGTTTCTATCCGTAATTTTCTCCAGTATTAACAAGGCACTAGTTTCATGACCCTTAATACAGAACAAACATCTGTCATACAACAAATAATCTTCAAAAATCCCTTTGAATGCCTTTTAAAAGTAACAATATTTGCAAACAGTGCTTGATAACACAAAGCGCAGCACCAGTAAGTCAGACTAGGCACATACCTTGCTGCAAGCCAAATGGAGTGCTGTGTTCTTAGAACTGTCTTGCAAAGTCAGATCAGCTTTAGCACTGCTAACCAGCACCTCTGGGGAAATAAAGTTTTGTATTAACTAAAACCATATTCCTTAAAAGTCTTAATGGTTTATATTGGAGCAAAATGAAAGCATAATTTTGACAAAACATATGCACGAGAACATTAACTATAAGGCAACTTTACTCAAAATAAGATTAACAAACCTACGAGCAGAAACATTTAAAGCTTTCTCTTTACCAACTGTATTCGTCTGTCCATTTTCCGCAGCCATCATTAAAGGTGTTTTCCCAGAAGAATCTACAGCATTTACTTGAGCATTGTGACTGAGCAGAAGCTGTAGACACTCAACGTGATCTGTAAAAGCTGCTGCATGAAGAGGAGTTCTACAACAGAGCAAAAGACAACGTAGCCATGTTCAGTCACGCTTTGTACTTTATTTGAGGGGGATCACTGACTATGGTCTTGCAGATACAAAAGACTAGGCCACCCCTCACACTGATTCTTTGAAATTGGTATTACTGGAGTTGGGACTGCTGTCCTTCCAGTTTCAAATAATTCCCTCTATGTAGCATATAGCGGAGATACAATCTGATTCAGAAAAAAACCCAAAATATGCCTAAAATCCTATCCAAGAAGTAATACAATTTATGACATGCTTACATGCAATGGAAAGACCATTCAAGTTTATTGAAACAGAGCAGAATTTTTAAAACTCTATAGATTTTAATTTCTAGCATAGAATTAAAAACAGTCTTTGAAGAATAAAAACAGGGGAAAGGAGATTTAGTGTAGGTAACAAATACAAAGCCTCAAGTGATTTTAGAATTTAGCAGAGACACTAACATTCTTTACAAACATTCTTCCATTGTGTGTTTACACCCTTACCTTCCTTTTGAATCTGTCGAATTTACAATACCAGCACCTAGCGTATCAATTAACATTTCTGCAGCACCTTCATTGTCATTTATCCTATAATGAATTAAAAAGGCTGTTATTTACAGAATGATACATCTTTTGTTAATTACAGCAATGAAATCTATGAATAATAATTTTGCACTTCCTTACACAGCACAATGCAGTGGACTGAAAGAATTTCCTTCCATTTTCTGGAAAACTTCCTGTTCCAGGAGGAGCTCTACACAACTGTCATGGCCTAAAGAAAATGTAAAAATTAGATATTAAAGAAAGGGGAAAAGGTCTATTTATGGATTCCAACAAAAAACATATATATATCTGAATTAGATTAAGCATTATTTTATTTGAAAGATTCAAAGCCCCACTGGTTATATTCATCAGGGTTACCTTTAGAAAACAAGAAATTTTTAGAATCTTGAAAAATCAAACTGGCATTTGACACTGTAAACTTTGTGAAAGACAGGAGGGATGTCATGCTCTCCTAAGAACATCCAGAACACTTAACTTAGTTCTTTATACCTCCGTGTTTCAAACACTCCTGTACAATTAGTCTACATGAAAATGTCTCCACCACTTGAGGGTTATTTTTGTACCACCATCGTGCTAAACCCACAGAAAAGTCAAGTCAATAGTCATAACAAAAGATTAAAAAGAACACATTTAACCTATCATACTATTCTTTTCAAAATTCCATAGCCTGATGCTGTACAGGTAGCTAACAACTGTATCTATTTGATCTTATATGCCTATATTCAAAGAACCTTAGTTCAACATTTGCTGTTGTATGAAGATTCATATTTTCACAAGTACTGTCAAAGTTTCACTCTACAAACCAAGCACATTTCCGTTCTGTTTTATTAAGACTCTGTGGTCACTCGTACCAAACTGTAAGGGTTTAATTTTATGAATGTGATAAAAAGACATTATTCATATTACAGTACATTACCCAGTTGCATCAGCTGTGAAGACAGTCTAGTTAGTTACTCACTTAAAAATAATTGCTAAAGTGAAGCTCTAAACCCTTGCTTCTTGATCATTCTCTATCACATGACTCAGAGGTGAAATAAATGAGAATCTCTACTATATCAGAAATGAAACACCCAGAACAAAATTTTTATCAAAGGAGGTGAATGAGTTTCCTACCTTTCAAGGCCTCCCTTATCCCCAAAATCCAAGAAAAATATCAGTGAAGAAAAAGATAAATTCTTACAGGATCACTTCTATCTGCTTTAGCCTCTTATGCCTTTGAAGAAAGCTTAAAAAAGAAATTAAGCTAAAACCATTTCTCCCTAGACTACCTATAAAGGTAAATTTTTTTGGGATGTATGGCACATTTCTATAAAGTGGTACTTTGCTGAATTTCTTAAAAGACTCCTTGAGGCACAAAGCTAAGAAGGCAGTTTATAACAAAATGTAATACAAAATCAACGCCCTCCTATTATGTATTAGAGGCTGACGTGTTCCCCTTCAAGAGATCATGTTAGTTGTATCATCACATTGACTAATACAAACTGAAAGAGGACAGTTGGCTTCATAAGCAGCAGTATCTCCTACCTCAATAGGAACAAATACATTTAGACCCGTACTTTAAAGTGTTTTACCATTATAGCAGGCCCAGTGCAGTGACGTGTAGCCGTGATTGTCTGCTATGGCAGGTACTGCATCCGCTGACGTAGCCGACTGCAGGAGAGCCCCTAGAACACCGATGTGCCCACATGCAGCTGAGAGGTGGATAGGGGTTCGCCCCCTGCAGTCTCGTAGTAAGGACTTAGCACCATGTTGAAGCAAAGCTTCCACACATTCCTCGTGTCCGGTAACTGCCTGAGAGAGAGATAGGAAATAGCAAGTTTGCAATTATTCATGTCTATAAACTAAGGCGTGTAACTAAAGCAAGCAAACTTCAGGCGATTTCTTACATTTTTAAGTAAGAACAAAATAAGCACAGTTAGTAGTAGTAGTAGTATTGGAAATACAGCCACTCTGTTAGAAAAATAGCAAGGTATTATGATACTGATGACAGAATAATTTCTTGGAATAAGGCTGAATGAACTGGTAATCTGTAGTGCTCAATTCAATTGTCTTATTTGGCAGAGACTATAAAAAAATTATCTGGCATATGCCATGCATCATGCTTTTCTTCCTCCCATTAACACTAAACCCCCAACACAACAAAAAGCTGTACTCCAGGCCAGTCAACACTTCCCAGCAAGATTAAGAGACTCCAGAAATCCAAAGGAATTCTAAAGGTACACAGGCAAAAGCTGGCTTGTTGGAAGCAATGAAAAAGACAATTAAAAACTAAGAATGGCAAGGTTATAATAACGACAGATTCATTAACACTACATATTAAATCTATATTTGAAATGAAAATATATAAAATTGGAAAGAACAGAAAAGGAATACCCTCTTACCCCTCTATGTAATGCTGTCCTTCCCCACTTATCTTTGGCATCTACATTTGCTCCTTTGTTAAGAAGTGAATAAACACAGTCCGTGTGCCCATTGAGAACTGACAACATCAGAGGAGTCCTAAGCAGACAGCAAAATAAAGTGTTATCTATATGAAAATTTAACAGACTCGCATTCAGCTGAAATATAACTATTATCCTTCTGGTCAACACTTAAAATTTACATTATCAGTGATCTTCTCTAGCACTACCTTCACTACAAGAATACCACACATATTTCCTTTTTAGATTAACAGAAATAGATTAACATCCCCTAATTCAGAAGTCCTGATTAAATTACCATAACCCGTTTTTTCAGCATCTAGGCAATAAGGCACATTTTAGTTTCCTCCCAACTGAAAAAGAACATTTTTCACTGGCAACAGTATGTTCATTGCAAAATAGTGTCATTTGTCCTAGTTCAAAGAGCACCCACCATTTTAAAGCAATAAACCAAAAAGTCACCAATGTAATATATTTAGTTTTTCCTTCCATAAAATGTAGTAACTTGTGAGGAACAGAAAGCGTATTGTTTAAACTCACTGTCCATTTCCATCTTGAATGTCCACTGCATTCTGTGGTTCTGCATTTCCTATCAATAGCCGCAAACATTCTGAGTGACCATTTGTAGCTGTAAAACATCAAAGAAATACTAGTTTTACCTTAACTGCCTTTGCATGCACAGCTCAAACACAATGATAACCTGCCCAGACTAAAGCCCGTTAGATTGAGAACACGCTGTACAGCTTTACAATTGTTATAACTTAAATTAAAGACAAAAAGTATGAGCATTAGAAAATTATTTCAGAAATCTGGCATTCTCACCTGCATACCTGATTGATTCCAACTGTCCATTGCCAACAGGTATTTAGTTCTTAGATATTAATAAGGTTGCAAACATTAAGCATAATTAGAATATATTTCCCTGCCCATGGCAGAGGGGTTGGAACTGGGTGATCTTTAAGGTCCCTTCCAGTCCAAACCATTCTATCATTTTATGATCCACAGGAAGGAATAATTAAATACAGTAATTAGCATATTTTTGCTTGTTTCAAGGGACAGGTAATCACCTAACTTGCCAATCATACACAGGCCTTGTTAGCATGTGCAGCACGTGCATAGTTATGAAATAACTGAAATGACATTTAGAAAGAAGGGAAGGAAATGTAGAAATGCATTGAAGCAATTAGCCAAGCAGTTATAAAAAAGCAAAAAGGAAAAGAAACAAAAAAGAGAGAAGTGCAACTCATTAAGGATTAATGATTGCTTGTTGGAGAGGAAATTATTTCTGACATACAGCTGCTCTATTCAGTCCACATAAGAACAGTGCAATTCATGCGTCTCTAGCTGACAGAAATGCTAACAAGAAGTTAGAGGCAGCTAAATCAAACAGAACACAGTTTGGGCTCATGGGCAACAAATTCAATGGTGAGAATGATGATGTTTTGTACATAATGGTCTTTTTACTGCAACATTTCTATAACAAGAAAACTAGAAATGTCAATTTAAATAAGCCTGTTTTCAAAGAGACAAATAAAGTAAGAATACAGCATAAACGCAGGACTGAGAAACGTCGGTTTATAGAAGTTTTCTAGGAAAGGCAGTGAGAAAATGTTGCAAAGGATTGCTATTATTTTGAAAACACTCAGGAGTCATTTAAATCCTTGGAAAAAACCCCAAATACTGTTTTATTGTCTTGTCTCAAACTGACAGAATCCTTCAAGACTGGAGTAATTTTTAAAAGTATTTTAGTGTCCAAACAGGCAACACATCACTGACCCTGTCAGCACAGGCGGCCTTGCTAGTTGAATGGACAAGGCTAAGGCACCTTTCCACAGAGCAGTGTGGAACAGATCTCCTTGCAGTGAAATGATTTATTGGGTTAATACCAGTTTCTACCTGCAACTGCTTTGTCATACCTTTCTTAGCATAGCATAGACCTTAATAGTCACAGTCTATTCCTATACACCACCACTTAGAACATTTATGACAGAGACTTCATAACACAAATATGATCCACTTGAAAAAGTCAAAGAATTTTAGAGGTTAGCACCTACCTGCAGCGTGTATTGGGGTCCTCTTTACAACGTAATCTTTCACCAAGATTGATGCTCCCTGATTAATAAGCACATCTACACATTCTACATGCCCCTTAAAGGCAGCAAGATCCAATGGTGTCCTTCCGTTGTTATTCCTCACGTCAAGGTCCAGCAGTGACTGCACCAGGACTTCCAGAGCTTGATGGTGGCCATGATAGGCCTACAAGAATAAGAAAACTGTTCAGTTTTCCCATCCTTCATGTTATTCCCTCTCTTACCATGATTACAGAAAGAAAACTGTAAAGACAGTATTTTTGTTCTAACATATAGAAGAGATACTCATGCAGCACGTAAGTTGTCACAATAGTTATGATTAATTTAAAAAAAAACACCAAACAATTTCAGCAAGAAGGTTGGCAATTTTTTTTCCATTTTATCCTTTCAGTCAGGAATTGAAACTACTTTCAGAAAATCACCTATCTCTAATTTGTATAATGAACAGTATTTTGATTACTGCCTTGTTTGCTGCTTTATGTTATAGCTGCATCACACTTCAGATTATTTCAAGTAAGGAAAACGTGCAAACTTAACTAATTCCTACTAGTTTTTTAAATCTGTAAAGTTAAAGGAATACAGTTCAAATAGCTACAATTAACATAACTGGTAGAACAGAAGGAACTTACAGGATGAAACAGCTAAGAGATTAGAATGGATATATAAGGATTAAAAAGTAGCATAGAGAATATGTGTGAAGACAAAGCGGAAATGTTAATAATGCAAATAAACATCTACAACTCTGGTTTTATAATTTCTGTAAGAAACTGTAAATGTATACTCATGGATGCACAACCTCTGCCCCCAGACAAAACTCTTTTCTAGGAGCAACCTCTTAACTGTTTCACTTAACAGTACTATAGATTACACATATGTGTTTCCGCATTTCATTTACTGTTACTAATTTGTTTTAAAAAAATCCAGAATGAATAAACTTATGCCAACAGCTTTTTCCCAATCAGATGAGCTATCATCACCAAAGAATGAAATACTTACAGCTAAATGCAGCGGACTTATAGGTGCTCTGTTGTCTGAATCATTCAGCATGTCAGTACCTGATGTTTCCATTAGCTTAGCAGAGAGAAAATCAGAGTTAGTGCAAAAACCCCTCACCATTAAAAACATTCAGCTACAGCCTCCAGTATACTCAGACTGAAAAATAAAGACAAATAGGAGGAATAATCTAGAATTCCTAGAGGAAGCTGTAATCCTGTGTTTCCCTGCTTCAATCTTTTAAACAGTTTGAATTGCAATGTCTGCAACCCCTTCCCCATATTCTTTTCCCAAGCAGAGTTGTTTGATTTTGCCTAACAATGCAATAATTAAATCAGAAATAAAGCTGAAATTACTATTTTCCCTAAAGCAGGCAATGCAAAATAATATACACGAAATGCATGCAAGGGGAAGACAAGGACAAGTGAGAAGAGCTGTAACAGAAAAAACCCCACCAAACAACAAGAAAGCTTTTGGATTAGGTGAAAAGTCAGCACGAAAACAATATGAAAAGCCAGAAGGCAAGTCTAATTTCTCTGAACATAAAAAGATTTCCCAATGAGAGGGAAAAAAACCCCAAATTGTCCAAAGACACAATTGTTATAAAATAGGAATAAAATAGCTATGCATACACACTCTATTTCTTACTTTCAGAAGCATTCTAAAGTTTTAATTCCTGGTCTTTCTCAAAATTGTATTTAATTTAGTACACTAGTAGGATTAAAACATTCAAAGTATTTGAAAAACATCAAATACATTCAGATCACTATGTTTCCATCATCACATTTTTATAACATGGCCACATGAACGTTTAAGTAAAAAAACCCAATCTAAATAGCTTTACAATAATTTTTTTGGTTTGTAATTCCAAACTGTAGTTAAATCTAAATTGCAACTGAAGTAAAAATATTACACCTATGCACTGAAGAAACAGTCAAATGTCTAAAAATAAGCAGTAGTTTTAAAAATACAAACTCCCCTTTGCTGTACAGTAATACTTTAACAGTGAGAAGTAACACACACTTACAACATCTAGAGGCGTTTCACTTGCAATCTGCAATTAAAAACATTCAGAATTCATGTTTGAATGCATTTGAATATAAAAGTATAATTTTAATAAAAATACTATGTTGTATAACACAGAGAAGATAAAATTAGCATATCAAATAACGGGCACATCCTTGCAAAGGAATTAATAAAAAAAAAATACCTGAGGCTTTATTATCTAAAATTTTATTATGTGGCTATTACAGTTACTGTAACTACATGAACCACTTTAAAGGGCATTCTTACTTCATGTGTTTTCCCTACATTTTCATTCACACCCTCAGAAGACATTTGTGAAATATATTAATAATTCTCAGTGGGATAACATCAGGGTTTTTTTTATTTCAGCCATCAGGAAAAAAATACCAGTATATTGTAAGAAACAAAACAAAACAAACATCCCACATCCTCAACCAGTTATCTCTCAATCTCAGAATGTATCATCTTTTAAAGCCAGTATCTACCATCTTACGTCCTTGCCTTGCCCCTGTTTTAAGAGCACCAAGGGCTTAAACATTTATCCTGACAGGGGCTGAAAACCACTACTGGCCTCACTTACAAATGAAGAACCAAGGAGGAGGAATTCCCTGGCCTCTACATTACGCTCTGTAAGAGCAGCTCTTATAGCTTTCATCTAAGATACATTTTCTTACCAATTCAAGACACAAGCGATGACCATAAGCAGCTGAATAATGAACTGCGTTGTATCCTTGTTTGTCTCGGATCCCCGGATTGGCATCGTTTCTTAGCAAGTATTCCAGGCACCTATTTAAATTGACATATGCAACCATATATCTAAATGTTGACTTTCAACTTTATGCTAAGTGATAAATTGTTCCAATTCAATTGGAAAACAGAATACAGAATAAAGCACACAGGAACAAGATTTAATGTACTGTATTGCCTAGGACTAGAGAACACCTAACTCGTTACCCAATGTGTTAAGGTCATGCACAAAGCTTCCAGAATTTGAAAGAATTCTTCTCTGCAGATGTGCTGCATCCTCTGAATTATCTGACTTGGGTAGAACTAGTACTTCATGGCTATTTTTTTCCTCCTAGCTAATACAACTGCAGCTACTGTTATTATGATAAATATTAATATAAATGATTACTATTTTTGCATGTTTTTCTGTATCAATAACTTATTCTGTAATTAATACAGAAGACAATCAATAGAAGAGTTACTCATGTTATGTATCCAAGAGTTACACACACACTTACACTACTGAACACTCATTTATTAACTTATAACCTACCAATCCGTACTTTAATTACACAAAGTTATAAGGCAGAACATGATCAATACAATTACAGCCAAACACTCAGCCAGCAGGATGAAAAATAGGGTATTAAAAGTCAGCTCCCTCTCCTTTTTTTCTGTTCTTAAGACACTCCATGCATGCACACTAAATTATTCCAGCTAATAACTCTACTTATTCATAATTTCACGTTGTCTGTCACTTCAGAAACTGTCACGACCTTGAACCTGCTGGTGAAGACACTTGGTTTTCTGAAGTGTACAACAGCTCACCATCTCTCCTCTCTGGGATTGTGAAATACTTACCCTTTATATCAGTTAAATGCATGCGAAGCTAAAAAATATATTATCTTGTCAAATCCAGCCCAGAATCTTTCTTTTATAGCCCTGCTTATCTAAAGGTCTCACAGATAACCATTATCAGTAATGACAAATGGGCTTGTGGGATACACTGACAATATGAGGATTTAGTTCCCATGCATCACACGGGAAATGGTGTGTTAGAAAGTTAAAGGAAATTTCAGTATCTGTAGTTCTGTGATATGAAAAACTTGCAGAAGGATACTGCATGTTTAGATCTGAGAGGCTGGAATCCTAGCAGCCTCTGATGAATGCTGTTAAGAGTAGCAACCTGATCATTCAAAACCCTGGAGAACATTCAAACCTTGAAGAAATACAGGCAGAAGTCCTACAATCCTACATCTCCTGAGGGAAGACAGCATGACCCTGCAACATCAGAACTCTTTGTAAGTTCTTTCAAGGAAGGGCCTGGAGTCAGCAGATGAAACAGTGCAAGTTCATCATCTGAGTGAGATCCAATACCAGCTGTGATGAAACAAACTCATTTCAACACGAACATGACAGCTGTACTAGATCAAGGGCCTGATAACCTCAAGTGCAACAACAGTGACTTGCTGACGTGAAGATTTGACATTTGCTTTTCCATCCCACACAAATGTTGAAAGTAACAAACCAGGTGAATGAAGATGAAAGGGGCAAAAAAGCTGCAGGAGAAACTACGAGGAAGGAAGCGTCTAATTATTGAGTACTTTGTCTCATTAGAAAGGTGATAAGAACAGGAGCAACACCAAGGCGTGCTCTCACTTTCATCATTTCACGTCCAGCCAAAAGCAGAAAAGGACTTACGTTGGTAGTAAAAAACGGTAAAAATTCTCCAGTTTTAAAGAACATATGTAACAGAAGACAAATAATTTTACGACTTAAACATACCCGATAAAAAAATAGTTGTAAAGCATGTCTGTGTGTTTAACCAACTAATTCAGCCTCTATTTGCCCAGTTAAAAAATGCCTGTATTTCATTACTGCAACTATGCTTGCGTATTTTCATTTGAATCGAAACAGTATGAGATTTCCGAAGTCAAGTCACTGGCCTTGGCAATCTAAAATTCTACACTTGTGTATTTCCAATGTTTGTGTGCTCAGAAAAAACACAGTACACTAAATACACTGCACGAAGCAGTGTCTTCTAAAAATCCTTGAGTATCCATTATTTCTGATGCAAACCAGATAATTATTGTTGCTGTCTCCTCTCCTCCAGGAAAGAGATTAACTTTACATCTTTCGCATACTTAACTGTCCTCAACAGGCCTCTTTAAAAGGAGATCAAACTTTGTGAAAGCCCAGATAAGTTAAATTTATTTCCCATTTATTTACTGGTATACTGTCTATCAAATAATTCTAACACAGATGAAGCGTGTTTTTCCTCCCCTAAGATGCTGCTTAGTTTATTTCATTCTGTGATCATATTTCTCTCATTTGTCTTGTCAAAATGAAGCTTACTGGTGTTTGTTCCACATCAGAAACATTTGTTAAAGATAGAAAAGAAACATTTCAAAACAGGAACAAACAGGAAAATAATTTTCAACAAAAACATCCTTTCCCCCAAAATTTGCCTTTAAAGATGTCTGAACAAAGACAAGAGAAATGGACATAAATATATCTGGAATTTCTATGAAGATAATTTTCTGACATTTTTTCCACTGGGATTTATATTCCAATTCAGTAATCATTTTTAGCTTCATTCCTATTTTGAGTATGAGCTGAGCAGCACTGGTTTTCCAGCTGTTACTAATCATCTTGTTGCATGAATATAAAAAGCTTCTCCTCAGGCCATCCTGCTTTGCAGCCTCTCTTCCAGAGAGCCAACTGTTAATCAGAAGGGCAATATCACGTGGGTTCCAGAGATGGTTCTTTGAATTATCTCCCAAAGCTTTGCAGTATTGCCATCATCCTTCTTGCTCGTGCCTTTTATGAGGCAGATGGCAACATGATGTCATCTGAAGAACCACTAGAGTTCGGAGTTTTTCAGAGGAACTGTGAAGCTAAAATTAATCCTAGCTCAACTTGTAAGAAGGTAATTAAAGTAAAAGTCTCTCAGAAAACTCTAGTAGGGATTCAAAGTATCTCTAAAAAGTGACTGTTTTGAAATTTGCCTTTACATAAAAAAGGCCTGTACTTTAAATATTTGTTAAATGGTGGTTTAAATATTTTGTCTTTATCCTTCAAACCGGAATTTGCAAGTTAAATGCCAACTCCTTCCGATCGCTCACCTTTTAAGAGGTCCAGCATTACAACAGGATGATATGGTACTATGCAGCACTCTCTTTCAGAGAAGATGTCATTGATTACATTTGAAATGTGATAATGCACACCAGCTTGTTTTGACTGGTGTATATGAGTGTGTGCATGAGCAAATGCTCTCAAATCTCAATATATACAGCGTCTGGAACTTAACCTCAATTTGGTGCTTTCTATCTCTATAAGCTTTATATGTAAGCATTTAAGTCATTAGTAACTATGTTAAGTGTAACTATTAGCTACAAAATACATACACGCAAGAGACGTTTATGGAATTATAAAAGTTTCTGAATGCTTCCCGTTAACAAAAGTGTAACTACTTCACAAAAATTCACAGTAATAAGAGACTGAGTTGTAATGCCAATCATCAATGGTTTAAGTAACTATCAAATACACAAATAAAATCGTCAAGTTAATTTCTATCCTGATGTAAACTACTGTAACTCACACTCTAGTCTAGTTTTACAGTGTATTTCTCACTAACTACATCGATTTTTAGGTAGTATTAAGAACTCTCCATAAAACACAGCATCCTTCACCAGCATCTGATTTTAAAGCAAAGTGACCCTGCTTCTCACAACTGTCATAACACACCTCATAAGCACATAAGATGCCTCAAACCACTGCACAGCAGGTGGGATTAAAAACTCTATTCCAAATTAATTTCTGGATTAGAACACCTGCTCTATAGGGCATAACTGAAAAATTACAATACATTTTACTACTGTACATTTTGCTCAGAAATATTTGTTACATAAACTATTAAATATACAATAAACAACCCACAGTCAAGTTTAATCTTTAAAAATATAACAAATTCATTTGGCAAATATGAGGGCAGAACATATACACAATTCACAGCTCAAGTATTTCTAAGGAGAAAGGCTTTAGCACAAAGGGTGTCACTTACTTTCCATCTGTGTCTGATGCAGCTGCATAGTGCAGAGGTGTACAACCCCTCTCATCAAGGTCATTCACACTAGCTCCAGATCCCACAAGGGCAAACAGGCACTGATAATTACAATTGGCAGCAGCATAATGGAGTGGAGTTCTTTAGTACACATTTAAATAAAAAGTACAATGGTAAATAACAGCAAAATAATAGTATAGAGACAGAAAAAGCAAAATAAAATGAAACTTAAATCCTCCTTACATTTTTTAACAAGTATTTGTGGTGAAGAATGCATCATTACAATATTATAAAACGGGGTTTTTTTCTATGGGCTATTTAATAATGCAGAACCATATGTAGGGGATCTATTTGCCAGCCAAAATGGGTATGAACTCTGTGCTAAGGGACACTTTACATGAATTTTCTTGTGTAAACATACAGAGGAAAATTGTGTTTACATTGGAAATACTTTTTTGTTAAGTAACTTCAAGCCAAAAATATGGACAAATCTAGGAACTGCACAGCAACTAAACAAGGTCAAAATAAAACATAACAATTAACAAGATGTTTTCGACAAACAAAGAATTTTGTCTAAAAGAGGCAAGCATTATCTATTTTAAATATATTTAGTTATCTACTATATTTAACTATGACACCACCTCTGGTATGCTAGTAAAGAAAACTTAAAAAAAATATACTTTGTCTTCTTTTAACAAAAGCATGTAATATTAGTACAGACATACAAAGTCAGAAGAAACTTATTCCAGTTTCAAATACATCAACAATTCTATAAATAAGCCAGATCAGACAAATTTTCAAAAGAACCAAGATGATTTGGAATTTCATTACCTATTTTTAAGAGAGTGCTACTATAAATATCTCCATTTTGAGGCGATGGTCAGGCACTTTAAGGTGCCCCACCTCCTCTCTCTCCCTTAAAATTACTTTTCCCCATTTTTTTAAACTATTTTAATCTTATCCCTCTCCCAAAATAACTGCTCCATATTAGACGCACATTAAGCTAAGACCCAAACCAAACACATAAAACCCCCAACTTTCAATGACGAAAGTACTGATACATAGTTGTTCCATTCTCAGGACAGAATGGAAGTGGAATTTAAAGCAAAATACAACTTTGGATCCATAACATTCTCCTCAAGTCCTGTTCCTGCCACTCACATCCTGGAAAATCATATTTTCCACATTGTGATGTGAGAATTTACATAAGTACTGATCATGCCATCTAAATTTAAATAATCCTATACTAAAATAGAAATGAATGTGATTCCAAAAGAGTTCAGAGCATGAACAAGGAAGCACAAAGGGATGGATATAATGAAAGGGAAATTGTGAAGCATTTACAATAAAGTTCTAAATTAAAAAAGTTTAGAAAGAGAATCAGATTTATAGGTTTGATTAATGCATTATTTGGAAAATAGCACTATTTAACAAAACACAGTAAGCAAAATAAGTTTGTGACTTTTGATAACATATGCAGAAACACAGTTTATTAGAAACATTGTATCTTTAAAAAAACCATTTAAACTGGAACACAGACTTCCCACATAGCAATAAGCTACTTCAGTAATACTTTAAACAGGCCTTTATAATATGCAAATCTACAATGTCTTACCTCCCAAATCTGTCCTTTTTGTTGAAGTCTGCACCAGTATTTAGCAGAAGATTTAGGCACTCCAAATTCCTATTAAATTAAGGCAACAGATACATATCTCACATGTTATTTTCAAGATAACCGAATATGAAAATTGTGATAAATATATTTGTGTACGTAAAATAATCTAATAATTGCAGGACCAAATCAGGAAAGAATATAAATGATTTCAAATCCATGCATAGAAATTTGTTTGATATCGAATGACATACATGAAGCACAACAACTTTAACCTAATTTAACAGAAATTTTAATTCTTTAAAGCCAACAAAACCACTTGCATGGCACGTGCTTTTTGCTACCAGGATTCCAGCACAGAGGTAAGTTTTTAATGTACATTTTTTTAAGGTCAAATATAAGATGCAACAAAAATACTTTACTTCTTAGCGTAGTTCATTTTCAGCACAATATAATCACTGTAACAAATGCACAATACTGCTTATTGTTTAAATACTGTCTTAGTAACTTTAACTGGAATTAAATAAGTGAATGTACCACAAATTATCTGTTTATGATTCATATGGAAAGACAGCATTTTAACCTTAATCACTTGCAACAAGGATGTGTCTATCAAGAATCTTTTGACTTAGAATGATTACTTAACAATATCAAAACAGAAAAATAAAAATATCAATATAATGGAGTGCTTGTCTCCCCCCAAAGCGCATCATGAAATTTATTATGCAATTCTTCCAGGCAATTTTGAGTAGCTGCTATAAAAAAACCTACAATACAGTAACAATAATCAATAGGGATTACAACTCAAGTGATGAGCAAGTAGTTCTGACTACTTCACCCACTTGAACTTTGGAATTTAATTATGGGTTTTAATTTAGTTAGACTGATCTTTTGTTTACAGATTTGGTAAAAACATTTACCAAATGTGCTGTTCTCCATCTTATGTCCTACAATGCTCCTAGATGGGCACTGACATCTTTGAATGCTGTAAATTCTGAAATTTATATCATCATGGGAATTGAAAATGAAATTTAGTTCATCCTCAAGCATAAGCCTGAGGCAAGGCTAATGATACATGAACAGTGTGTTCCAGTAATGACTTACTGAGCTGAAAATTTAATTAATTTTTATTATGTGTACACAGAATCCATCTTGAAATTATTTTCATGTATATATGAATTCCAAGGGGAAAGAGCAGGAAAAGCACAGAGAGGAAATAATAAAAAAGAATAGGAATGATCAACACTAAATTTTTTACATACCCTCCAGCTGCAGCTGCATGAAGACAAGTCCTGCCAAAGTCATCTGATGTGTCAATGTCAAACCCTACAAATCAAGTATTTCATAAAATCGTTATGCAGCAACACCTTTTGCAAAACCTCTGAGAAAACTTTGCTAAGCAAACTTAACAGATATTTGCAAACTTGAGCACTAAAAAATTGACTTAATTTGAAACACATCTTTGCTATTCACAATATTTTGAAAAACAGGTGTTCAAGTAAAACTGAAAGAGATAGAGTAAAACAATTAGCTAGACTGAGCATTTGCCTGCTAGTATAATTTAGTATGTAATATAAATATTTCATTTAATATGCTAGAATGTATGAGTGTTACGTAGATTTTTTTTAATTAAAGAGGGAGATGTCAGCATTACTAAACCCAGAAACTACTTCAATTTCATCCTTGAGTGTAGCTCTAGTCCCAGAAAAAGACCTTTGTTAAGCTGGAGTGAAGGCTGTAAATAGCAATCACTTACAGAGAAGCCCTTTAGAGAACACTGTACTTTTCTTAAAATGCGGGAACTATAGAACTTCAAATTTGAGATCAAACTGTGCAATTCCATATCCAACCATATATTTTGACATGAAGATTACTATTTACATCACGTTTCAAAGCTATATTTTTGGTTTGAGAAAACTACTGTGTTCTCCTAAGAGTCTTGCTCTTGTGTAGCAAACCTCATCATTACATGTCCCCTTTCTGTACTCTTGCCTAGTAATAATTCCCTCCCCCTTTACAAGAATTGTTCAATGATAAGTAGTAAGCAACATAGGATGCGTTTGTTATTCAAGAGTACTACTGTTCCAACTGTGTTCCTACTTCACATCCCCCAAAACACAGGTTTTGTAATCACCACTGTACTCTTCTGCCATTTCAACAGGCTGTGATACACAACAAACCATTTATGACAGTTTATCAATCTGATCTCAAAAGTAGTTTTCAATGCCTTTCTATATCCCTAGGCTGCCTGTCTAACACCGCTTACTACTTAAACGTCATTCAGTGCTGGAACAAAGCAGATGATTTTTTTTGTTTATTTTAAAGGTAGAATATTAATGAATTTAAAAATTGGACACTCTTAATTTACATAAATGAGGCTCTTCCTCACAAAGACAAAAAGGACAGTTGGCAGATACCAATCACCACACTAAGAGAACACCTGTAAGCTGTTAGCAATATCTAATCTTTCCAGACTGAAGACTGAACACACTCTTGAAGTCCTTATCTGCTCCAGGCTACAGTTACATCCAAGTTTGCTCAAGTCATGTAAAAGGCAGAGAAACCACTTGCAAGTTTTCTGTAGGTATTCCTTTGCCATATCAAATCTCCAGTAAGGGCACATCATGTGCAGAAAGCAGAAAGAGCCAGACTGTTCCTCATTTTGAACACACTCAACTGAAATATACCCTGCTACAGGACAGTTCTTTCCTAGAGTGAATCCTTGAAAGTTTGTCCACGACAAGCCAGTGAAATAAAAAGCCTTACTGGTGGTAGTTTTAGCTATACTCCTTTAGCTCTGCCTCCAGGCTTCCCTAGCAGACAAGAAGAAATTCTTACTCTGCCTCCTCTCCCAACCCTCTGCCCCCCAGTTTTCCTCTTTTTCAGAAAGCGTGAAGTATCTTCAGATTAACATAGAACCAATTTACTTTCTTCTCCTTTTGTTCCTGAAGCTTCCACAATCCTTCAGATAAATCTACTTTCTGAGAATTGGAATTGTTCAAAGAGCTAAAAATTCACATCAGAGGAGACATGGGACAACAAGAGAAGTAATAAGCTTACAACCCTCCCCAGATTTGAGGAGGAATCAAACAATAAAAGCACAGCACAGTATGGGTTGCATTTAATTAACAATAAACTACCAATAAACAGTTTCTTATTGTAGAAGCCCACAGAGTTTTCAGAGTTATTAGGTGCCCACTATAGTGAGAGACAAGAATTGACCAATCTATACTAAGCTAAAGCCATCATGAAAGAGAAATGTAGGATGCTCGATGAAGTCATTTAAGAGAATTGTAGTTTTTTTCCCTGAAGTCGCATTATGGTCTGAACGAGTCATCCCACCATTACACCCAACTTAAGATGCACAAACAACACAAAGTTAAGAGATACACTACCTCAATTTGGACTTTTTTTGGGAAAAAGTTACTTGTGTTAAAGTTTGCATTCACTTTAACCACAGACTGTCCATTAAAACAAAGAAGCACCGGCCCCAGGCTACTAGTATGCTACGAAGATTTTTATGCATTACTAAATTTAAGACTTAATTAAAAGCTATTCTATAGTATATAAAAATAAGTACAAAGCAGCCATAAGATTTTTAGAGTATCCTACCTGATGAGAGGAGCTTTCTGCAGCAGTCTGAAAATCCACTTAATGCTGCCAAATGGAGAGGAAACATCCCATGTATACCCCGCCTAAGATACACCATAATCAGGTATCACAGTTTCAATAAAATAAAACAAACACGATTGTGTGCTAAAGTGCATGGTGAGTTCAGCAAAATATCTAATTATAGTACAGAGCCTTAGGAAAACTTCACATATTAAATGCTTTCTTACACTTTTTACTGGGATGAATTAATTCAGCGCAACAGTCCATTAAAACTTTCAGAGCATTTACTTCAAATACATTAGAGGGAAATCTATTTCTCTTTTTGTACAAATTTTACATATGGAGTAGCTACTTAAAAGTACAAAATATCACAAAATATTCCCTATTGCAAATTGAAGACTATATTAAAGAACTATACTAGTCTTCTTAATCTAATAAATACACTTCTAAATTCTCTCAGCTTGCATTCATGTTAGCAGAGCTACCTACTTTGCAATGTCAGCACCACTTGTAATCAGAGTGTTGATTAATAACTCATGGCCGTATCTAGCTGCTATGTGCAAAGGGGTATTTCCATTCTTATCTTCACAGTCTATTTCAGCTCCTATAATGAAAAGCAATTAGTAAGTAAGAATATACATAGGCATACAGGAACTTTTGCTAGAAAAACAGCACTGATGACAATTTAAGTAACATTAATAATTGTTCGTGGATTACTACATTGGATTTAAAAATCTATACAGTTTTCAGTAGTATTTTGCATTAATAATAAACAAAGTAGGGAGAAACATTTTATGATGTAGCCATATGGGACAAACTTTCTGAAACCGCTTCCAGTGCTATGGAAGAGAAATAAACATATTTTCCTGCATTCTATAAAAAAAAAAAGGTACTTCAATGTAACTTATCAAACTTTATTAAGCAGATATGCCAGACTCCACCATTAATTAACCTACTGCTGGACACTGGATATGAAAAATATCTCAGTACATAGTTATCAATACAACAGGAAAAAATGATTTGTAATACTGGAAGGCTGATGATGAAACTACACCCTCCCCTTTTTACCATTTTGAATGATGGTTTGAGATCTTGAAAATCTACCATGGATTGCTGTCATGTGCAAAGGTGTTTTCCCATCTTTACTCTGGAAAAGAAAAAAACCATCCCAGTGTTTACTTATGGTCAGTAATAGTAACCCATCAGAAGTGACAAAAGAAAGAAAAAGGACATTCGTTTTCTTTCATCTCTCCCCTCTACTCCCTCCTTTCAATTGTTTCTACGTACTTCTGCAAGACAGATGCTGGCAGTGACAAGTCAGCATGATATGGAAAGCTTTCTGAAAAAACTGCTCTTAATCACTCTCCCAGCTGAGGGTGACAACTGAGTGATGCCCACTCACTCACGGTTACGCCTTCAGGATAATCACTCTCAAGAGGATGATGACAGAGCACAATTTTAGCGATAAGCCTATGTTCAACTCTTTGCCCACCCAAGTCTAAACTCAAACAACACTTCCTTAAATTAAGTTTCTTACTCGAAAGAAAACAGTTGTATTGTCTAGAAAGGTTTACACATTATATCAGAAGACAACACATCAAAAAAAGCTCATGTTTCATGGAAGTTTCTGCAAAGTTATATTTGTAGGCAATTTATCAACATCCTACAAGCAATTCTAGGGTAAAACTACTCAACCACAATAGGCACAACACATTTGAGCCACATATCAAACGTGCAGTTATTCATTCACACAGTAAAGATCTCCTTCAAGAGGGCCAATAGTAATGCAAATGGGAATTTGAGTTTTTAATAGCACAATCTCAAAGCACTTATAAACCCAGTTTTTTTCTGTGGTTGTTACAGTAGGACGATCTCCCCATCCCTCCGTACTTTATCACAGCTTTACTACAGAAAAAAGTTCCTACACATGCACGCAAAAAAATTGCAAACGTAAAACAGAAAACAAAAGCACTCTCAGATGCACAGACACACTGCATCTTTGCCCAATGGCAAAGTTTCTACAAACACCTTATGGGAAGTCTGCTGGAGACTCAGAGTTGGATGTGAAATATTAATTATGTCACTGCACAAGGCAGCACACACCACCTAGAACAATACAATCATGGGAAACATTGACTTCTCAGATCTGGATTGAAAGAAATAAAACACTTGGTACTGACAGCTAAGTTATCTCCAGATGTTTAAGTTAGCAGATTTCTTTGACCAAGGATAATCCAAAAGGCACATCCATGCAGCAACAGCAGATGTAAAGAAACACAGAAAATGTTGCTGAAAATCACTTGAGGAATTGGGCAATTGATCTTATTTCTGTCATTGGAGGTGCTAAGAAAAAGCCAAATAAACATACCATAAGTGACAACTTCCCCAAGCAATCTCTATGCTCTAATTTTCTTACAAAGAGAATTTACTTCTAATGTCTACCTTTCATCTTTCTCCCTATAGTTTGGTTCTAGTCTCTTTATCCAACCATTAATATTCTTTGTATGCAGTTATTTTCCTCCTTTAAAAGAATTGTTGCACATCTGGTGCCTCCCCTCACTTTTGTCCTCTTTTAAGCTGATGAGTCAATTAATTTACACAGAAATTAAGCTTAGTTGGAATGAGTGATCAGAAGTTGCTTTGGTAACTAATATTCTAGGCTTTAAAAGGGGAAATGTTGATAAAATAAGGAAATAAATTAGTGAAGTAACAGACAGAAAAATTTAAGGGCTCAGATAAAGAAGCCTGCCGTCTCACTGACTCACACATGCTAAATTATATCTCAGAAGAAGGCTAATGAAGAGTAAAAAGACAGAACAGAAAAAATAGATCCAAGCCTCACTAAGCACATTAATGAAGTAACTTACAAGGATTTAAAAATAACCTAAGGTATCAGTACTAGAAACTAACAAGCATGGTGGTCAAGGGAGAACCCTCACAAGACAACTTGATTAAGATCTTGCAAAAGATAGCAAAGTAAACTACAGAAATAATTATCCAGGTGTAAATAAAACCCTGTTGCACTCAATTTTTAGATTTACTCTGTTGAAATTTACTTAAAAATGTACTTAATGTAGATTTCTAAGACAACGGATTTGATTATCCACAGTGCCTTTCCCCAGTCTAGCAGTTTTGGGAATAACATAAGGGATGATTGTTTAACAACATATAAACCTAGAAGAGGTATAAAGTTAAATAAAGGTGATAATTTCCACATTGGAGCTAAACTACTAGGTACAGGACTGCATTCAGAATTCCCTTTTTGGATGTTGTCACTATGGAAGGATATACAGAATTGGAACCAGCAGCAAAGAGCTCTTTAAAAAGAAGAAGCAAAGCTCTGTTAATAGAGAAAATACCATTTCTTGAGATGCCAGGAGGTTGGACTGCATAAGCAAGATGTATGTTCCAAACTTTTCATTCAATTTCCATTTTTTATGCCTTAAGGACTTCTATCTAAATGTTAAATTAACCACAGTCATACTGTTTTATGAAATCAGATAGGATCAGAGCACATGACAGAATAGCTATGGGTAAGGAGAACTTCTGTTGTTTTGCCTGAAGCTCCATTATAAGTGTGGTAACAATAAAGAAATCACCTAAATCTCCTCTACCGCTAGAGAAAACATATCCACAAAATACTTAAGATCATAAATTTGCTAAGAACTGTAATTGCTACTAGACAGAAAGAGTTATCACACAGCACATGGTATTTTATGAAGTGATTACTTGGATATTAACTGTACTCAGACTGCTGAGCTTTACTGAGAGTCAGGGGAAATGTGGGTCTATCATGCCACAACATTCCTCCAAGTGAAATCTTACCCTAGCAACAATTCTTATTTTCTAGTATTACCAAAGGAAGTAAAATACTTTTTCTATTTAGGTCACCAAATTTTCAAGCAGCAAGCAGAATGATAAAACAATTAAAGCTGTCCCATTATGTACTTATTTCAACGTGTTCTCAGGTGCATGAGAATTCTTAGTAGTGAGGATTGAATGCTGCAGTAATAACCAATACTCAACAAGATTTACTGTTCTACAGCAAAAATGGACTAGGCTACAAAACCAAGTATGAAATTATGCCTTCTACCCACAGAGGTGATAAGCATATACCTTACTTCTACTGCTCCATTATCTTCCGCTATGTGTTCCCTTCTTGAGATGAAGTCAGCATCCACCAATGCTGACCACACAAGCACACAGATGCATCCACACAAGCACTCAACCTCCTCATCTGCCACCAAGAATATCATTGTTTCCATTTTGCTTTCCCCACTAGGTCACCCAAAGCAGAAAGTGCTCTAGTAGTCATCTAGCCTGTACCTAGATCACCCACTCTGTTACCTCTAAAAACACAGAAACAGTTGCACATGGAAGGGAACAACTGAACCAGATAACACAAGCAAAGAATTATGATGAAAAATGAATTTAAAACCAATTTTAAGTATTACTTTGAACTTAAGCCTCAGCATCTGGAAAGTGAACAGGCTTGGTTCGAATACATACTTCATAAAAAAGCTCAAAAAGCAGCCAATTTTAACTGTATAACTTATTCTTAGCTACGTAGCATATTCTAATTCAACTTGGTTTTGCTGTTTTTTAGAGATTTTTCTTCTGATTAAATCCAAGATTTATCCTTAAAAGACTTTCCAGGGAAGCAGAAGCTGACTTGGAAAAGATTTTCTTTTGCCTCAATTCCTGCATTTTTCAACAATGTAAGTGGTAAATTTTCATACACAAAGTAAGGTTGCTCACACCTTCAGGTGCAAATTCACAGGCCAAATGCATTCACACCAGTATAAATCCACTGAAATGCTATTAACAGTTACAATGGAGACACATGTTGGTGCAGAAATGGGATAAATGCTGTTTTCAAGCTGTAATTGTTTAAAATCCCTATACAACCCTACTTGTTTAATTTTGCACTTGACAATTTGGTTACTTACTAAATCAACACATTTTAATTACAACCAACCTATAGCTAAAGCTACCAACTATTTCCATCGTAAAAGCCTTTTCTTCCCAAGCAGGCGAACTTCAGGATCCAAATCTCTAATAGGCTTTTAGAGTTCAGCTGAAATTCTCAGAGCTCTGATATGCTTCTGGCTGCATTTCCCAGTCTCATCACTATCGTGTTTCATTAAAAATTATTCTGTCATCTCAGAGTAAGCGTAAGCAAAATCCTGAGTTTACTCATAATAAATCTTCTACAGATTTTTGTTTTGTTTTAAAAGTTACAGAAACCAATGAATCTGTACTTTGGATCTCACAACTTAAATCTGAATTGGAAGGAAGACAGCAACACATTTCTCTGATGCTAACATATGCCTTCTCCTACCTCCAAACTGAAGTTCACCCACATGATAAACTCCAAAGAATTTGGGGACTCTGCCAAGTCACTTTGAAGATATTAGCCATTCTTTGTACAGTTTCTAAGGTTCCTTATAATTTTATGAGTAACTTCATAAAAGCTTTGTAATTGACTAAATGTAATCAGTATCTACAGAGTAGACCACAAGTAATGCAAGGATTTAAAGTTCAAATATAGAGAGTACTATAATCTTTGACAGTAATTAATTATCCTAATGGAACGATGGAAGTTTTTAATTTTCACTCCTAACCTACAATTAAGAAAATATCAAAAAAAAATTCCCATCACCATCACTCGCTGCACATCTTTGTGAAACAAAGCCCCTGCCCTACTTCCTTCTTCTACCCCAGAAATATGTACAGCCATGAACCCTTGCAACCCAGCAAATAGGAAAACAGTAATTCTTTGCTGGATAGTATTTAGGTTTCCTTTTTGTTCTTACATGTACATAATCATGACCATATTTAACACTGTGGGATTATTTTTCATGACAGAACATGCTTTACTGAGAAATGATGTTTCAAAAATGCAGGACAGAAGTCAGCCCTGTAAGGCTAAACTCTCAGTCATATTCCAGCCTAAGATATTATGTAAAGCAGAATGTTGGTAACAAAAATAAATGGACCATGACCTCTGTATTTTAGGACAAGCTGGCAGTAAACCCAGTAGCACAGCTCTTCACTTCTCCGATGCACTTTGGTGATGATTTTTTTCTCAACCGAGTTTAAGTATGTTATCATTAAATAAGCTGCATGTTTAAATATATGTAAATGTAAACAGTAACATACATCTTCTATCTTTTCCCATATCCAATAGCTTATATGTAAATTACTGTAAAATTTTGACTGGTTTTCTACTTTATTTTTGAGTTAGGTAGCTGAAAATCAGTGTGAATATCTTACATGAAGTAAGGACAGTACAAGGGGTAATGGCTTTAAACAGAAAGAGTGTAGAGATTTAAATTAGATAGAAGGAAGAAATTCTTCATTATGAGAATGAAGTGAGGCACTGGCAGAGGTTGCCCAGAGAACTTGTTGATGTCCCATCCCTAGAAGTGTTCCAGACCAGGTTGGATGAGGCCCTGAGCAGGCTGATCTAGTGGAAGGTGTCCCTCCCCATGGCAGGGGAGTTGGAAATGGATGATCTTTAAGGTCCTTTCCAACCCAAACTATTCTACGATTCTGTGAAATAAGCCACAAATCCCATGACTTTTAACAGAAACGTTAGCTATGCTAATATTCATCTCTTATCCAGATTGTGTTGAAATTCAGGTATAAGTCTATTAAACAAATTTAATTTTGACAAACAAAAGGACAGATAATTCTCTTCCTATTGTATATGGACAACAGTACAGGCAATTAGATATTAAGATGAATACTTGGACTTTTCATTTCACATACTCATTTCCCACTTCCCCAGCCTGAAACCTGTCAATACACCAGATATCGCCACTGAATATTTCTGAACACAGTTAAGTTTTCATTATTAGAATAGAAATCAACACAAAACAGGAGATCTCACATCTCTCCCTCTCTTCCATGTCAAGAACTTACCCTATACACCGGAAAAGATATAGGTTACAGATGGCTTTTATTCTTGTGTGGATTAAAATTCTACCTACATGAACACTGGATTCCAAGGAATATTCTGCAGCCAAAGAATTGTGACCAATCAGAGACATAAGACATACTGACTCTACTCACTAAGTTCTGCTGGACTAATTAAAACCCCAGCTGGTCAAGACTTTCCACTGGCCTAATCTACTTAACTCTGTATTTCTAATACATCCTTGACAACTTTCGCTTATTAATTAGACTTCAGTATCTTAAGTTATCAGTTCTTCAGCTGTCCCAGTAATTAGCCAGTTCATATACCTTCCTCTGAAATATCCTTTATTTCTTAAATGCTGCTTATTTATAAGCATTTTTCCATATGATTTGCTCTGACTCATATGGACAGACTGATGAAAACAAATTATGCAGAATTCTGACATTTAAACATAATCCAGATTGAACAGACAGTATTGCCACCTTTCTTTTTTATCCTTCTCCGCTATTTACTAATCTCACTGACATTTTTAGATTCAGGTCAAGCTCCTTGAAGCAAAATACTATCTCATTTCCCATCTTCTTTTTCATACTACCTCCTTTCCCATCATCTTTCTCATTTCCTATCTTCTTTTCCCATCAGTCAGTGGGAACATTAAAACAGAATCGAAGCAAAGATTCTGAAAAATTATCTGCATCTTTCAAGAGTAAATGGATGGCTTTGGTTTCACCTACCTTCGTATTTACATCTGCTCCATTACAGACCAAAAGCTCTAAACACAATGCTCCATGTGTTGATGCAGCGGCAAAGTGCAAAGGTGTAAATCCCTTCTCATTCATTTGATTTACATTAGCACCGCAGTCTATAAGTTCATTCACTACAACATCTTGGCCGTTGTAGCAAGCTACATGGAGAGGAGTATTTCCATAGGCATTTGGCTCATTCATCTGTCAGAGGGGGAAAAAAGAGATTAGTAAGTAGGGAAAAACCTGTGTTACTGCAGAATTTAATTACAACAAAGTAAAATCTCATGTCATGAGACAACTTCCTAATTACATTTTGGAACTCGTCAAAACAATAAATAAGAAGCAAGTTCTGAATGTAGTACTTAGATTGAGAAGTGTGTACTGGTGAAGAGAATGAAAAGTGAGACACATCAGTTTCCTGCATGCAGCATGGAACTTGACAGAACACACGTATAGAAAGAACATCAACAGTGGCAGGTTGCACAGACACTGCAGACTAAGCACAGCACAGACTTCTGTCACTTTTCAACAGCATCTGTAGGTTTCTGTTAATAACAGATGTCAAAGGGACTGTCTCCCCAAAAGAAGTTTTAGGCATTTAAATTTAGAACTCCTAGATGTAACATGTGCAGACATACACAGGTGGACTTCTCAATGTCATTGAGAACCCGTAGGTTGAGTATAACAGGATTTTTATTTATTCAGTACTTCTAAAAAAGCAATCACACACTTTGCTAATCAATTATAAGAGGTGCCACTAGAAAAAGTCAAACCATCTCTAAACCAAACAAGACTCCAAAGTATATATATCCCCTCCTCCCCATTCTCCAGCCTTGAAACACTAACAAGGGATGCACAATGGAAATTTTTTTACAGTTCCAGAGTTTTTTGTCAACACACCATCTACATGCAGGTATTGTGCAGTCTTTTAACTTACTTTGTGTTTTGATATTAAAATGGCCTTCCTTACTGTAGTATGTTTCTCACAATTGCTAGTGTTTCCAAAGCTTATGCGGTATAAGAAAGTCAGTAACACCTATGTTTTACAAATAACTGAAACAAAAGAGTTTGCTTTCCTGCGGTTCTAAAAGGATTGTGTGGCAAAGCTAGGAACGGAATTCCTATTTCCTGAGTTCCAGTCCAATGAACTAAGAGTGAGAAATACTAAACAAACACAAAGCCTACTAAATATAAATTTATTTCCAAAGAATTGTGAAAAATCTGCAAGGCTCTTAAGTTACTTGGTGGAATGAAGTTTTATAACTTAAAAAAACATATGAATGAGAACCTTCAGAAATATTAGTTTTGCTGTGTTATAACATGCCCTTAAATACAAAGTGTGCTACAACACTAACAGAAGCATTTCAAAGAACAAAAACCTCCAATAAAACTTTGATTTTTTTTCTTCCTTACATCAACTCCAAGATCTAGAAGATATTTGACTACACTGATCATCCCACTAGATGCTGCAGCATGTAAGGGTGTATATGATTTCTTGTCTTTGCATGTCACTTCAGCTCCATGGGCCACAAGTAATTTCACAACTTCAATATGACCTACAAGAAGAAAGACAAAAAGAATTCAGCTGCATTTTATATTAACCAGTATAAGTTTACAAACTTAGTACTTGTACAATTATTATAACATGAACCAGACATTATTCATTTGGACTTAACTTGGAAAATAAGTAATTGTATGAACTATAAAAGCAATAAAATATTCACCTCCAGAAGCATTTCCATATAATCCCTTCAATATTCATACAGCAAACAATCCTTTGTGTATTTGTGTGTTTATATATATGTATATAAAAACCCTCTTGTCTTCTGCTTACACAGAAGGATTTTTTTTCAAGATTACAGAACTAGAGAGGAAAAATAACTTTGTAATTACTAAAAATTTACTGCAAATTTCTGTTAACAACTTGAGAGAGCACGTGATGGTCAGAATTCTACCTTCATATCAGCTGCAAACATACCTGTTAATGTTTTAAAATCTTCCTCATAAACATTGAAGAAAATTACAAGAACAAGAAAATACTGGTTTTAAATAAAAATATTCCCCTCAACCCAGCTTCCTTTACTTGGAAAGCCTTTAAAAGTGTTTACTCAAGTTGTAAAAGATTTAGAAAAACTCTGTTTTCAAAACTAACTCAGACCTTTGAGAAACTGTAGTCTTTTGAAAGTGTCAACTATCCTCCTAAGTCACCAGGAGGAGAGTGAGAGTTAAGCAGTATAACAAGGGAGAACCTGGAGGAAGCTCCAGGTAGGGTGGAAAAGGGAGAGGAAGGGAATGAATCTGTTAATTTAACTGCCAAATAAATCAATCACTGAAACTACACAAATAATCATGATAGAGTGTCAGAAAACGGAGCACGTGTCAGTTAAAAAAAGACCACCATGGATTCAGGGCTTCACTTTTGTAACTGACCCATATAGACAGATGTGGGAGCCTTCATTTAACCTTTCAAGTAATCTCCTTACCTTAGCTAAAGAATTGGTGAGGGGCACACTGAATATGTAGGCTTATCAAGTCAGATATAAAAGTAAAAAATATCAAATACAGCCTACACCTTAAGTGCTTCACCAAAAAAAGTGAGCCTTTGCTTTGTCAGTGACTAAGAAAACCTGCATAAATTTGAACAGGAAGCATCTACCCAAAGGAACACAGACAAAGCTGTTCCAATGAACATTCAGTCATGATGATACCTATTTTATGCTGCACACCCAACAACATACAAAACAACCCTTTACCCAGCTACACGGATCAGAGATACACCGGGTTTACTGGTGCAATGTGGTGTGCTGCAGTATTTCACTTTTGAATTACTTCAGTATTTAGGAAAGAAGAGATAATGTTAATGTGATACTCATCTGATCCCAATGTAAGAGGGACAAGAATGAAAACAAGCCCTATATGAGAGACTGGAGAACAGAAGATATTGAAAGGAGTGAAACAGACACACTGAACAGAACAGTTGCAGTAAAACTTTAGAGGAAAAAAAACCAAAAACAAACGCAAATCCCTGACCTGGATTGAAAACGCAAGCAGCAGTCAGTAGAAGACGTTCAAACAGGTACTTGAAGTGGGAAGCATTGAGGAGACATCCTGATACACTAATGAGGGTGACGCTAGCACGCGCAACTGAAAGCCCATTTTAGTTGCAGCAATGCAACTGGACAGGAATGGAGCTGGGTGAAAAGCAGGAAGGAAAGGGAACAATGGATGCAACCCTAGGAAGTTATTTATAGCAGAGTGACGAAAAGTATAACCTCTTTTTTTTTCCTATGGTCAGCTTTACATAGTAGAAAAGCTTTAAGGGTTTCTTCAAACAATTTGAGCAGTGTAAAATGGTTCTAAATTGTGAGAGAGAACACCACAGGTGTTTTGTCCTTGTTTCAAGACTTTTAAAAGGCTTGTCTACTCTCCTGCCTACAAGTATATTTAGGTTGATCTACATCAGATAAAATACGTTTTTCCCACCCACTGTTCATTAACAGTTTCCTGTGAACAGCCTGTAAGTTTGCACTGACTAAAATTAGAATAAATGCAGCTTATCTTTTCCCTCATATGGGTGAGCACAAGCCAGAAGACATCTCTACCTCTGCCATCTCACAAGTTTCATTTAACAAAATTTTGCAAATAATCACCTTCAGTAAGTGGATGGCCTGTAGGAGACACTGATTTGCTTATCTAAGTAGATTACTTAATACTAAGACAAAAGACTGCAACATTGGCTCAATAATGAAGACTGTTCTTTAAAATCTCGATTTCAAGTACTGGTATCAATATTTGAAGTATAACATCATACAGCTTCAAATTATAAGTTACAGAATTAACACTGTGACGATCACTTCATAACCCGCTGGCACATTTATTTTACATTTCTATCAGATGATTTCAAACCTGTATAGTCAGGGACATAAGACTAATATGAAGTTGGCCTGCAAAGATAATAATTCCACTTCCCTGTGAACACAAGCGTTTGTGAGAAGATCACTTTCACAATTTTTTAGGTCCTACTAACAAGCCCAGTTTTATATTTGTGCAGTTTTGCATTTGTTGTAAAGGCCAGAATTCTCACTCCTCAGATCAAGGCATATTTCATACAATGGACAACTCATTATCAACCCTTTTTGATGACTGTATTTAAATAAGTACTGCCCCACATGGTACTGCTCTTCTGTTTTGCTCAGCATGTAAGTTTAAAATTGCATTTCTACTTTTAAAATAACACTTCTATTTACTCCTATGTGGCAAGACTGGGAAAGACTGCTTGGATAAATGTAACAACTCCAAAGCATTACATAAGGTGCTCAATATCACAGAATCACAGATCAGAAATAATTCACAACCTTAAGGTTTTTTTTTTTTTTTAAGAATGACCCTCCACACATACACATCATAAAACATTAAGACTGTTTATAAGTCATTTCCTCAATCATAATAATCAGCATTAATGCCGAACTGCATACTGAAGGTCATTTCACTTAAGATCAGACCTCCAAGGCAGAGTTGGCACAGACTTAGAGATGTCAATGTAATGAGTCCATCTAATTTCCTAGCTTAAGTGTTTACTTTTTGGTTTGATATCAGACACAGTAAAAGGAGTTTGTTTTACTCAGGCAAGGGGCAGTATAGAAATTACTCTCCTACTACATTAACTTAAAAAGCTTGTAAAAAATACAAGGTGCCTCTTTATCAACTTTTAATACAAAAGCTTTCACCAAGACACTCACTCCAAGTAATACTTCCTCTTACAACTGAATAAAAACGTTTACATCTTTAGATCACCTCTGAAAAAAATGCTTCCATAAAGAATAGGATCACGTTCTCTTCCTGACTGTTCTCATCAAGATTCGTAAGATTGTATCTTAGGCACATAGATATGTGTATTTTCTAGAGAATTTAAAACTTGGGAAAATACAGATCATCAAAACATGACAGAAACAAAAATATTATATACAATGAAATCCTATTTCCTTATTTAGTCTTTGAAGAAATTCCATGGTGTGCAGATTCATACAATACTGATACTATTGCTCTTGTTGTTCTTGCTTGGCTGGATAAAATTATTAAAATTACAAAGCAATAAGCTAAAATACTGAACAACCAAGAACAGGGAATAATCTCAGTTGGCTTCTTCCTGAAATTGATACTCAAACTTTATTGTTCACTGCTCATACATAACACACATTGCATGTGTTCAATGGCATTCTTAGACATTTTCTGTAAGTCACGCAGTGGTAGGTTTTTGGCTTCTGAACAGTTTAAACGTATTTTGCTGTAGCAAATCAGCAGTAGGATATAACTTACTTAGTAACACAAGTGCCAATGGTTTATATTGCTCATATTTTAAATGAAGCCTGAGATATAAAGCTCTATTATTTATTATAGATATTCTGAAGAAAACACAATAAAATGAAAGCCTGATAAAAGGCAAATAAGTAAATCACTCTTGCAGCACTTGGCAGTGCATTGATAAATACCATGAGAACAATAATTATCCACTCCTGGAATAAGAATGGCAAGGCAAGATTTTGGACTTTCAGAGATGAAATATTTTTCTTTTAAACAACAACCCCCAAAGACTGATGTAATAATCCTTTGTTTCAGGTGCCCCTTGTATTAATGGTTTAACTTTCTATTCAGCATTATTGCAGAAGTTTTCACCTGCAATTAGGAATCCTGCTGACTGGGGAACATAGTTTGTGGTTTGTTTTTTGAGGTTTTTTTGTTTGTGTTTTTTTTTTTTTTTAATGAACAACATAACTTACTTCTCTTTTCCCAACAAATTTATATTCTCATCACAAAAGCACATTTATAAGGCAATATGAGGTATACTGTTAATGGTTTTCTGGCAGACGCACAGACAATCTCAATGCTTACAATGTAAATATTTTTCCTAGAAATACATAAAACTCCTAAACATCAGGGGAGTTGCTTTTTTTAAATACCACAATAGTAATGAACTGAAATTTGTACATACCCATATATGCTGCCCAATGTATAGCTCGTCTGTCTTTCTTGTCAAATGCATTAATATTGGCCCCTCTAGACAACAGTAAGCTGACCATCTGAAATGGACAGAAAGAAAATAAATCCTCTATTCATAATGGAAAACTTACTCTAAAGTTAGACAAAGATAATAATAGAAAAATACAAAAATATATGCATTTTCAAAGGAGTTAATGTGTGTTTGGTTTTGTATAGTCTATAAGCTTGGAAAAAAACACTCCCTACCTTGGCAGTAATAATGGAGTGACTGTAAGGAACGCAAAACTTGGTGTCAACAAAAAACTATCCAAGTTAAATACAGCAAAGCTGTGGAATCTTTGAAATCTTCAGGCCACTATTAAGATATTCAGTAAAGGTAAGCACTAAAAGCAAGCCTATTGCCCCTCTGTCTCCAATGACCTATACACAGCTATGATGGGAATTTCTCAGTGATCACCTTTCAGGGTTTAAAAACTACTGAGTTAGAAGCTTATTACGTATACTTCCTCCAGACGTTAGTGACAACATATTCCATATGTGAACTACCTATTGAACAGAAAAATATCTTCTTTTGCATATTTTAAATTTATCTATTACTCGTTTAGCTCCAGTTAACTCATGCAAATTTGCTTCTGTCTTAAGGAAGATGATCACTGTAACAACCTTCCAACTAAATGAGAAATACATATTTTCCGAAATCATTCTGTACACAGATAGAAAAGACAAATTCAAAAACATAACAGGAGGTGGGTTATTCTGAGGGGATGAAGAAAATATGATTTTGAAGAAAAAAAATTATGCAGATTTAGTAGTTTTAACATCTGAGAAACATTAGAAATGTAAGGGAGAGAACAACAAGTGGGAAACAATCTAATAAAAATAGCTCTCACCTCAACATGTCCACTGAAGGCTGCATGATGCAATGCAGTTCTGCCTGCTCGATCAGACACATTTACATTGCTTAGGAGAGGCACCAAAGCTTCAGCACATTTCACAGCTTTGTTTGCAGCTGCTATATGTAGAGGTGTCTGCCAGTTTTTATCACGAGCATTGACATCTGCTGAATGCTTTAACAATACTTGAACAGCATCCTGAAAGCATGTAGAGAAAACTCAGGCTACTTAGTAAAGTCTTAAATGCAAGGACAGTATGACAGAATAGAATTATTTGCAATTCATTCTTCTGTAAATCATCATCTTATACTTCTGGATTTGAGGTTATTATAAATCCAGATGTTCTCAAGAACATGAGCAATACGCTCCCTACAGGATTCAACAGATTCAACCACTTCCAAGGCCTTCTATCCAGTTTCTTAAGACATCTAGCAAATTGTTATGTCATCAGAACTAATATTCAATGCTCAATAAACCTCCTTAAGCATTGTTTCCATTGCTAAGCATTAGTGAAGTACTATGGAGTTAAAATGTATTTTCATTAATTTGTCAGGCAAAATTTTTGAACTGTCAAAGATCATAAATGGCAAAGAGAAGAACTGCTTACTAAATGTTCATTCAGAGAACCATACATGAAACACAGTCTGGTCACAAAGAGTCTTAATGTACAGTGTTGCAAAACTCCTGAAAGCCATTGTAAAGTGTTGCACTGAATTCCATCTCACAAAGAATACTGATTTTCTTTTGTTAAATGTACAAGCTGTGAAAATTTAACAGATAAGACTAATTCTTACAGTATTATAAACATATCTCATTAAATATGTGAACACAATTGGAATGTGTTGGAAAAAAGTCTGTTGGTGCTATCAACACGATGATGAATAATGCAGTTTACACCCACTCCGTGACCTTCCCACAATTCACTAACTGCTTTCAGCAACTCCCAACTCAAACACTCAGCGCAAGTAAATGGTTGGTGCTTTGAACTTAAAAAATGTTGCCACAAATAGTTATCAAAAATTTCAGATTACATTGTAGTATGACAGTTAGGTATTATTCTCTGCTAGGAGCAGAATACTAACAAGCACTTGATTCTATTTATTACAATAAGTTACATTTAAACATTCAAATTTCTTCTACTGTCAACAGAAAATACAAACAAACAAAAGTAAAAATACTGTATCACAGTCTTGGAAGTTAAATGAGAAATGGAACAGTTCTTCTACTCTCTAGGAAAATTAAGCAGATTTAGTACTTTTAAAAACTAAACAGTATTTTTAACTTTTCTTTTGAACAATTATTAAGAAAAATCATCATCAGAAAATTTGTCACTCATTTTGCAGAAGGAAGCACCATTGTACTAGTATAAAAATTAGGTATCTGCTATTTTTATGTGCCTTCGCATTAATGAATTGCTTAGGGTTTCTGGTTTTTACTTTTCTTTTGCAAATTACACCAGGCACACAAATATAAAGGCCATGGAGCATGACCATCTTGATACAAAGTTCCTTGAACTTGCATAGTTGACAGCTACATCTATAATTCCAACTACTTTGCATGTTCCAATGTCATTGTTTAATTTCAGGTGTCCTTGCTTCAAGAGTAAATTCAGATGTTTTACTCAAGTAATTATAAAGTGCTTTTACATTATAGCTTTCTTCATCTAATACACATAACACATGTATGTCTGCCAGCTGGAAAACTATGCCTGAACTTATCAACCACGTTTGTGGGCTCCGATGACTTACTGAGCTTATAAACAGAAAATCCTGACAAGAGCCTATTGTTGCTTTTTCAGTAAATAAGTGTGATTGGTTTACAAGTGTTGTTTCCCTTTGATTAGTAATTTAGTTAAAATATTCCATATTAAAAAGAAATACGATCACAGTTGCATTTCTTGAAGTTATTATTTAGGTTCAGTTTTTCTGTAGCACCTCTCTCTGCAAGCATTACTGATAGAAGGAGCTTTTATCATCCCTCAGCTCTGAAGGATGCAGCATTTGGTGCTTTGGCCAGCTCCTAAAGGAACCACCTAAAAATACCTCAGGAAGAACAAACAGCATCTGGGAATAAGGCACTCTTGAAGATTAATTTTAAAACACTGTTTTGAAAAACACAATTGCCAAATAACTTAGCTATCAATGCTAAGGACAAAATATTGGTATTTATCCAGGGAATTCAAAAGCAAAAACTGAAACAAGGCTTGTTTAGATACTTTGTGGATTCAAATACTTGGAAGTTAGGTGCGTGTCAAAATCAAAATATTAATTCCATCTTCTCAAAAAACTTACACATAATCTGTAAAAAACCTTTATTTTTGGAGACATTCTGAAATGAGCATTGATTTGACTCAGGATCTCAAAGAAGAATGGTTTTGCATAAACTTTTCCACATAATAAGCTCATCATTTCTCTTGTTTGATCTTCTGCGAGTGTTTAAATTTTTTATTAGGACATCAACAATAAAGAAACAATAACAAATTCATTTCTTATATTCCTACATTCTCACAACTGTGTAACTGGTAGACTTCAAAAACTTTCTACATGTTTAATTTATAACTTTTAAAGTGATTTTGAATACTACCATTGCTCATTAAGAGCATCTTAAAAAAAAAAAAGATGTTCACAGGCCTCAAAGAATCATTTCTTTCTTCAATGCCTGAACAGATAAGCATGTTAAAAAAAATGAAGAAATGCAAAAATTATGCTGTAAAAGCTGTACTAAATCTTAGTTCATCTCTTCTTCTCTTATGCTAACAATTCTGATTACCCTAACAGGAGTAAATTGGACTTTGGAAGACCACATGCACAACACTCTGCTAGGGAAACAGCAGAGAGCAAAGCTGAGAACTGAAGTTTTCCCTTTCTTCCTAATCTGTCATGTGATTATATATACACTTATCCTTAACAGGTTAAACAAACCGTTAGAAAAATGTTCTGCAATTCCAAACATTGGTAGAGCTTGCTTTGTAAAAACTGCACAAAGAACAGAAGGTAATTTGAGATGTATTATTTTAACACAGAGCAGTCAAATTAAAAAAAAAAAGAGCATACCTCACTACAAGATGCCACAGCTCTGTGTAAAGGAGTCAACCATTTGCTGTCTTTGGCATTAACTCTAGCTCCTGCAACAAAAAAAGAATAACAACAGAACTTTATTACTTACAGACTGAAATATTTTCAAGAACAGAGGTAGTACTAGCGGAAGATCCTTATTCTAGGCTCACTACTACAACCAAAAACGGAAAGGAGTCTTTTCTCCAGCTTAAGTTCACACACTGATGAAATTCTTTTAGCACTGCACCCCATAATATTCTCCTATCAAAATGTAGTCAACTTTATACATTAGGTCAGCCTCTATAATCTATTGCATATAAAAGACTGTTGGGTAAGAAGACTTGCCTTCACTCAGTAACAAAAATCTCATGTTTTTCCACTATAGTTGAAAATCTCCATTACAATAGAGAAACAGCCTACATTTATCCCCCATGCCTCCAGTCTCCTTGTGGTTGGAGAGCCTGACGTGTCGGTATATAGAATCATGCTACTGTTTCTACTGGGCATTTGGGAACAAACCTTCTCTACACCACCGGATACTTCACGAGCTGGACTGCAACAACCACATCTCTGTTTCTAAAAGCTCACCCAAGAAAGGAGGTTGTAGAGAGGAAGGAGCTGGACACTTCTCCTAAGTGACAGGGGACAGGACAAGAGGGAATGACCTCAAGCTCCGCCAGGGGAGATTGAGGCTAGACATCAGGAGGAAGTTTTTCACACAAAGGGTCATTGGGCATTGGAACAGGCTGCCCAGGGAGGTGGTTGATTCGCCTTCCCTGGAGGTGTTTAAGGCATGGGTAGACAAGGTGCTGAGGGACATGGTTTAGTGTTTGACAGGAATGGTTGGACTCGATCCCATGGGTCTCTTCCAACCTGGTGGTTCTGTGATTCTATGATTCTAAGAAACAGTTCTCCCCATCATTCCCAGGAAAAAAGGCTGTACAAACATCTGTAATAGGCACAAGCCTGGGGTTGCATTTTATTTTTTTTCTTAACAAAAGAAGGATTTGGGGATTTTTTTTTCCCAAAGGAAGCATCTAAACTACATTCTATCTTCCACTGAACTTCAACAAATGATAAAACTTAATAATTAGGCTTAATGATTTAATTTCTTACTGATATATACACAGACATGTGTATACATGCATTTATGTGTATATACACACACATACAAACACATACAAACACACATATATATAAAACTTTATAGTTTTTTTTTAATACCTTCAGAGGAAATTTAGTCATCTGTCTTTGAAAACTGCTGAGATTTTACAGAGATATGGTAGTTTAGACAAAGTATTAAGTTTCTGAAAACACAGTTTAGAAATACTGTTGGAGAGAGTTCGTAGAGTAATATATGATATCACACAGTAACATTAATGCTATGTGGTCAGAACACAACACAGAAGCTGATGATGGATTCCAAACTCCTACTTTGACCCTAGGTCTTCCAAACACTAAAAAGCCCGAGGTCTAATTGCTTCCCACAATTTCAGGGAATTCCCTCTTTCCATATCCAAATTTCAGAAGCTTGGGACATCATTTTATTGTCCGAGTTCAAAGGTTTTGACAAATAAGGTCTACGTAATGGAAAGTCCAAGCCCATTTGAAGAAAAACACTATGACCTAACAGAAGTTTGAGACACTTAATCTTACCATAAATATCTGCTTTTGTCAATCATTGTAAGGACCTAGTGTACTGCACGATATCATGTACCATAACATTATGAATGATATCAAATTCTGCAGAGAATTCAAGCAAAAAAAGAATTTGGGGGTTCTAAGTGTCATCAGAAATGTCTTAAGATTTTTGTAATCCTTCCCAAAAGAGAATAACCTGGATGATCACTAATTGTGAGAGTAAACAATATATTTCATATGTGTCTGTAATTCTTAATTGTCTTCCACGTCATTGTTAGCCATACTTTATTTTCATCTCATCTGCTAAGAACAAGTGCCAAAATGATATTCCAAGTTCTCCCTGACTTCCTATCTACAGTCAAAAACTGAGAAATTAAGATTTTCAAAGTCTAGCTGATTTATATTACTAATTTTAGGATACAAATGTCTTCGAAGTGTTCTAAACGAATGAAAGGAGTTACTGCGTCACTAATCATGATTTCCCTCAAGAAAATGCATTGGTAAAATTTGAGGTGAGGTCAGATTCAGCCAGGTGATGAACCCTGAGACAAGACTACGCCCAGCAGAAGGGGAGAAATGCACATTTGCACTCCAAGTAAGTGGCTGTACCTAAGCTCTACTGAAAACATACTTAAGAGTCCAAGCCATGTTTACAGGTTCAGCTAAGTTATCCACTGACAATTCTGGTACTCTGAACACACAGCCTAAAAACTGTATCAGAAGAGTGCAGGTATAACTACAAGAAGATAGTGTAAAAAAGTTTTTTCCAGTGGTAAACTAATTAAGCTTGCTAAGACTAAAGGAAAAGAATATCTGAAAGTGTACGTTGTTTCTAGTAAGAAAGAAAATCAGCATTAGCCAGAGAAACATCTAGGGAAATTTGAAGTGAAATCAAAAAATTACACAGTCCTCTCATACAAACAACTTCAACACAACAATATCAGCTCCTCATCCCTTAGGTGACCCACCACCACAAAAAAGTAAGAAAGTCAAGGTAACATCCCATAGTTACATTAGTGAAATTTACAGACACTAAAATAAGTTCTTTTTTAAAAATGCACAAAAAAATCTGTAGATTCTGACAAAGGGAAAATATAAAAGCTGACTTTTGACAAAAGGGACTTACTTAAGAATCATCAAGCTTGTTTTTCCCCCAAAATAATTAACTCTAAGGAGTTCCACAATTCTTACACTGAAAGATAAATTTTTTTAACTAATAATCAGAATGAGCACGCTACCAAAAAAAGCATATGCATTATTAATGTGTGAATTGGGAGTCCTATAGCTCTAGAGATATTAAGCAAAATAATATTTTAAATTAACACGGATACGTTTCCTCTTAAATTTCTCCAGGAAGACTTGCTGCCAAGAATGACCTATATTTCTAGAACAGCTTCTCCTACCAGCCTTGTATCTGAGGTCATAATCCCCCTCTAGGCTGTTCTTTACTCCCTAGCACATGATTTAGGGAAAATGTTACTGCTCAGATGTTCTCCATGAGGCATAAAGCTCCCTCACACCTATCATACTCCTACCATCCAACAGTCAAGAAGTCTACAGTCTGAGGTAAAGCACTACTCCGGATCATTACAAATAAGTGTTAGAAAATATATTACGCTTTCATTGAATATCTTTTACTTAAAGATGATTTGCTTCACAGTTTGCTTAAAGACATTTTGAACACGTGTCTGTGTATAACTCACTGTATAACACTGCCGGTGCAATACTATCTCTGTGAAGCTCAACTTGCTGACATGTTAACCAGGGCATTTCTCACATTTCAAATGCCAGTTATGCAATAGTTTGCTCTCCCAAAGCACAGAGCAGTGTACCTCAATCTCCGACTTGTACAAACAATTAAACCCCACATCACACCAGAACTTCCAGATTTTGGGACCCTGGTCTTAACATGTTTATTAAAACTAGTCAAATATTTCATTTGTTTAATGCAAAATTTCTTACATTTCAATACTTCTTATGTTATAAATCCTGCAGAAAAAGGATCTGGGGGCTTGTAAGTAAAATCAAATACAATACTGCAACACAAATACCCATCATATTTGCTTGAACTTCAGACGTGATAATGTAAATGTGATAACTATTGCTGCAAAAATAATAAGATGTTATTGAGAGAAAGCTTCTTCCTATTTATAAGCTAAATGCATAATAGAGGCTCTACAGAGTAATGAAAGAAGTCTGAGAGAGTATCTTTTAACCAGCTACAATGATGCTTCAACAACAGTTTTTATATTTATTGTCTAAAAAAAAGATACCAAACCCACATATGGAGATGCATTGGCCAAAAAAAGGAGGAAAACCACACTGAAGTCAAAGTCATCCTCCAGAATTTTGCTGTCTTATCAATGTAAGATAACCATTTCCTTTCAGAACTTCAGTTTCTGCCACATCTCAGCCCCCATCTCCTCAAGCCTCAGAGCAACATAAGGTTCTCAGACTCCTGAAGCTACTGATCACTTCCACCTTTGCATAAATCAGCTTCATTTCCTCTCTTAAAGAGCATCTGAGCTACCTTCTTCACAGCAACTGACTTAGTGCTACCAAAGGGAAGTTAAGGCAGCTCAAAAAAGAAAATTGTGGCCAACATCATTGTGAAAAGGAGGAAGTGGACAAAAGATACAGTCAGTGTAAAAGGAGCCCCTTCTTTTACTTTCTCGTGTGGGTACATCTGCAGTTGAAACAAAGAGCTTCAGGTGGCCGATCTTTTTGCAGTGACAGCCTTCCAACAGCTGAGTTGCATGACTGTCATTGTGTGGACTCGGAATACTTGCACAGTTTCAGAAATAGATGAAGGAAACACAGGTAGAGTGGAGTAACGTCTTTATTATCCTCCAAAATCTATTACTACTCTAATGATCATTTTCCAGAGTCAGCACAATTCTTACATTTTCCAGCTGACCCAGAGGAAAGCACAACAAAAACTCACGGGCTGCCAAACCTTAATGAGATTGAGTTTGACCACGCTGAGCTGCACGCAGCGAAAATTTTGGGTTAAACAAACAGAAATGTGTTGTGAGAGCATTCAAGTATCAATGCAATGTTGAAACTAAATCTATTCAAAAAAACCCAGATAGTTAAGATGTTTATTTTCATGAACTGCACTGATTTCAGTGAATGCAATAATAGCCTACAAAGTATTTTAAAGGAAACACATGGAAAAAAGTCCCTAATCAGAAGAAAACATTCTTCACATATCACTTGTCTGCAGAATAGACTCTGGTGGCATTAAAAAGAAGTGTAGGACAAACAGAATGAATAGGGGTTTCTCATAAATCAAGACATCTCCCCAGAACACTTCTGGTGAGACTTAACTGGAGCACTTAACTGAAGGAAGGGTTTGATTCTTTTTTTTTTTAATTGGCACCCCTTGGAAAGAATAAAAAGTTGGACATTTAGTTAAGTAAGACTTAATTACTTTACTTTTCTACCTCTCAGTAGCTCGCCATCAAATATTTACACAATTAAAGTCACTGCAATTATGCAAAATAGACAGATGTATTTGTGCACTTGGATGCAGAATTCATTCCTCACAAAAACACAACTGTGATGGGTATTACAAATCTTCAGAGTAATAAATACAAAACAGAAAATGCTTCTAAAATTAGGATTCTCAAGTGACTAAAATACAAAATTTTGTTCCACTATTCTTATATTACAAACAATCATCCTTAAGCCCCTTTTTAATTTACTGTTCCATCTCCTTACCTAATAGATTTAGGAATGCTAAT
Organism: Coccyzus lansbergi; assembly: GCA_033558105.1. Lineage (NCBI taxonomy): Eukaryota > Metazoa > Chordata > Aves > Cuculiformes > Coccyzidae > Coccyzus > Coccyzus lansbergi. The sequence continues at coordinate 1,265,962 of JAUMJK010000307.1, forward strand.
TGCTTGTCTTGCTACAATCTAACAGGGAAAGATGATTTGACGATTTAGACTTCCATAGACCATAGTGGTATGACAATTTGCTGGCAAGACGTTCACATCCTCGGGACAAGTTTATTGGTGTGCAGTGAAGCACTGTCTCAACATAAAAAACAAAAGAGAATGATCTAAATGTCCAGCCCCAAACTAAAATCATTGAAGCAATTTTCTTTGTTGTTCAGAGTGTGTATCCAAACCATCACCTTTAAGTGCCTTGCCCAAGTGAAAGACTATGATAGGAGAGGCACAGAGCAGCCCTGAGGTTTGGTGGGAAAACGCGTCAAGCATTCAAAACCTATTTAAATATGCTTGTAAGACTGAAAACTTACTCCACAGAAGTCTGCTAATAGGCTCAATTGGTTATTTCTTCAGAATGTGCAGAAAGGGTTGCTTAGGTCTATGGCAAAGTAATATAAAGATATTGTAATGGTAACCTATGATCCAAAATAGCTCAAAAGCAACAAAGATCCCCTGGAGGAGGATGCAAGAGAGATTCCAGTCAAATAAAAACACCCTATTTCTAGCTAACATACGATATACACTTTAACTAAGAACAGAGAATAATGAGAATCAGTTAAAGGCCACTAAGTAGCGAAAAGATAGCATTCATTTTCAGTAATTTTGAGGTCGAGTTTGAAGAAAGAACAAAAAAAAAGTCAAAGCAAACAGTTGTCTCAGGATAGCCTGCAGATCAGGAACACTGTAAAGAGATTCCTAATGACATTCAGGCAAAGCTACATTAGAGGACATCACAAGTTGCAAAGTCAATTTCTCACAAAGTGAGATATGCTAGGATGAAACTAGTCTTGATTCAATCCCTTGTGCAAATATCTTACAACAGGTCAATTAAAGCCACATGCAAAATTTTCACTCAGAAATTTACTGCACAGGAGATTGATGTCCAGAAATGTTATTTATCAACAAACTTATTTTCTCATTGTTCAAAAAGAGGTCTTTCAACACAGCAAGTGTTCTTCAAATCTTGCTGTGTTAACAGATGTTCTTTATTTGCTCCCTAATGCTCATCTATTATGACAAAGTGTAACACTACATCTGTCTCAAAGGAGAGATTTTATTCCAGCTGAAGCACAACAGACGAATTTTCCGTATCTTTATGAAACAGAGAGGATTAATACACTTAACCTCTGTTCCCCATCTTCCAATTAAGAGAGTTAAAAGTAAAATCTTGGCTTGCAGATTTTGAGATAGCCAGACTTCAAATACAGCTGTGAGTACTCGCACTTCACAATGATTTCAAGTCCAGCATTCAGAAGTTAAGAAGACTAAACTGGTGACTCCACTTTTTAAAGAGTCTGGGTTAATCTTGCTTACCTAAAACCACAGCTTGCAAACAGGTAAACAGACTAGTGCCCAAGTACAGCACAGCCTTTCAAACTGAATAGCCTTAACATGCAGACATCACGTTCTCATCCTGGAATTACCATCACTCTTCATTCACTTCCAAAGACATTCACAACTGGCACCTGTGCCTGTTTCTCTGTACCACCTCAATTCATTCTCCATGCAGTCCCTCCCTGTGAAGTTCATGAGAATGTGCTTCCATAGCAAGGAACAAACACCTAATTGAAGTCCACAGCACAGAATGCAAGCACAACAAGGTCAGATTGATGTTCCATATATGTGCCATATCTTTCAAAGCTTTTGATTTTGCAACTATTTAATGCACTGTTTTGTGTAACTCTTGATTTTCATTAAATAAATATTATATGAGACATATAAATGCCTCCCAGTCTTCCTGAACATTCTGCAGACAGAGAGGCATCCCACAATCTCTCCTCCGTGCAACAGTTCAACTTTGGATTGTTATTACAGTCCTAATCCTTACTTCTTCCACTTCCTTCCTTTGTCCTCCAGTTTTCTTATAACTAAGCTACATGTGCCAATAGCAGGACTAACCTCTCTTCCCCTATTGCCATACCACAGTCAGGATGGTGTTTGATCAATATCTGAGCTAGAACCTCACTCCTTCCATAAGCCCTTTGTCTGAGAGAGCTATTTTCTTCAACCACAGTTATAGTTACTGGACCCTGTTCACTCAAACCAGTTCAGTTCTTTCTTTTCTCACACCTACCATTGCTGGTCTAGACATAAACCTGCAAAAATGATGGAGGCAGGAGTATAAAGTTGGCAGAAGCATCAGTTTTGGAAGCTGGCCTTCTCCCAAGGAATACGACAAGAAGGAATGGCCTCAAGCTCTGCCAGGGGAGGTTCAGGCTGGACATCAGGAAAAAATTTTTCACGGAAAGGGTCACTGGGCAGTGGCAGAGGCTGCCCAGGGAAGGGTTTGAGTCACCTTCCCTGGAGGCGTTTAAGGGACTGATGGATGAGTTGTTGAGGGATGTGGGTTAGTGATTGATAGGAATGGTTGGACTTGATGATCCAGAGGGTCTTTTCGAACCTAGTGATTCGGTGAGATTAATTCGGTGAGAAGCTTCACTGCCAGAAGCAGCTGACTACAACTTTCCAAAGTTTAAAACACGGGTTTTGTTTTGGACTTTTATTTGGTTTTGTTTTAATCACTGTGAAAACCTAACAAAAAAGAAATCTCCTTGCCAAATCCAAGATCTCTTTACAGAAGGAATGGGGTTATTATATATTTTCAAGAGTCACCAAAACTTGGGTTTTTTTCTTGATATGGAAAACCAGCACCTTCTCAGCAACACATGGAAACTTTTCCAGAAAATTATCTCTAAAGAATATTTTCATGAGAATCACACACACACATATATATATCTCTATCTATAATGAGTGGATTATAACTTGTTAAATTTTAAGAAATTAAATTGTGCCTAACAATTTCAATTGAAAATCTGGAAGTGACTCCTCTTCAAAGTGGCATTTCTTTAAACAAAAATCTATTTAAGGTTGATGGCGGTAGGTAGGGGTGCACAGAAATAGCCACCTTTTCACAGGTAAAGTGTGCATTAGACTGAAGATTAAAGTAGTTCCAAGTTTTAATCTTCCTATTTAACCTTAAAGCTCCACATCCTAAATTCAGCCTCAAGCTACCTGATGGGTAGATTTGCCCAAGATCAAAGATAATCAAGGCAGTATCTTGGTCATGAAGTTTTGCTTTCAGGTTTTTGGTTTTGTTTCTTGGTTTTCTGTCTTTTTTTCTTCCTAAGGCAGAAGTGTACTGTTTTACAGAACTTGTACTTTGTCTTAGTACAAATAAATAGGATAATGATACAAGAGATTTTAAAATTCTCAGCTGAAATTTATATTCTAATTATATTCTGTACATTTAAGCCAATGGCAAAGGATACTTAAAAATAATACAGCCAATTCTGGCTGCCATTTTCTATGTTCAACTTTAAGTGTTTCTTCTAAAGGCTATTTCAGAACCAAAGCAATGCTGCCAACATCTAATTGTAACATATACACTATTACTTATTCAAACTAGAGTTAAACTACCTAATGCTAATCAAGCTACAAATAAAAATAGCTATGACTGAGAAAGCTTTCCACAAAGAAATATCTTAGAGCAGAACTACACAGTATTATAACACTGATAAGTCTGAAAACCAAAATTTCAGTACAAACATCTTTAATTTCTAGTACATTAAATATCTCAATAAAAGCTGCATAGAGTTATTTTGTTTTCCATTAACAGGAACAGAACATACCAGATAAAATAAGTAGTTCAATAATTTCTGCATCTCCCAGATAGGCAGCAGCATGTAAAGGGGTCCTTTTCTCATTATCCTGTGGTAAGAGGGGGGAAAAAAGGTTTTATTTAAAATAAAAAAGTATGTTTTAGCATTCTGTATGAGTTATGAAAAACACTGCATAAAAGTGCATCTTCCAAATATTGTACATTTTTATATTTTAGATAACATAATTACTCTAATGACATTAGTCACATTTACTAAGACAAGCATGCTTCTTCCTAAGTAACTCTTAATACCTATAGCTAGTGTTTTCCTGACATACACAGACTGACAGATGCTCATCACATCTTTAGATTAATTCATCATAGGCAACAATTAGTGAGAAATATTTTCTCTCGAAAGTTTAAATTAGTTTCTGATGGGTGGCTACAGACCAGAGGCCACATAGTGAGCACTCCAAGCACTGAGCAGCTTATGCTAAATGAAATAAAGGCACCTTAGCATAAGGCCTCACAGCCCAAAGTTTCTCTTTATAACATTAGGCAATTGTTCTGCCTTAATGTTCTTCTTTTTTCTCACTGGTAACTTTCCTGGGTAGTCCTTGAGTTGTTACTTTGTAGTCTATCGAGTCCTAAGTCAGAATGCTCATATAGCTGTTTCTCATGGGAAGGTATAATAGTGTATGTAAATAATTGATTGCTTGTTGCTAAAGGAGAATTGTCGAATCAGCTTGCTAAACAGTAGCCTGTATTAATCGAGTAAGGTGTAAAGATCTTGTATGGACTTCAATAAATCGGCTCACTTGAATCAAATTGATTCATTGTGTGATGTGCCATTTCCTCTGTCAAGTTTGTGCAGTTATGTTTGAAACAGAAAAGAAGCTGGAGCGAGTAGGAACAACACTGAAATTAAATTTCAACCATTTTGTTTTCTGTGAATAAGCAAAGTGAAGGTAGAGATGCAATTTATTTTGCAGAAAGCACTCCAGAGGATGCATATAAGACCAAACACTTTCAATTAGTTCAGGCTGATCTAAGGTCCTTTTGAAGGTACAGGTAAGAGAACTCTTAGCCACACACAATATACAGTGATGAATATTCAATTTTGAAAGGCTAGCACAGTACCAATTCCCCCGCACCACTTTATAGCTTAATCAGAATAATAAGACCACTTTCACATCACAGTCAGTGATAAAAATGAATAAGAATCAACTGGTTTGCTCTCTGCGGGAGGGAAATCAAGGGAGAAGTTGGCATCCTGGTTCTGGCCTAAGCTCTGCTTGGATATCTAAATCTTTTTAGTAGAGTTTTTTAAGTACAGTAGGGGTGAGAGATCAAGATTATAAACAGCAAGAAATGTTAAGCTGCAAGAAATTTCTATTAATTTAACTGTTCAATCACAAGCACAGTAAAATTAAAACATTTAACTGACATTTTATCGTAATAAGTATTCCTCTCCTTTGCCAAAACAAATTTCAACCTTATTCAGTGAATCCCAAGTAGAAGTTAGCAGCATACGAGAAAACGAAAGTTCACAGCAGAAGAGATCTGATGGTAAAACTAGACCTGAGAGTCAAGAAGTGACTTTGAAAACACAGACCATTTAAAAAACTTAGAACGTTCAATTCCCTCCATGACAACAGCACACACTGAACTACCTACCCCAAATTACCCACTCCCTCTTCAGTCCCTGCTCATAAAAAGTTAGTCACACAGTCACCATCTTATCAATTTTCCTAAAGTGGTTTTTTTTTTTTAATTACACACATGTAATCCCAATTTGAGCAGTGCAAACCTGACAGTGATGTACCCTGACCAGGGAATGACTTTCTTAATCACTAATGCCACACAGTGCCCTACAGCACCAATTACTTGCCAATACATCTCATTGTAGATGATACATTTGTGACAAAACTGACAGTCCCTAGCACTGAGGATTTGCCACTGGGGGAGGGACACACACACAAAAAAAGATGAGACAGGATGCACAAGGGAAAAAGTAATACCTATATCAAACTTGTTTCCCCATCCCAAAGGCAGAAAAGACCAGCCAGCAATGAAAACAAGTTTTCATCCCTCCAGTCCAGAGGAGCAGAGCTACTGTAACTAGGCACTATTTTACAACCCTGTTTAAGCCTTTTTGATGATGCAAAAGAACCTATGGCCTACAAATTAAGGACCTGGGGGGAGGAAAAGCTAGACAGGAGCCAGCAAATATACCAAGACAGCCCAGAAAGCCAATCATACCCTGGGCTGCATCAAAAGAAGCATGGCTGATAGGTTGAGGAAGGTAATTTTGCCCCTCTCCTTTGCTCTGCTGAGACCTCCCCTGGAGTACAGTCGCCAACTTTGGAGTCCTCAGCTCAAGAAAGGCATGGAACTGTTGGAGCTGGTTCACAAGAAGGCTACAGAAGTGATCAGAGGGCTGGAAAGCTTCTCCTACAAAGAAAGGCTTGAGAGAGCTGAGGTTGTTCAACCTGGACAAGACAAAGCTCCAGGGAGACCTTACTGCAACCTTTCAGTACTTAAAGGGGACCTATAAGAATGATGGGGACAAACTTTTTAGCAGGGTCTTTTGTAACAAGACAAGGGTTAATGTGTTTAAAATAAAAGATGATAGATTTAGACTATATATAAGGAAGAAATTTTTTATGATGAGAGTGATGAAACACTAGAACAGGTCACCCAGAGAGGCAGTAGAAGACTCATCTCTGGAACATTTGAGGTCATGTTGGATAGGACTCTGAGCAACCTGATCCAGTTGAAGATGCTCCTGCTTGTTGCACAGGGGTTGGACTAGATTGGACTAGATGACCTTTAAGAAATCACTTTGAACAGAATCATAGAATTAATGTAATAATCATAGAATTAAAGTGATATAATCAACACGTAATCTTCCAATAAAATGGAGGAGAGAAGAGAGCTGTTTGACTAGAAAAATTGCTCATCATTGAACCCCAAATATATTTTCCTGAAACATCCATGTTCCAAATGTCTGATAAACTCCAGTCATGCTTTTCAAAAAATCCAAGCTCTACTAAAGGAAATCGTTGAGCATCCTGAAACCACAAACACGAAAGCGGCATGAATACAAGCAACTGTTCTACCCAGTGCTCCTGTGTTTCTAAGTTGCGTTTCCAAGTCATGCAAATATTTCAGTTTTGCTGCTTTGAAGCTGACAGCTTGCAAATACTCAAAGCCCAACTCCCAGTTCTGCAGCAGGGAGTACAGACTGGGAGGGCAGGTATGCAGGAGGCTGGGGAAGACTTTGTGCTTCACAGCACCAGGGCAGCCCTGCTGGGATGCTCATGGCACATCACCATCTGGGTCAACTCCAGGGGTTGGTATTTCAACAATTGAAAGCCCCAGGGTCTCTATCTACCACAAGTATTCTGCATGCTGGCAGGGTGCTTTGTCAGATGTTCCGATATTTCCCCCCCGAGTTCCACAGCTGGCATTTTTTGATGCTTCCGAATATTTATTTTTTAATTTAACTTCTCTGGTACAAAAGTTTATGAATTAGTATTTAAAAATCTGTTTTTCAGAACTTCTTGCAAAGGCAGAAGTACAGCATTCAGCAAGCTTTCATCAGTACACAGGAGTCTTCGCTTCCACTAAAATAAAAATTTAATTGTGTTCCTTCTGAAGTCTTACGTTTCATTGGTGAATTTTAATAAACGAAATCTCAGTAAAATTAAAGGTAATTCTGTATTTTAAATGCTACTAGAGTACTGCTATGAAGATCAACTATTGTTTATTAAAAACCAGGAATCATTTGATGAACAAATTTCATCTGCAAATACAAACTACTGCACGTAAAACGTTACAGTAAATAAATCAAGCTTTTGGTTTAAAAGCAACTTTGGAAGCCAATATCCTGCAGCACTGATATACCATACTAATATAAATACTGGTCCTAGTGGTGCTCCTTTGATTTCATTAATTTAAATGACACTGAAAGAAACATTTCAAGACAGAAGGGGTTTTCTACATAAAAGTCGCTGTTACAAAGAACATAAAATCTAACACTGCTGGTACTATGTAATTCCAAATCTTGTATCTGCAGTATTTGACAACAGAAGAAGTGTTGTGCCATCTTCATTTTCCAAGTCAAAAATCTGTAAGGCAAATGGGACTATTACAGCTCTAAATCAGCTGTAATGTTAGTAAGGAAGCACATCACATTTGTTGAATTAGGCAGGTTTTACATAGTTGAAAGAGAATGTTGGTATTCCTGCTGAAACAACAGAGAAATTTATATTCCTAATAAACTCCAAAATTTAATTCCAGGTATTTGTCAATGCTGCCAACAAATTAAAAAGCAGTAAAAGGGCCTGATCCTCAAGGAATCTGTTTGGAGAATGCCAGTTCTGTGCCACAAAATCCCCAACACCATCCTTATGGGCACCTTTAGGCTACATTACATGAAAAATGATCTTTCCCATTTGCAGTACTTTCATTTCTCAGGTTTCCTAAACATTTCATCTACACAGGAGTTCCTATAAGGAATATTACATGAAAAATGCACAGGGGAAGGCCTCATGACCCCGTTTGAGCAAATCAAGAATAAAGTGACAGAGGTAGTGGTGCTATGAAGTGCTTCATAACTCCTCTAACCTAGAATAATAACCCAGAATGCCACCCTTGTTGGACATTACATAAAACATAAGCTTTAATTATTTCACTGGTTATTTCAGGGATCAAAAACTTCTACAACAGACAGATTTATGACTAATTTAAACACAGAGCATTCAAATCTATCCTTTTTTAAAGTAGTGAGTATCCTTTGAGATACAAGAGTTTATTCCTGATTTGGGTTCTATCTCAGCAACTGATTTAGAATGACTACAGACCATAACGGATCATTTCAAGGAGCTAGATGCCTTAAAAGCAGATCTCTCATCCCACACATATCCAGTAAGACTGCTATAACCCAACTACAGCTTCCTCAAGAATGTGTTAGGATATAACTTAAATTTGCCCTTCAAACAGTTCAACATCTACTGATCTGAAACCTTTGAATAAAGTGTTGGTTTTTCAAAAAGCATGAATGCAACTTCCCCTTCAAAAAAGCTTCTCTTTACCCTATCTGCTCTTCAAAAGCAAATTTTGCAATAACACTTAAAAATACACTCACTGTTTCGTGATCACACTTACAAAATATCATTTAATAGGTGTCTCTGCTGTATCATTTGTCAGCTGTCTCTTCAATACCATCTGTCCCTGGCAGAAATCAAGCCTAAGTATACAATCATAAATCTTAAAAGAGTTTCAGTTCCAGCATACCCTGTAATAGCTTTAATAATCACTCCTTGTAAGTGAAACTACTTTTAAATATAACGCTTTGCTTAGTGTATTTTTCAGTTAAGTTAGAGCATGACTGTAAATTCCAGGTTCAGAGACAATGTGCAAAAACAGGATGACAATATATTCCCAATTCTTTAATAGTATACATTAGCACAGAGGTTTCTCCCAGAATGAAGTCCCAGTGCTACACTTAAGAGTCACTAGAAGATTGAATTTTATTTCCAGATATTGCTATGGTCTTAAGAGCTATCATTTTGCAAGGTGGAATAGCTGCCTACCGTAAATATTTTTTTTGCTCCTCTGCCAAGAAAGAACACATTTAAATATTTGACTTTTATGTTCCAACTCTAAAATTAACAAAGATTTAGGTATACCCAAGTTCTATAATTGAGGTCACATAAACTGAAAATATGTCCAATTACAAACTGGTGTATTAACAACACAAAACTTACATAAACTTGAAAAGTAGTTTTATTAAAGCATTACATTTTCAAAACTTGTAAATCTGTGACAAATTAATTTGGTATCCCTGCTCTGACTGTAATTAATCTGCTATTTCTTTGGATGTTTTTTCACAATAATTTTACTCAGTTCTCAGAACTTCACATTGTCAAAGAACTAACAAATTGCTAACTAATTTCAGCTAACATAATTTTCAAAAGCATGGTTCTTTTCTCACCATGTGTCAAACTTAAAATTCAGCTCCAATATAGTGAGCAAGCTTAACAAGCTATATACAATGGTCTTGTGCATGCTTAAGCACAAGAGGAAAGCATGTCATTAACCACAAAACTAGAATATTATATAGACTACCACAAGTGTCCTCTGAAGGCAGAGGATAGGTACATTATAGTTGAAATGACTAGACTGTCATGTTGATGCCACTGATTTCTTGAACTAATGTTCATGCTAGCTTTTGAATTAAACACTTGTGCTACATTTGAATGAAAACATTTTTTTTTAAAGTTTAATTCCCTAGTAAGACTCAAACACTACACATTAAATTTCAGGACATGTCCTCTTCAGGACAGAGCAAATATAGATTTCTAAGCAATCACAAAAAAATAAGGAGGAAACTTTGCCCTCTTGCTCATTACAGCAGCAATAACCAATAACTCCAGAGAACTTATCTTGTAGGAAAAAAGTGACCTTAGCAATGAGGGTCACTTCAGCCATAATCTGCCAAACCCCAATGTTGTTTCTAGCTAAGATCTTCAATATCAAGATAATAGTGCATGCTCTTTTACTTGATTCTAGACAATAATAATAACAAAACTGTCACACTGTAGATTAAAACACCAAATAATTTACTTGTGAGTGTCACTGTAGCTAGTGGAGACCTTAAAAAAAAACATTAAATGGCAGTGATCAGCATGAAGCAGAAAATAAAGGTTAATTCTGAAGAGAGCTACAAAGCAACCTAGGAAGAAGTTGCAAGAGTAGCACTTTAGCAAAGACCAAGAGTTATATAAAACATTTAAATGCCACTCGAAGCATGTTCATTCCTAGAGAGCAAACTCACCATTTTTTTAATTGCCAAGAGGAAAAAAATAATCCATAATAAGGTATTTTTTAGGGGATCTATGCTGACACACAAAGCAATCAGCAAGCACAGTACTTTCAGGATGTTAGAAAAAAAGACTACTAGCCACATAACTGCAAAGGAGGTACTAACTCTCTTCTCCAAAATTTGACTTTCCAAATCAAACACTCAGCAACTGCAAACAGACAAACCATAGAGCTGTTCATGTTTTGAGTACGGCACATTTCACATACAGGACAAAAATTTAACTTGTATCTGGGTGAACAGGCAAAAGAAGGAGGAACCCATGCTACCCAAGTTGCATTAAAAAATGTAGAAGTGAACAATTTATTCTGTACAGATTTCATTCCTAACAGAAGTGAAAAAAGACTAAGAAATTTGGCTATAAAAACTTCTGAGCTATATTTATGTTTCCACCATGAGAAATGAATGAAGAGGAACAAAAGAATGAACATTGGTCAGGGAACCTCTTTCCGCAGGTCAATAAAGCATCAGCCAATCAGATGTGGTGAAAGGTTTGCGGAGGAAGTATCACAGACATATCCTAAACTGGAGTTTATAGTAATGGTGACCAACTGTAATGCACTTCCTAACAGAACATCTGTCTTATCCTCTTCTGGTTGTTGGAGTATCCCACACAATCATGTTTCTTCCCTAACATGAAACCTGGAGTTCATGTTAAGACTTACAGAAAAATAGCAGGACAAACATCTGAGTTTTAAATCTACATAGAAGTGAGCAGAATGACACTGTCTGTCACATAACATTCCACATTACAGGGACACAAAGATGAATGGGAATTCCCGACAAAGAGGAGGCAAGGAAAAATTCATCTTGCATGCCTCTGCCATCTGGATGCATTTTGCAAGCCCAAAAGGATCATCATCTAACCTGGTGCGTCTGGGATTTAAGTTCAAGTTTGCAGAACAGTACTAAAATCCGTGGAAAATAAGTTACTTGCCATTCAGCTAATGATTATCTGATTCTAATCAAATAACAAAACTGGAAGTGAAAACTCCTTTATCCTAATCAAACCTTATCACATAATTCATACACAAAGAAAGACACACAAAAATTTAAAAAAACCCCGAACAAGTCAAATATAGTGCAAGGAACAGTTACTGAGTTTCAGCTCCACCTGCAATCACGACTGCTAGACCTCACAGCCAGCTAAACACTCAATCACGGAGAGAGAATACAATTTCTCATTTGAAGATCTGCACTTCAAAAAATGCAAGTTATTTTTATGTGGTCAAGATATTTAAATAGTAAAAGCCAAATATGATGCCAAAATATGCCAAATATATGATTTGCAAACATTTACTCAATGTGTATGGCAGAAAAAAAACCCTCATATTTTAATCCATTTCATTGGTAAGACTAAAGATAAGTCACTAAAATTATTTTTGAAAAAAATAATATATAGCAGTTTGTGAAAACAATGCCCATTCCCTAATGAGAGCAGTGTTGTGGAGCACATTACATAACCCAGTCAGCACTTGGAGAGGGGGTAGAGCAAGGGACTGCCCATCTTACTGTGTCATCTATCTGCAGTATTTGAGGACACAAATAAGAAAATATGCCAAGAGAGAAAAAACACCACAATACAGGCTCTGTTTATGCTCCAGTGAAAGATCACACCACACTGGGCAAGGTATGCACATCACCATCCTAGTTGAAATCCACTGCATTATGTTCAGACCAATGACACTTTTGTTCAGAAAAGCTGGGGTTTCTGCCTTTTTCATCACAAAGGCCAGTGCTAGAATGACAACCCCTACATGCATCAGATGTAATTCAGGTTCTCATCTCACTAACTGCATTGTCTTGGTGACAAGAAAATATGTTTCTCCAGTTGTGGGTTTAGTGTTACTACCTCTTCCTCTTGGAGCAAGCTGAAACATTTGATAGTGCTTAATAAGTTAAGTAATTTTGTAAAGTCAAGTCAACTAGCTGCCAACAAGGAAAAAGCCTTCTTTTTAGATACCCTTGCACTATTCAGAACACCCTGACTTAAAATATCATATAAACAATCTATGCCAAAGTACAAATTGTTAGGCAACATAAAAATCTGACAGATCCATTCTGAAGAATGAAAACTAAAGTCAAAACAATCTTGTACCCAACAATAAGTGTCTGCAACAGAAAACAAAAACGCACCTACATTAATCAAAAAAAACAAACCTTCTGCTAGTAACGATTAAAACTCTAGAAGTGCAGGTAACTCTAGGATCAAAGTACTTTATCTGCATTGTTGCTTAGGCCAAGTGGACATGAGATAAGCTTAGGAGAAGATGTTATAGGAAGAGCTAGCAGCATCTAAAGCAAGACATTTACACTCCTTTGAGACAATAAGCCAGAATCAAGCAACTTATTTATAAGTTACCATAATTACACATATACATGCATATACCACTTATTTTATGCAAATAAAAATGGAAATGAAAGTAATGATCAGGAAGGATGATAATACAGTAAGTCTTCAGCAAAGACAGAAAAGAGAACAAAACTCTATGGTTTTTAAGACTGAAAGGTACAGGCTGATATGATGGGCCTGAGAAAATTCCCCTCAAACTTCACATTCTAGAAAGATGTTGCGTCTGAGCTTTTAGGATATATTTTCAGTAGAGACATGGAGATCCCTCACTGCAAAAGGAACTTCAGTTCATTCATCCTCAGACACCACCATGAGCCTTTCCAGGTCCTAGAGCCACTTATCAACAGTCTATGACAGCCCTTCTTCTAGTACATAGCAAACACATGAGAAACACTTTCTCTTCCCAGTTTTTGATATACATCCATCCTTTATTACAGTACGGAACTTAAAGGAGTATCTACCTTGGATAGAGTCTGTGTACAAGGGCCAGATTGCACAAAGAAGCGATGGTGCCTTAGATATTAGGAAGAAATTTTTTGCTATGAGGGTGGTGAGGCACTTGAACAGGTTGCCCAGAGACGCAGTGGATGCCCCATCCCTGGAGGCGTACAGGGAAAGGCTGGAAGAGACTTTGAGCAACCTGATCCAGCGGAAGGTGTCCCTGCTCATGGCATGGGGTTGGAACTGGATGATCATTCAGGTTCCTTCCAACCCAAACCATTCTAGGATATTCCACAGCACATATGTAAGATAGTTTAACCTCTGACAAAGTAAGAGAAAATGGTCTTGTTAAAAGGTATGTTGCATATGTACAAAAAGTTTTCACTCAGGAAATTACTGCAAATAATCAGTATATTCAAATTCTATCTTGTATTAGCAAGCAATGCATTCTTTAAGGACTGTGTCAATGCGGGAAGTTAATGCACATTAAGCCTAGTGAGATTTTTTTTTCTTCTCTTTGCTCTTTCAGTGGGGATATGCTGTTCTCAAATTCCAATCCTTTGCGTGACAGGCACGGCAACTGCCAGAAGTAACCCCAGTAAGCTCTGACTATTCAAGACCTTGCCTCTAGCTTGTTTTATACAAGTAGAACTTCAATTATGCTTTGAAGGCAACAATCTCAAGTAGTTGTCACTGAAAGTAATACGGTAAATCAGACATGATCTACAAAATCATCCTCACTAAGAATTGTACTGGAGACTCAAACACAATGTTCTTGAAACATATTTAAATGTGATCTAATTATTCATGGATCTCTACATCAATGCTAGTTTTACAATGTTAAAGAAATAACAACAACCAAAACAAAACCTGTCTGTCAAACCTCCAATTACTGTAAAACAAATTCCCTGTACAGCCAATACTGTAAAAAATGTGCTATGCTGACACCCAAGCTTGTTTGCCAAGTTTAGTAAACCGTATAAACCATTTTAGCACAGTGCTAGGCAAGCTTACTAGACCCAATGAGAAGGAGAATATACTAGCCTAGAGTAGCACATTACACTCATATTAATTCATACTAAGACTCCAAGGAGTATTTCCACATTATTTGTATCCCAGGTAGCACCATGCCACCTAAGCACATTGTTCCTTTCAGAGACCCAAGCTTTGTAATGGCAACTTTAAGAGCTACTGTCCACAGATTCTACTGTACCAAGCAGCAATGAGCTGGTGTCAGTCAGATTATCCTGTAACTCTGCTGAAGGTTTGTATCCCTTTAATAAGAATGATCATTCATTTGCACAAGTTAAATACAATGTTAGTGACATGAAGCATGGAATTATTCTTCTTCAGACTGTTCAGGTTCTCTCATTAAGAGTTTTGACAGGCTGAGAGAATTGGGGTTGTTCAGTCTGGAGAAGAGAAGGCTTAAAGGAGATCTTACAGTGACCTTCCAGTACCTGAAAGGGGCTACAAGAAAGCTGGAGAGGGACTATTCATAAAAGCTTGTGGTGACAGGGCGAGGGGGAATGGGTATAAACTGGAAAGGAGTAGATTTAAGTTTGATATAAGGAAGAATTTCTTCACCATGAGGGTGGTGAGGCACTGGAACAGGTTGACCAGAGAAGTTGTGGCTGCCCCATCCCTGGGGGTGTTCAAGGCCAGGTTGGATGGGGCCTCGGGCAGCCTGATCTAGGCGGAGGTGTCCCTGCCCATGGCAGAGGGCTTGGAACTAGATGATCTTTAAGGTCCCTTCCACCCCACACTGTTCTATGATTCTGAAGAAAATGTCTAATTATAAAGATTTGTACTGAAAACACTCGGAACATGTTTCTACAACAGAAGAGGAATTCAACGCCATTTGGTTACACCTTATATAGAGGCTGAAAAATCACAATTCACTCTCTAAACTACTAAAAAGGAAATAAGATTATCTGATTATTCATTACAGATGACATGCTCAAAAAACTTTCCACAGTAACGAACAGGAAATCCATAACTTATTTACTGCCGTATTATGAATTTAATTCTTCTTTGAGTAGCTGGTACATGCTGCAAGTTTCTGCAACACTTAGAAGAATAAGGTCTCTAAAGTTCTATGTTTCCGGAATCAATTACACTTCAGATCTGTGGAGCACAATATCCTGTACTAGATCCTTTAGAAGTGGAAGTTTTCCTATAAGAAAAGCTGTAGCGAAGTTCCCATGTAGCAAAGTTTCTTTTTATCCCTTCATATTCATAACATGAATATTCATGTTTTTAAGAACTGACTTAATTATTTAGGAAAATAACTCCAGGACATTCCCATATGGTAGCACTGAACTGTATGAGCTCACCTGAAAAAGACTCACTAAACTGAAGCACGTTGAGTGAGACATTTTATAAGCTAACTTTGCATTTTGTTAATAAAAAACCCTTACATGAGCTAGTCACACAGTGTCCTAAATTATGACTCCTAGACCTCCTCACATATGAGCTAATTCAACAGCACGTTAGGCCCAATGAGTGGCTTTAAATGCAGGGCAAAAACTGCTTCTGTCTGCACAGGACCACACATGCTCTCCCAGTAAACTGGATTCTTCACAGAATTTTCCTGCTGGTCTTCAGATGCAAGAAATTTCCATTAAGTGAATACATTGCAAAGCAACAGGGTCTTGAGAGACTCAACAATTTCATCAGGCTGGTCACACAGGACACTGGGTGGTAGTAACCACGGGTGTTAACATTAAGGAAGTTGAATATTGAGACTACCTAGAAGGAGAAAAGCAATCCAGTACTGTGACATGCATACTGAAGTCCAAGCAACAGCTTCAGGAGACAAACACCTTCCTCTTGTTCTACAGTTCTACTTTACTTTAAGTCCAAGTGCAAACTGGCTGGGGAAGATGTGCTACCGATTGTCTCCAAGATCACATACACATCATCTTCTCTCCTGTATGTATGAAAACCATACTTACATGTACCTCATGCAAAACAATAATATCAAATTAAATAAAGCCATTAATTATTTTAAATGACTCCACCTAATTACAAAAGCTCTCTCAATCATCTATAGAGGGTAACAAATTCTTCACTGAACAGTTAGCAGTGGAAGAATCTGAAGGCATAACCCAACTTGTGTTATGGTTTATGCCCATCCTGTCTCCATCTGCTCTCTGCAAGGTCTCACCAGCCTCTATTTGCCCAGTGCAAGGTTTCTCAAACTCTCTGCTCTAGCATCCCAAGTGGGGTTCCAGGCAGAGGCCAGGTAAGGAGCTGCTGCACTGAGTCAAGCCCTGTTTTTCTCAGCAGTTTTTTTTACCTGGCAGGATTCTCATCACTAGTATTTGCTTATACAGAAACTTTTTTATTTCCTCCCCAACCTCCTACAGAGATTTCAAGGGATTGTACTCATTATATGCTTAGTCTCATTAGCATTAGATAAGCTATTGTATTTTTTTAAACATATACACACACGCGTGCTTATAATTAACATATAACTTGCATATTTATATATGTAGGTACACACTTGTATATATGTCTTTTCAATATACAGTTCGTAATTCCAGAACAACTCATAGCAAGTTACTGTGCTTAATGACCTAAAGGACAAAACTGTATTAAAATTACTAATATCAAACTCAAAGTTATAACTATTCCTATGTTCTCATCAAATTGCAAAGTCTTTCAACCTTACAAATACCTGTAATTTTATCACCCAAATCTGCCACACTCTAAACTGGAAATAAAAACAGATTACAAATAATATTCAATCAAGCAGAAACAGGTCTAGTGGCTGCAAAGTTGAACAGAATTTTAAATAGATAAATCAGTTGGAGAATTAGCAAGCATTTTTAAACCATTTTTCCTCTACATCTGATTGATAAAACCTGAAGCTATAAATCTTAAAAACTGCATTAGCCATAACCAGTACATTATAAAAGATGAGAGAGTATAAGATGTCCTCATTCTAAATCCCTCTGAGAATAAAAGCGTTCTCAATAGGGGAAAAAATGCAAACATTTCTGTGTTCTTTTTAATACAGCAAAAGTCATTGTTTTTCATTGAATACTTCTTTGCTGTGACTAGAGATTCGTGGTATTATATTTTCGGAGAGAAGGCCTTAAATATAAGATTGTTTTTAATGGTCTAAATTGTGCACCCGTCCATGATATTACTACGACTTACACATTCACATTGTCAGTCTAGATAGTTCAAGTGACAATAATTATGGTGTTTCTTTATGCAACGCTTCTCTGCAATTGGAAATTAGTAAAAGACCCAGTTAAAAAAACAGTGATTGATACTTTTAAGAAGAAAAACATACCAGACAAACTCGTAAGCAATTACCACAACCAAGAAAGGAAAATTCATACCCTGAACTATTAAGTTAGGACCTAAAAGAATAAATCAATTGTGCTTTTTAGAATATTCTACCATTTTCTGGATGCTTTTTAAACTCCTCCTTCACAGTCAAATCAGCAAACCAGAAGTTAAAAGCATTGCCTGCACAGTCTGTCCTGCCAGGGAATATAAGAAGATGCTGCTCCACAGCACCAAATACATTAGTGCAAGTTTTTGTTGGCAGCTCCAGCTATCAACAGAAACAGTTCATCATGCAAATAGTCTGCAGTGCCTGCAGGAACCTGACAAAAACATTGGCAACACTGGGTCCACGGCACGCCTGAGATACACAGACAAGTTATGAAGTCCATAATCTCTCACCTCTTTCAGAAACAATGTGAAGAGTTAAAAACTGTGTGCAATCCCTACTTAGCCTCTGCTGGCTTTTAAATAGTATTTATTCTCACCAGTTCAGATACAAAATCTGCACAGTAGCTTTGCTCTGATTGCCAGAAGCTTTATCTAGTAACAAGTGGTCTTTAATAAACTGTCATGGAAAACTATTTCCCTGCAAGCAAGCTCCAAGTGGAACAAATCACAAACTATTACAAAACATCACAACCCTTTTTGTCTGATCATGGGTCAGGGTCATCCTGAAGTGCAAAGGAGTGATCTGGAAACGCCTGGCTTCCCATTGCTTTTATCTGGCCTTTTTTTCTGTGTAAATCCATCGAAGTTCTACCCACTGTTTTCAAAACCATTTCCTGGAATACGAAAACAGCCTCCCTGAACCCTCCACCCCAAAGCACAGTATTGCAGATACTATTTGGAAAATCACCATGTGTCAACCTACTCTGAGTGACTTCTTCCACTGCCCCAACCAGCAAACTCTTACACAAGTGTGACTGGTTGGAAAAGGTACTAGTAGGAAAAGATCTAAGTCAAACACTTCAAAGCACAGTAATTAATGCATAAAAAGGTTTCTAGGAGGCATAGGTATATCAAGCTGAAGTGAATTCACATTTGTATTTGCAGGTATGCAGACCCTTTGTCAAAAACAAAAAAAATTGCCGCATTAGTCACTCGTAAAATAATTGACTACAGAAAGATCATGAACATAGAGGTGAAAAAATTCCTAAAGACTATTTTTACCTTATTACACATTATGGTTTTTTGTTTATTTGCTTTTAAGCAAGGTCAAGATACTTCCTTAAGTTTCTTCACATTTGAAAATATTTCAATGTAACTGCTGAATTAGAGAGCAATTACAGTTTTCCACATAATGATATATTAAAAAATTCTTCTGATTTATTAAATTGGTACAAAATGTATTTGTATTATCAGGTCATTGAACTCTACTAAATTTTGTAGAATGTCCCATACTGTACTTGGCACTGGTGAGGTCGCTCCTTGAATCCTGTGTTCAGTTCTGGGCCCCTCACCACAAGAAGGATATTGAGCCTCTGGAGTGAGTTCAGAGAGAGCAACGAAGCTGGTGGGTGAAGAGGCTGGAGAACAAGTCTTACTAGGAGCAACTGAGAGAGCTGGGGGTGTTTAGCCTGGAGAAGAAGAGGCTGAGAGGAGACCTCATTGCTCTCTGTAACTACCTGAAGGGAGGTTGTAAAGAAGAGGGAGCTGGGCTCTTCTCCAAGGGACAGGGGACAGGACAAGAGGTAATGGCCTCATGCACTGCCAGGGGAGGTTCAAGCTGGACGTCAGGAAAAATATTTTCACAGAAAGGAGCATTGGGCACTGGAACAGTGAGGGGATTGAGTCACCTTCCCTGGAGGTGTTTAAGGGATGGGTGGATGAGGTGTTGAGGGACATGGTTTAGTGTTTGATAGGAATGGTTGGACTCAATGATCCGGTGGGTCTCTTCTAACCTGGTTATTCTATATTTCAGCCTAGTAATTCAAGTTTCCATGTTTCACACTGCTCTCGCAAATCCTCAAGAAAAAAAAAAACCTAGTTACCTCACAGTTCAACCCACAGGATTAAGTAGAGAGATGAAAGCCAGGAGATAGGATAGTCATTACCTATTTTTGCCATTTAACCTCTTTTAGGACTTTGCTGACCAACACCAGCACCACAAAAAAAAAAAATTGCTATGTAAATTGCACTTTAATTTTCATTATCAACTACTAAATTACTAGGATGTTTGAGCCCCTCGATAATCTAATTCTCAGAACCAATGCTGTATGAGAAGTCCTAGACTTGTCACTAGACTGACAACCAATTATCCTTCTCTTTCAGTATATGTAATGAACCACAAAGCAAGATAAATCCAAAATCAACAGAAAATCAAATAAATGTCATATCTTACCCTAGAACAACATCCAGCAACATTTTCCTAGTACGCAAATAACACAAGCAAGAAGTTATGCAACCCCACATTTGGCAGGACTGGGAAGAAAGCCCACATCTCTACTGCAACAGTCATCCAGGCAGCAACCCTACTGATCATAATAACAAAGTCTGATACATTCAGTTAGCCCTCCTGTTTGTACCTAGTGCTTTTGTGCTACTGCATCGGTCCCCCTTGCCACTCCCAGGAACAAAACTTGTGATTTATGGGCAACACCTCATTTCTATCTAATACAATGGAGTAGGGAGGGCAAACAAGATCATTGGTTCTATGGTTTTGGTTTGGTTTCCTTTCTCCCCAAAAGCAGAAGTCAGCTTTTACCTTTTTTTTTTTTTGGTACTTACTATAGGAAAGAGGTATTAAATTAAGAGCTGTGCTGGGTGGCCCACAGTCCAGAAAAAAAATCATACACTAAACCCCAACCGTTGCAGTCCTTGGTATAGTACACAGAACATCACTCTGCTATCTTACATTTTATGTTGGATAAAAACCTCACTGAGTCACACAAAAACCAGATTTAAAATATGTTTTATAGTTTAAATCTATTTTAATCTCACAAAGCACAGTGAGTAGTAAGATACAGGTGTTTCACTTACTTCATAGGTCAATACCACTATTCTAAATAGGAGAAGCGAGCACTTTTGAACGTTGGGAGAAATCCGTGATTACTCCAAAACCAGTGCTTGTTTGGCTTTAGTGTGAGAAGAGCAAGAGTTACTCTGACACCAGTTCCAGAGAGGATCAAATGTTTATCCCCTCAGCTAAGATCAAGTGCAATCCAGTTATTAAAACTGCATATTGGGTTACCTGAAGTATCACTTTTCATGGGAAGAAATATTACCCTAATAGGTCTAGGAGGAGGAAAAAAAATTCTAATTTTGAACAATCATTTCAACAGTCAGATCTGCAGCCTTTAAATCATTTTTGACAGTGAGCTGTTATTTCCTCCACGAAATTACATTCTTAACAGACAGCCAAAATGAGATATTCCATTTTCAGATCTTTTAAACCAAACATATGTGATAAAAGTTTTAGTTACAAACAGGAATGGCACAGTCCAAATCTTAAAAAAGCCAAACAAATCCTTATTTGTAAAAGACAACGATGAAAACATTTAGTTAGCTAAAACTAACTGCTGAAAAGCACATAAAATCCAAACCAGTCATACTAATCCAATCAGCAAGAGCAGGAAATGTTGAGGATCCCCATTAACTAATGAAGAGATATTAAGTGGGTCAATTATCAGGCAACATTTTCCTTACTGCCGAGTCTCAAAAGCTCAGGATGATACCAAGAAAAAATACATTTCTGTTTTAACATATAAACACAGAGAGAGAGAGAGAGAGAGAGAGAGAGAGAGAGAGAGAGAGAGAGAGAGAGAGAGAGAGAGAGAGAGAGAGAGAGAGAGAGAGAGAGAGAGAGAGAGAGAGAGAGAAGAGAAGAGCAGGAACCATGCCTATAGCAGAAATTTTATCAGGCTTGACATATGCCATGTGTGTGATTTTAAGCTTTATCCATGGAACTTGCAGCTACAGTTTCTCAAGCCTTCTTGGAGAAGAAGAGGGAGAAGTAACCCCTTCCTCTCCATATTTTCCACTAACTGGAGTCTCAAGAGAATTCACCCTCCAAACACATTTGATCAAAGCTCCTATAAAATCAATTTTGTCTATAAAAAAGCTGCACGCTTCAAACTCAGAGAACCACACTTCATGGTTTTTGAATCACAGTTTAAGCAGCTAGGGACACACTCAATTTGTTCTTTCTTCACAAAAGATTACAAGTACAGAGTGGAATACAATACATACTTTCTAAATCTAGAGAGAGCGCGTGACTCAAGAAGGCTGGTGTGGCATGAAGAGAACAATCTTCTTCCTGAAAAAGCCTGTTTGCTATCGTACATCATCCCACAGTCACACCGAGCGACTCCTGTTATGAAAGGACAGTCATCGCAGAATCTTTCTAAATATAACACTATATGGTAGAAGACCTCATCTGCTTTAGGAATAGTGCTCTAACACAGCCCAACGTGGCTGCAACCCTTAGATATTACCATAATATCAAACAGTTATCACAGCCTAGAATTTGGAAGCCAAACAGACAGACTCAATTCACTTCACTTTAAAAAAAGAATATTAAGCCAATTACGATTAATGCTAAAGTCAACACACCTTGAAAGTAAAAAGGTAAATGAAGCTGGATGATTACAGAGGGGGAAAAAAACCACCTATATTTCATAAAGACACTAACAGCTTTTCTAGATGAATGCCCCTGTCACAACAAAGACCTGCAACAGCTCTCTCTGCAGTTCACTTCTGGGCAAAATGAATTTGCAGAACCCCATTAGGTCTCCAGTTACAGCGTCCAACCCATGCTCAAGGGACAAGAGGAAGGAAGGAATCTCAGCTATTAGAATACAAACTGCAAAATAATCAGAGAGAGGGAAAACTCTGCAGAGGCATTGGAGGGAATGACTCTGGAATTCAAACAACTGTACTGAAGCACTTGGATAGTGAAGTGGAAAAAAAATCCAGCATATACACTGGTCTAATACAATCCACAACGGTCAAAACACTTTATCGCAATACATCTCTTTATTAGGAAATATTCATAAGCACTTCATTTTCTTCACTTTTCCCTTCCTTGTCACCACACCAATTTCTAATATGTAATTAAGGGGACAACACTGGGTCTAGACTACAGAGAAATGTATAATCTCCAGTCAAGTACATACAGCAAACAAAAAAAAAAAAAAAAAAAAAAAAACAAAACACAAAGGAAAAGAATAAAACACACAGACACTAACAAAAATCCATGAGGTAGTTTTACTTCATTTGTACCAAACAACGGGAGAATTTATATACCTGTTTAGTCCCTACAAACAGTGCTTTAAGGGATATACATACACATAATATTAAACACTTCAGTAGGACTAGGACTGCCACGACAGGAAGCAATGGTCATGTGTGATAAATGTGGCAATGGTGAAGAATGTGGCTGTGAAAAACCAGCATATTTGTTCTGTATGGATTCTAAACGTACTTTGGGTGGTATTAGCCTAAGACACACACATGTTCTGTTAATGGGAGATGCACCCACAGAAAGGCATTAAAAAAATAAAATTAAGATGTAAAATATTTTTAACAACCACCACATTTTGAATATTCTACCTACAATACTTTTCATCACTATAAATACCTGGCAGTCTAAACTAACCCTCTTCAAAGACATCAATTACACGTTCTCCTATTTAAGCACATGTGCTGACTTCATACTTACAAGTAACTGGCAAAATTTCATAGAATAAAAACCGAAACCAAACCACTACCATGTACATAGTGAAATCCAGCAGAAGCTTTTAAAATACAGACAATCAAAAAAGAAGAAAAGTAGTAACCTGACTTTGTTTAAAGGCACTATAGCTATGAATGCTAAACTTGACTTACACATAGAGGAATCTGAAATTATTCATAATAAAGACTAATCAGATTCTAAAAATACAAATGCCAGTGTGACCAGAGCGTATATAAGAAGAGACTACAAAAAAGCACAGCTAATGCTCTACAACTAAACAGGAGACTGACTTCTCATATTATATAACCCATCATACAGTCTTGGTTAAGAGCATGTAAAGCCACTGAAAAAGGAGAGGAAAAAAAGTCCAACCTTACCATACAAAACTTTAGATTTGACAGCAAATTTATTTACATGGGGTCCTACTCAAGCCCTTCAACACAATAAGAAAGCTTCTTTACACTTCAGTTGGCATTCATCAAATGTAAATTCTGCAGAATGCTTTTAAATGTCAAAATACACACAGCAAAGTAAATATTTGCTTCTAGTCTACTTCTTTCAAGAAGAAAATGTAAACAAATATCATGTTCTTACACCAGTCACTATGCAGCATCTAGATATTAAGTCTTTGCTTTTCAGCATCGCTCTTCTGATGCTGCTGGAAAAGAAACTGCTACATGTATTCCCATAGTGTCCTAAATGGTTTATGTCAGTCTGCTTAAATAATCAAAACAATTTTTAATCAGTGTAAAGAGTTTATGCTAGTTCTTGCATACTGTCAAACATGCATACAAGAATTTTAATAGAAAACAGATACAGTAAGCTACATGCTCTTCAAAACTTGAATTTCACCCAATGTAACGAACTAAATACCATTTCAATAGAGTTCTTTAGTGTGTAATGTCTGGGTTCACAGCACTGCAAATAGGACAATAGCTCATTTTTACTTATTAATGGAATCATTCGGCTTCTCTTTTTAAAACCCACTATTAAATCTACCTACTGAAACTCCAGACTATTTTCTTATAATTGTTCAATATATACTATATGCTGCATTTAATTTTAAAAGAATTAAAAACTACATTGCACCACTCTTAACCAGTCTAACTTTCAAAAAAAGTCTGATGCAACTGTAGAAACAATCTTTTCAGTTACGTGAGCACTGCAGAAAAAACATCTGAAAGGAATAGAGAATTAGGTCTTTTCTATCTTTTTCTATCTAGAAAGTCACATTCCTCCTTCCCAGTTTTAAGTGTATGGACAGGCTATTACAGGAAAGCAATAAAATTCAAAGCTCATAAATCAGCAAAGTTTTGAAACAATTAGTACAGCAGAAAGTCATAACAAAAATATTAAAATGAATTCAAAGCTAATGATGTCTGGTTTTACCTGAAAATTAACATCTTCTTTCTTAAATATGAGTGCTCGAACTTCATCAGGATCTCCATTAAATATAGCTTGAACCAACGGTGGCTGAAATGAAGAAAAAAACACATCTGAGAATATAACCCCAGTTTAGTTTTAGTGATACACATAATGGGTTTTTGATACTTAACACAAATAGGATTATGACAATATAAGACATCCCAGGCAGTGAAATAAAGAAACCAGCAAGAGTAAATAGAACTGAAGAAATTCTAAGTTTCAAAAAACTGAAACACACAAACATACTATATAGTATGAAATACCAAACAACTCATAGTTAATAAAATATTGAATAAAAAAAAACACCCAAGGGCCCAGAAGACTAATTTACAACAGTTGAAACAAGAACTCCTCATAAGAAAACTAGGGCTGTTAACATGCTGCAAATTATATACAATATAAACAAACACACACCTCCCCCAACTTTTACATTAGCAAAAAGTTACTAGAAGTTTTTCACATGTTTAGATAGAGTGGGAAAGCAAAGTGCATCAGATAAGTATGGAAACAAATTCACACACACATCTATTACTAAATATAGCAGGACTTCTTAGGAAGTAAGAAAAGCTGTTGAGGTCTGCTAGCAAGACTTCAGTCAGTCACTTGACAAAATAAAATAACTTAAAGCAACAAAAGCACAGTGTCCAGTGTAGATAATATCCAGAAACTGGTAACTTGAATCTAACAGTTACATTAAGATCATGACTTATTCTAGCTTAGAATTGTTATTGCTTGATGTATGTGATATACTCTATCACTTCTCAAAATAAACACAGCATATTAGTGCAATAAAATGATTACATCAGTTTCTAAAGTGGTACCACATAAATGAACCATTGAAGAATGAGGAGCGGAGCAGAACGACACCACTTATTTCAAATACAGTTTACCAAGCCCTCTAAAAACCTCCTGCTATTATACAAGAGTTGAGATCTTGTTATGACTGCACCATAAATGAAGTTACATGAAACAGAATGAACCCCTGCAAATGTTAATTCTACGCCTAACTTTTGGCTTCTTCCCTCTTTAGTACAGGCACTTTTTACTTGTTTTGACATCATGCATATTTGTGTTAATGTTAGGAAAATTACTATTGGTATTTGTGACAGTATTATAAACAAGAAGTATGTCAACAACCAACCTGCTTTACCAGCACGTTTCCAGAGGGTGATGGATGTAAAGACACATTTTCCTGAGGTAATTGGGAAATAAATGTGGGAGAATCATCTTCCACCTCCTCCAAAACAACAATACAGACTCGACTCATTCGATCCGTTTGAGGGAACAAAAGCAAACAAAAAAATGCCAGCAATAGTATTTTTGGAACCAGACCGCAGGTACTGAAATGTGGACCATAGAGGAAATACTTTCACCTGTTTCACACCCCCTCACAAACTTGTGGGTGCTCCTGCTGGTGCATTAGCATTTAAAAAAGGACATTTCAGTCCCCTCTTACACTTCATTTTTCATATTTAAACATACTGAGATGTTCAAGACAACATAGAAAAATTTCCCTGGGCATTGAAGCCACAATAATGAAGCTGTGGAACAGCTGATAAAAATATCCCAAAATCCAATTCCATCCAAAGAGCACTCACTGTCACACACAGCTGTCCTTTCACAAGCAAATTTGTCTTGGTTTAATGTCACAACTTCCACAGTGTCCTTCTACCCCCACAGTGAAATCATTGTTGCAGAAGACATGACACTGTCCTATCGAGGACGGAACAAGGAACAATTCCCCTGGCAGAGACAGCCGCAGCTATACCCACTTCCCACAAGGTCAGTTTTAAATCAAGCGTCGCAGGCTTTCTGGTGACTGAAAATAAACGCGCCTTCTGATCATCCTGCCATTCTACAGCTTCCTTTCTCAATGTCAAAAGCAGCCCAGCCAGAAAAAGGCATCTTGTTTCCAGCAGTTTTTCACAATCCACTTAGAGGAAAGCAACTCCTTCCCATGCAAAAAAAAATATCTGCAATATACAGCACGGCTGCAGTACATTTACATGCGATGAGTCAGACCACAGGGACAAAGAACTCCTTGAATAATATCGCCGGTGGAATTCAGCCTCCCCAAACGACAGCAACGCAGTGTTATCCCGTCAGGGACATGAGCAATGCAGAACGTTCCTTTTTCCTTTACTGGGCAGTAGCTGTGGCTTCTCCATCAGGGACTGCGCTACGCTGAAATACTGTTGAGAAAGAATCCTTCAGCCAAACAAGCTAGCTACCGCATACAAAAGCTCAAATTACTGCCTTAGAGGACTTCTGCAGAAGCAGTTCATCACTCAAGTGTTTCTTTTGATCACCATGTGAGTGCACTTCCCATGATAGTCTTCATTCAAATTGAGGGCGAAGGAGAAAAAAAAAAAAAAAGGAAAAAAAAAATCAGACTCCGTACACCTCTTCTGAGCCAACTTCTTTATCCAAACATCTGTCACTGTGCCAACACGACTCTCTTCAGTTACAGCTTCTGCTTATCAGGGATTTTTTACCTTGACAAATTAAATTGTACAATCAGTAGATATCCTTGCAGTGCTTAAAAAAAGAGCCTAGCGGTCCGAGCTGGTCACTAAAAGCCCGCAGGAGTAGAGAGTAAGCCACCGCCGCCACAGAATTCCCACTGAGCAGCAGAAGCCTGGCCAGCAGCAACTACAGCCGGGCAGGATGAAATGCCTGGTAATGCTCACATGTCACACTTACCAGCCACCACTCCCCATGCAACTTCCTCTGACAGAAAAAAAAAAGGCAGCGGCTTTTTCTTTTTTAGGGGGGCAGTCTTTGCAGTTACGTCTGTGCCAGTTCTCTGACTAATGCAGCTGAAAACATAAAAATCCTATAACTGAAGAAAGAGCCACTGTTTCATATTTTCCACTAAAACCCGCGAAGAAATCTGGTGTACTGGCTCTGCTGACTAACAATTTAGGCAGTAAACAATTCCAGCATTTTAACTGCTTTCATATGGCACTGGTCAGAGCAGCAAAACAGTCCTCGCTTAACGCTTAACCTGCTGAATATGAGAAACCCCCCCTCATTAATGCTCTAAACATTAAATTAAAATAAAATCTCTTAAAGTAATCCATAGACTATTAAAAATCCAGCTATTATTGATCAAACCCATGGGTATTTTGCAATCAGCACAAACATATCCTTATACTGAAAAAAAATTACATCCAATATAGCTTAAATATTATTAATAAAATAATATTGATATGAAAATATAATAATAAAAATAAAGTACTGCAACTCGCTGAAGAAATACTTCAGCTTGAATCTGCCTCAACAGTGCTGGTTTGTGGGTGTATTATGTAAAAGGCTTCTGTTAAAGTTGCTGGATAAGCTTCAGTGTAACAGGAACAGAGGGAGGGGTTTTGTTCCTGCTGTGTGGTATGAAGGAACATCTAATGTCTCCCAGTGGCTGATCACATCAGAATTTGTCAGTGGTCAACAATAAAGTTTTTGCACTCAGGTTTCATATATGAATCCAAGCAGAGAAAAAGACAAGTGGAAGTGTTATATTAAATGGTTTGGATATTACAAGACACGAATTCCCAGCTTTGGGAGCCACGTGTACGAAAAGCTCACATCCTCACTCTTTTGAAACCAGGTCTGTGGTAGCTTCACTACAACATAATACATTGCTTAATACCCGCCTGCTGACACTTCATGCAGGTGAAGGTTTTTCAAGGTCACTGGAACACATCAGCCTCAGGCTCCCAGAGCTCAGGGCTGCTGGCTTGGCAGAATACAGCAACAGTTTCTGATTCACCGTGAAATTTCAGATAGTGTTCTCATTTACAGCGTGTGACTAACAAACACCTTTATAAGCCTGCACTGTTCACCATATAGAGGCCAGTTGTTTTAGAATTTCTTATTTATGGTCTTAATTATGAAAGAGCGTAACCTACAGTGCTTTGTTCTAGCATTACAACACAGACTTACAAGAATACCTGTGAAAACTCACGTTGCTCTTTGCCATGGCAAAAAACAGCTTAAGTAAACACACAAGAGCCCACTTACTGCACCATCCTACTGTCTGCTAAGGAACACAACAATCTTGCCCTAGAAAATATTTTGCTCTTATTTGTTCACCAAGGAACAGACACCGTAAAATTCACTTGCACAACTAAACATTTTTGGAAAAAAAATACTTAAAACAAATCAGATTTTAAGTTTACAAACCAAGGTCACTGACAACCACATACTTGGTTTTCATACTACACACATTTGTTGGATAACAGTATTCCACTTAAACCTGTACATTTAGCATAACTGAACACTTAGAGAACCAATAAGTTTACATAGTTAGTAAATGCTAAGGGCTCCATATGCTTTCTTTGAAACTAGCAACTGGACATGTTGCTAGAGATAATGCCAAATTTAGTTCAAATTATCTGAAAGTGGTCAGTTTTTGGTCTTTGCAATTAACAAGGAATGGCTGCAAGAGCTGGGGTTGTTTAGCCTGGAGAAAAAGAGGCTGAGAGGAGACCTCGTTGCCCTCTACAACTACCTGAAAGGAGGTTGTAGAGAGGAGGGAGTTGGGTTCTTCTCCCAAGTGACAGGGGACACAACAAGAGGGAATGGCCTCAAGCTCCAGCAGGGGAGATTTAGGCTAGACATCAGGAGGAAGTTTTTCACAGAAAGAGTCATTGGGCATTGGAACAGGCTGCCCAGGGAGGTGGCTGATTCACCTTCCCTGGAGGTGCTTAAGGCACGGGGAGACAAGGTCCTGAAGGACATGGTTTAGTGTTTGATAGGAACGGTTGGACTCAATAATCCAGTAGGTCTCTTACAACCTAGTGATTCTATGATTCTATAATAACACTCCACTTTAAAAAACACTTTAAAAAGTCAGCTGTAAATTCAATAGTTACCAGAATAAAGTACAGGACTTCACAGTCAAGTAATTGAAAATTCAGAATAGTTAAGAATATTTTAATAGAATAATAATAATAGAATAATAGAATCACGAGGTTGGAAGAGACCCACCGGATCACCAAGTCCAACCATTCCCATCAAACATCAAACCACGTCTCCCAGGACCCCGTCCACCCACGCCCCAAACACCTCCAGGAAAGGCGACCCAACCACCTCCCTGGGCAGCCCGCCCCAACGCCAATGACCCCCCCCGTGAAAAACCTCCTCCCAATGTCCAGCCCAAATCTCCCCCGGCGGAGCCCGAGGACACCCCCCCCCCGTCCTGTCCCTTGTCACCCGGGAGAAGAGGCCAGATCCCCCCTCTCTACAACCTCCCCTCAGGTAGTGGTAGAGAGCAATGAGGTCTCCTCTCAGCCTCCTCCTCTCCAGGCCAAACACCCCCAGCCCTCCCTATTCTAGATGTCTTACTTGTAATTAAAATAATATTAATATAAACTATTTCAAAGAACAAGCTAATATATCTTGCATAACATTATGCACTTTTGAATGGCAACACTACTATGGTCAAAGAGTTAAAAGCCAATACGTCACAGTTTGCATTAGAAAGAGAACCAACACAGCTGAGTCAATATTATACTGATCCTGATAGCAGTCTAAACCATGTAAGTAAGCAGACAAAATAAATCCCACTTACACCAGCAATATATGCATGCAATTATTTCCACAGCCAAAGGGCAACCCAGTTCTAGAAACATTTAACTTTTGCTTAC
Organism: Coccyzus lansbergi; assembly: GCA_033558105.1. Classification (NCBI taxonomy): domain Eukaryota; kingdom Metazoa; phylum Chordata; class Aves; order Cuculiformes; family Coccyzidae; genus Coccyzus; species Coccyzus lansbergi. Next base: position 1,296,349 of record JAUMJK010000307.1, read on the forward strand.
GAGGAACTAGCACTTGGAGGTTATTTAAAAGAACAATCTTCACCCTCTCCCAGACCTTGCAATTGAAAGTAATGGCTTCAGCTCAATGAAAACACCATCTCTAATCATCTGTCTTTCAACTTAAAAAATCATAAAGGTATCCTCTATGTTTGTGAAACACAAGTTTGTAATGCTACCTACCAGCTATTCTGAAAGCCAAAAGCTGAAATGCACAGTTCTACTGAAAGAAACCAAACTATGGCTTCAGTTTTTCAGCAGATTATCTGCACTGATAACTTTCAGTGAAGAAGGGAAAATAGTAGCAAAGAATGAAGGCAGAGTAAATTCAAGATGATTAATTTAAGTTTCCTCTCCCCAAACTAATTTACAAGTCATAACGGACCCTTGCAAGGGTATGCAGAAAGAATATTTCATCCCTCAAACAAAACTCTTTTAAGTTTAGCTTAATAAAACTAAAAAAAAAAAAAAATATAAATTTGAGAGCAGGTCTTCAGCATCCATTTTCTTCAAAGCCCTCAGAAGTTTCAGGATTGTTTCACAGATTTCTTATAAAATTATTAAACAAGTAGTAGGAAAGAAGAGTTGAAAATGGCCTAACACAATATCTACTGAGTCTCAAGGGTTGATATATTCCATAGCCACCACAATATCTAACTGTTAGCAAAATAATATCTCAATATTTAATTCCAGAATTCAAAGAATCACAGAATGCCAGGTTGGAAAGGACCTCAAGGTTCATACGGTCCAACTTTTTAGATCACAGAATCATTTAGGTTGGAAAGGACCTTTAAGATCATCAGCTCCAACCCTTAACCTAGTACTCCCTAGTCTGCCCCTAAATGATGTCCTTAAGCACTACATCTGGATGAGTGAGGGCAATAAACCAGCAGTTCACTGCCAACAAAACTGAAATCCAAACTCAAGAGTTTCTTGCAGGAAGGTAGAGAGCCTGAAGTGCAGTGTTAGTGCTAGGTGTGACCTACCAGCTCCTTACAGGCTTGCCTTGCTTTTAATCTTCATGGTGCAGAAGTGGCCTGCCAAAACCAGATAACACAGATAAAATGAGATGGCCCAGAACCCTGACAAGCTGAGCCGTAAAAGTGCAGTGTAGAGGACTCTACCACTTTCCTGGGGAGATTATTCCAATGTTTAACTGCTCTCATAGTGATTTTTTTTTAATCTCCCTAGGAGCAACATTACCCCTTGCCTTTTCCACGATTCCTCATAAAAAGACGTCTCCATCCTCTTTGTAGATGCCCTTCATGAACTGGTACATAGTAATAAGGTCTCCCCAAAGCATTTTTTTCTCAAAGCTGAACAAATCCAGTTCTCTCGGCCTTACTTCGTATAGAAACTTTCCTAGTCCTCTGATCATCAATTCTAAGGAGTTCAGTGGAGAAAGAATAAAATTACATTGATTGGACAATAGTAAGGATATGCATTTTTGCAAAAAAGCTTTTTGTTGACATAACAGCTTTTTGCAAATAAAAAACTCCACCTGTTCTCAAACACTTGCCTTAAAGTAAATCAAGATCCAACAGATTTTCATGTATGCATATAAAGAAAATATACTGCAAGAACACAGCCTGTAGGTTATAATATGGATGACAGTAGTTATGCCTATACCAAGCAGAAAAAAAACCCCCATGAATGCTGAAGCAGCTAAAAATAGTAACCTTTTCCACAGACCTACCCTTGTATTGAGGAACTGATGAGTACAGGGTCATTGCAGCCCTGCTGATGACACTGAAAACCTCACTGAAGCACACTCAGTATCAAACCCACCAAAACAAATACTCCTCTCTGGCTAATAAGCAAGTACAAAGTCTTCTTCTGGGCTGAGATTAGTCCAACTGTTTTCCTTTAACATTTTGTATAATTATGCATCCAGACAAGGAAGGGAATTTTCTGTTAAGGTCCAGTACAAAATGAAAGAGGTTTAAAGTCAAGTAAGGCTTATGAAATGTTTTTTAAACAGTCTGCATCACTTCTGCAAGATAAAGATCTAAACTACAGATTTCTTCAGAAGACAAAAAATTACTTGCAATATCTGCAGCTGTAAGTGTATGGCCATGTCTCAGAATAAGCAGATTTTTTTATATAATTTACCTAGAATGCTTCCTAAAGTGTTGCCCACATACAGAGATGAGTGTTCAGCATCACCACGAATAAGCTACACTACTTCTAGAAGCCCTGTGAGTCACTCATCTGAACTCCTCTGCTGTTTCCTCCCCATTCCTGAGGGAATGAGGTGGAGTCAGGAAAGAAACTGTCTAAGGCTACAAGAAATTACTACCTTTCTTTCCAGTGTTGCTCCATCTATCCTAGACCACATGCACAGCTGGGATGTGGACAAAGGAGACCACTTTTAACCTCCAGAATTCTGCTTCCAAGGAAATGTACAATAGCTTTTCTTGCTTCTCTGACATACCATAGGCAGTTCTCATTACATTTTCTCATGCAATTGTATAACCTCAATCAATCAACAGAGCTCAAAGAAAACACACGAGTGCATAAAACTTTGCAATTAATAAAATCCAGTAACTGAATAATCATTGTGGCAAAAACTGAGACAAAACATGGCAACGAAGAAAAACGATCCAGCACTCATTCTAACTTTTCTCTACTAGAAGCAGCAAAAGAAAAAATAATAATGCAAAATGCATGTTTGAAAGGGCAGAGACTAAGATTGGGTATTAGGAAGAATTTTTTTACTGTGAGAGTAGTGATGCACTGGAACAGGTTTCCCAGAGAAGTGACGGATGCCCCATCTGTGGCAGTGTTCAAGGCCAAGCTGGATGAGGCTTTGAGCAACCTGATCTCGTGGAAGGTGCTTTTACTCAAGGCAAGAGGGTTGGAACTGGATCATCCTTAAGTTCCCTTCCAACCCAAACCATTTTGTGATTCTATATTTGCAGTTAAGATGAAAACTTAATTTCTATACGTTAAGTGTAACCTTTGTAAATACTTCAGAACTATGAACTGATCAGAGCAATAAAATATCTTAAAAGTGTTAAAAGTCTATTTAAGAATCTTCTATTTCAGACTTCTTGCATGTTTCATATATCTGAAAAATACAATCATAAGGCAACTCTCAGCTGAAGTATCTTGTATAACCATCGCAGTACAAGATAAACCAATGCTTTTTTTTTTTAAAAAAAAGTATATCTGATAACCAAAATGTAGTCTAGCAAGCTCTCAACAGAACTATAGAACTGACATTACTAAAAAAATACAAAGAGAGTCCAATTTCATTCTAAAGAAAGTGGAAATAAGAGGTAACAGCATATTTTCTCTTGATTTTCTAGCTAGGAGGTCACCTATGACACATCCCTTTTTATTAAGGCCAGATTTAACTTCAGTGGCAGGACTTCTCTTTTTGCGCTCTTGTAGTGTACAAGACTAATCAAAAATCAGCCATCTATTCTTACATTAACAAATAGAACATAATAGAAGCCCTCTTGTCTGTCTGACTTCAGATTCTCAAGGTACTTCATAAAAAGTGAATGTGCTCTGGCTGGTGGTTCCTATTGATTCACTACCTGCATCTGACAGCAGTCACCTCCCTGTCTTTTGAACAAAACAGAAGGCAGCTATTACAGCGAACAAGGTTATTTTTAGAAACCTGTAAGTCTAACAGTAGAATTGTCAGCCTTATAAAAATTAACTAGAAGTCAAAACAACTCCTGTTTCAGAGAAGAGACCACAAAAAGATGCATCTATCCACGTATTTTATTATGAATAGTTATAAGAAGTCTGCAACCATAAAGACAGACTAATAGAAACAGACTAGTTCATATAGCATGAGGTGGGTTTTGGACAGGAGATGGGTTGGTTTTAAAGCAACTTTTCTATTGGGGAGAAGGATAAGTGACAGAAGACAACTTCTGTTGGAAAATGAAGATATCTGAAAGCATAAAGAGAGAAGCAACCAAAACACTTCAGCATTTGTTAAACCCACACAAACCAACAATGATTAGTTGTACGCTTACATTCTTATTGCAATATGACAGCTTTTAAAAATGTTTTCATACTACAAAAAGCAACAGCTACTGATGAGTTACTTGTATTTTCACCTGTTGGCAGAGCAAAGGTAGAAAAGTCCTGACAGCAAGAATACTTCCTGCCTCTCCTTAGTCCCTTCAGCTCAGGCTATGTTCACAGACAATTTTGTTTTCTGGCACTGAAAACAGCATTAATTACAATAGTAAAAACAGTATCCTTCCAGTGTTGAAGCAAACAAACAAACAAAAAATAAAATCAAAAGCTCAGTCTCAGCAGCCCCTGTTTGCTCTTGCACATATCAACTGCCCCCTCCCATCACTACCCAGTTGCTTGGAGGTGAAACTGGACAAGAACGTGACAATAGCTGAGTGAAGAAAACCCAGAGACATTAGAAGACAGCAACCCATTGTCACAGCTGGCGATGACAGCCTGATGCTTCAGGAAACAACGCTATTCCATATTACCTAGAAGAAGGAACAGATAAAGATAGCTCAGCCAAAGGAAATAAACGACTATGGAGTTCCTGATCTTAGTTTCATGTCATTTATCACACTGCCTTGAAAGTGTTCACTCCGATAGTACACACGCTCTTACAAATTAACTAAAACATGATCCTACTAAATTCTATTACAGCAGCAGGTAAGGTAACAAAGAGAATTCCTTTGGGCACGCAGGCACACGCATACACCAAAGAAAATTAGTACATCTCCTCTGATGTACTTTTCTACTGATCCCTAGTCATGCTCTAAAGATGAGCAGTGCTGATTTTATGCATTTTCCCTTTGAAAATTTCTTCCAGCAATACTGCTTCTGCAGAGAAAACAGAATCAAGTTTAACTTCTACTACAAAAACCCCTAACCTACATCACAAAAGGTCAACATAATATTGCCTTATTTTCACCATACAATACACTTGCTTTTCCCTCTTCAGCAGGCATTCCAAGACAGTGCATGGTCTTGGCTTCAAAGACAGATGCTACGATGTACAAGATCAGCACAGGCCTCTCAGAGGCTGCATCCTTGAATATCAGTACATCTTGTTGTTGTTTTCTGAAGTATGGCATAGCAGGCTTAACAGCTGCTTCTTACCCTGGTGCACTGAATGACACACTATGCCTGTATCCCAAGGAAACAAAGCAAACTAGCTGCTTAACCGAAAAAAAAAACCCCGAGTCTGATCTTTCATTGTTACATGGGAAAAGAACAAGCTCAAATTTCCTTGGATGTGAACACTGGTTTTGTTCGGTTTTTTAATCCTTCATGTGTCTCTCCAGCAGATGATTAGGAACACATTGCGTTTGGTCTGCAGGGCTAGTCACCTTCCTCACAGAGGCTCATTTGGCTGTGTGGTCTACAAGACCTTTACTCTCACTCTGCTTTCTTCTTAACTTTGGTTCTTTTGCTGAAGGTTGGAAACCCTCTTGAAGGCAAAGCAGCACGATGCAACACGCCCAGATTCAGCACTGGACAGTGCTGGTGTTGAGATTGAAAACTAGGAAATTCTAGCTGGAGCCAAGAAATCGGGAATAAAGGTTATCATTTCCTCGATAAAACTGTGCCAGACTGCCATATTGCTGAGCTTCTGAAGAAGCAAATGTTAATCAGGTGCACTTCTACAAATGAGACTTGCTCTGCTGCATACAATGAGCAACCCATCTGATTCTGTCACTAGCTGCAGTCTAATTGATTACATATAAAAGCTGTCATGGCAGCATGTTCGATAAGCCTCAGTGACACACAAGTCACTTACTCCTTTCCAAGTCACATCAAGGTTATTCCTCCCAATACCACTCTTTAATTTACCTCCTTTTCCCCTTCTCTTCATTAGTTAATTTTCTTTCAGCATCGTTTCAGTTACACCCAAATATCTATCGCTTTGGAATTGTGCTTCAAGTTATGCAGAAAGAACAGACCCCCCTAAATTTGAAAAAGAGCATAAAAGAACTATGGAAGAGATCCAGGGTTGTAAAAGAAGTTTTCATTTTAGCATATAAGAACAGCAGCAGGTAGCCATATAAAAATGTACCACAAATCTTCGTGTTTTACAAGATGTTCTGCAAACTTCAAAAGTGATTGTTATGACTGAATTTTATGCCGTATCTCTTACAGAATTTAGGCAGAAAAGTTAAGTCAGTTATGCCAGTCAGTAGAGGGCTTTCACAGTTTTAGGTCACCAACCACATGAATCCTCGTGGCTAAGTTGCCGTGGTTACAAAATGTTTGCTTTTATATGTTTTTCTGAAATTCCTATGGAATTCCCATATGTCCAAAGTCAACAGTGGCTGAGAGTGCTCCACCAACATTTGAGAAGCTGAGTCAGGCGCACATACCGCTTCCGCTCAGGCTATTATCTGGGAAACACTAAAAAAATGATTCATACCATTTTGAGCCATGGAAGGGAGGAAACAAACATCACATTCAACTATTTAAAACCTTCAGTGATGACTCACATCAGCTTAGGACATTTCCAGAATCGGCTGCTTTTCTCAAGTAACAAATTGCTTTTGACTGTTGAAGAAAACAAGCTGTTGACTATTCAAGAAAACAAAACAAGACCAATTCTCTTTCAACAAAATCATTCAGCTATCAAGGAAAGAAAAAAAGGGAGAGGGTTGCGTTTTTTTTCTAACCCCCATAAACCAAAACAAAACTGAGAAGGCTCAGTGGATCATATCCCCATTGGCCAAGGTCAGAAAGCCCACCAACTCCCAACGGATAATTATGCCTATGCACATTTGATTTTAGCTATATTTCCAAAAATCAGTTTGGAAATTTTGCTGCAGCAGGTTTGTTACCTATCTTGCTTAAGCCATATTAGTGAGGTTTTATCCTAGCCTAAGTTTTACTTTGACTCTCACAGTTGTGCGATTTTAACAGCTAGTATGCATAAAATGTTAATCCAGTCACAGGGATAAGATATAAACCAATTAAGAGTGAGGAATAACGAACAGCTTGTGAAAAGCTAACAGAGCACAGCAATGCATCCAAAGAAGAGTTAGGCAGCATTCACTGGCCTCCAGTGATTAAAAATGACCATGAGGTGAAGTAACAAGGGCTAGAATAGAGAAAAAAAAATCCCTAAGAGCTACTTCAATACAAACCACTTGCTTAAAGTTAAGAATTTTGAAGCCATCTAGTATTGCAGCTTCTTCTTTCTCCCTCAGTGTACCTGGCTTCTAAAATATTCTACTAGGAGAATGTTCTGTGGTGGGGGAGTACCAGAATGGCACCAGGAAGAGAACACTTAGCATGGAAACAACTCCCTTCTAACACACTTCACAAGTCTAGTCATCTCAGGGAAGGAAAGTGAAAATAGCTTTGAACATCAGTTTTACACAAAAGTAGTAAGAAGCATTATCAAGAAGAAACACTGTATTTAGCATGACAGAGCAACAGCAGTAAATATTTTCTCAGAAGACCATACAACTTCTACCAACTGAAGCACAGCTCTTTGATTTACCTTCACCGACAAAATCTACTCCTTCAAAACACCTCTTCTCCATTTTCATCATTAATGAAACTCTCTTAGTAGAATGTTTTGGAAGCCGGGTTCGCTGGGGGGAGAAGGAAGAGTCTGAAACAACTAAATGGCTCTAAAATTCTCACCTTACGAAAGAAGAAGAGAACAATTGTTGCTTTTAGAAAGTTTCTGTTCAGTTTTACTACTCATTAGCCATGTGACAGCCATGCTGACAGCCCAGGCTACCCCTCCGTGTCCTACCCAGAGAAGGAAAAGTGCTGCTGGGGTGGAGGGTTGGTGGTGAGGGCTTTTATTTTTATTTTCTAGGATGGGGTTTGGGAGGGGAGGGCACTGAATACAGTGATTCACTTTCTTTATTCTTTGTATATTGAAATCAGACTCTCTTGAAGAAGAGACGGAACAAGTTGATAAATATTTAACTAGTGTGATACTAAATATAATGTTCCTACCAGTGCAATACATCTAACACAGATTTGAGTAGATCTGAACAGCCTGTGACCACAGAAGCCACAGTTCAGCTGACTTGCTTACATGTGGGATTTTGTTTCCATACATACCAGTGACTCAAAACACTACATGCAAGTGATCAAAATTATTTTAGTTGCTATGGATACCTCTGGTTTTATGTATTTTATCTCTTTCCAGTATGTAAGCTCTCAGCATCACCACATATGCATTTTTTAGATTCTCATCAAAATAGTGTGGGTGAATAGCCGCCTCACATACCAGGGTTTGCTGCTGGTGCGGGAAGTTAAATTTCCTTTAAGTTTTTAGGAAACCCTTATAAGTCCACATGTCCAAGAAACAGCTCCTTTCTGGCAACTGGAAGCACCCTGGAAAACACAGCTGGATAAAATCCACATATTTGCACACACACAAACATTTTACTACAGGATGCGACAACTCCTATGAATCTCCTGCAATTGCCAAAATGGATGGCTCTTCCCCAAACTGAGCATGGATAAATGCAGCAACAGCCGAGAATCTCACCCAGCTGCCTCAAACCTTGCCAAAGGTTCTCCCCTTGACGTCCTGTAGGGAGGTTGCTCCCACGAGGGCTCTTACGTATCACTCTGGTATAGGAACATGTGAGCAACATTTATTTTTGGAGTTACTTTTGCTATCTATTTTTCAATTTTATTTAGAAGATTAAAAGGCACTTTCCTTAAAAAGCTGAGCTATGTATTACTGCACTAAATTTCTGAAAATGTAATAAAAGTATTATTTTGGCAATATAACAAGATAGTAATTTAACACTAATTGGAAGTTTTACCAGCCTAGAACTTTACTTGGGCTTTGTCTGTTTGGGGTCTAGGTGTTGCTGGCTTTTTTTGACGTGACATCTGAGGAAGTGGATGAGTCCAATTTAACTGCTGGTCACTCGACTCTACACTCCTCCCTATCCCACACAATCTCTGCACATTCACATCCCCTTCCTGTGCCAGCAAAGGCACTTGCATGATCCAACTGTCCCTATTAATTTTTCTCTGGTGTTTTTTTTTTTTTTTTTTTTGAGTCAGCTCATCATGGGCTGACAGTTGACACAGAAGCAGTGGGAGCATTCAAACTGCTCACTGTGACAGAAACTGATTCAATTGCTTTACAAAACTCACCTGTAAGCTGAGCTGTCTCCATCAACAATACACCAGAACTACTTCATTTCTTGTATTTTCCTTAAAATACCTTTTCTGAATTTAGACACTATTGCTATATCCAGTGTATAACTCATTAGATTCTTTCCAATTACACAAAAAACTTAAGCGAAGAACTCAAGTTTTTCCCCTATGACTCAGTATATAAATCACTGCTAGCAAGTTTCTTTTTTTAAAAAAGAAAATACACTGCAACATAGAAATTTCACAGATTATGTTACTCACTGTCTCTACAGTACTAATAGTATTTATAAAGCATATGACAATAAGAATAGGGTACAGAATTTTATGGTCCAGTTTTCAAAAACGCACACAAAAGTAATTAATCCACAGGTGAACAATTTAGGTATTGTCATACAAGCACAAGAAAGCAGTTAACTTTACACAATCATCTGCGTATCATTTCAAAGTTAAAACTTGTGGTTTGGGTTTTTTTGCAATCAGGATTATTTTGGGGTTCATTTCTTCCAAACACTGGCTTGAATCAGTGATTTATTCAATGAAGAGGACGCCTAGAGGAGAACTTGCAAAAGAAATTTTGGCATTCCTAAAAGACAGCAAAATGCTTTATAAAGGAGTACTTATAACACGGAACTGGAAAGATGGTATCAAACCAGAATATGTAATACACGTGAGCAGTACATTACTTTTTTTTTAAAAAAAAAGAAAATAAACTTATGTTTACTCTTGCCCCTAAAAATCCATAGGTTTTCATATCTTAGAATCTACAAATAACCAATCCCATTTAGCAAGTGTGTATGGAAAGGGAAAGTATCTACTGCAGCTTTTGCAGAAATGAGGCCACAGAACATCTAGCATTCAATTGTTTTCTACCACTTCTTGGCAAAGTAACTTTTATCTTATAAAAGGATTACAAAAACCAAAAGCCAAGTTTCTGTAAAATATAAATATACTGAGTTTTATGAATATGCTACAAACACTTTAACTTTTAGTAACACAAAGTCAAGAATATGTTTTAGAATATTCCTATTTGTTTATCTTATCTACAAAGCATTGCAAAATCTTTCCCAGAAAACTCTAATAACACAGCCTGCCTACTCAATATTCATAATAATCAAGAGAAACCACAATTGATCTCATAAAAGATTTTGTAACCTAAACTAAATTCTAGAAATTCAACAATAAACTTAAGTACCTTTTTTAAAAAGCACCATACACGTTATTATGAAAACACAACTTTTAAGTTATGGAGGTATTAATTTTTAGAGTCTTGACTCGGCTGTTTATGCCTTCTCCCTCTGCAAATGATTTAAGACCCTAGGGAATGAAGGCAACCAACTGATCTTTCAGACAGAAATACTGATGTCCCAGGCTGCTTCTTGGATATACACTGACACCTCATGGACATTTAAAAAACAATGCAACTCTACTCTGTCTTAGTTCTGGTCTTTAAAACTGCAATCTTTTCTTTCTGTCATGTCATTCTCTTTAGGAATTTAGAAATTACTTGTTCTACTGCAAATTCTTTCTTAGCCTTTGTTTTGAATTAGCAGGAAGGGGTTGGGGGAGGCTGTCCTGCCACCCAAACACTGAACGATGGAGCATAGAAAGACAAGGTATCTCTTTCCAGCGTCAGTCCTTCCAAACTGCTGAGAAATAACCCCAGTCTGTAACTTTGCAGAACAGAGAGACCAGCAAGAAAAACAGAACAAATCTCATATGAAGAATGAAACTGGAAGTTTTCTTCCCCAGGACCGCAAGTAGCTCTGAAGAATTTTCTGGGGCTATGCAGAATCCCTTTACTCTTTTAAGTCCATTAAAGCCTTCACAGTCACACACCTAAGAATATTAACAAAATTCACCAATTCCAGTTCAATTTACGGCAAAGCAGCAATAAGCCCTATTTAGCATCGCTCTACCATAGAAAGCAAAGGTAGAAGGCAAAGTTCGTTCTAGCTTCTCATCCTGCAGAAATGTATTACCTTTCACTTTTCCCAACAGGCTGTATAACACATATGAAAAAACAAACTCTGTCAATCTTTCTTGATTGAGGCAGAAGAACAAAAAGACAACCCCCTAAAATCCAGCTTCCACATAGCAATCTATGTAAAGTAACATGCACCCTTGACAAGTTTACCTTAAACAGAATAAAGACACTGCTCAATTATGCGTCCATACTACTTCATGGGTTAGGGACATAAAATAATTATTTTTCAATTAAGAATTCTATGCATGATTCCAGTTCCCAAAGATCTCTAAACAGTTCATGTATTTCCTTTATAGATCTGTTCTATAGCGGGGACAAATGAAACTTAGGTCATACAACCCAAAATGGATTTCATTAAACTAACTTACTGTGTTATTTCAATAAATAACACAAGCAGTTGAAGAACATTTGGAGAACAAGGAGATGCCAAACAAATGCCACACAACATTTAATAAAATTATACAGAATTTTCTTACTGTGAAAAACACCATGTGACCAGGGGCAGTAGTGTTTACTCAGCATGAGACAGAAAGATTAACGACAGACTTGAAATAGCCACAGGCAAAATTAATTCCTAATTTACATGAAAAAAAAAAAAATCAGAAGTTAAATCCTCTTGTGCTAGGATTAAATATAACCCAATACATCACAGGCTGGATGTAGTTACAGGAATGACTACTGCCACCTCAGAAGCAAAGGTTCTAAGTATGCTAAAACTGTTGCTATTGTATACTGAGAAAAGCAAATTTTACTGCAAGTTATTAATTTTTTCATTAGCAAAATAATAACCATGATTGGCATACTGATACCCCAGTTCTTTCTGGGACAGAACTAGAAATATAATCAGCAACTCTGCACCAGAAAGGAGATCTCTGGAAGTTCTAATGTATTTATTTGCTGTAATCATTACTGTTGGTGGGTTTTACTGATGGATTTCCCAAGTGACAGGGGACAGGACGAGAGGGAATGGCCTCAAGCTCCACCAGGGGAGATTTAGGCTGGAGATTAGGAGGAGGTTTTTCACCCAGAGGGTCATTGGGCATTGGAATAGGCTGTCCAGGGAGGTGGTTGAGTCACCTTCCCTGGAGGTGTTTAAGACACAGGTGGATGAGGTATTGAGGGACTTGGTTTAGTGCTGGATAGGAATGGTTGGACTAGAAGATCCGATGGGTCCCTTCCAACCTGGTTGTTCTGTGATTCTGTGATTTCTTTTTGTGGACCAAACTAAAGGAATCAATATTTTTCCTTCCTTCTACTGTCTGTGATGTTTACAAAGAAAGTCTAGCCTCATTTCCACCCTGCAAGGGTGGGCAGAAAACCTCAAGAGCCTGCTTTTATAGATAAAAGGGCATTTAGAACAAAGATAAATGGAAAGTTAACAGCTGTGGTAAGCAGGTACGCCTTCTTCCAAAAAAACTGTATCGTTACAAAACTGTTTAGATCGGTCAAAGATAAATTCATTACTGAGGTCAAAAAACAACCCTTGGTCACCTTTCCAAACTGGGCAGAGTAGCACATGACGTATTCAGCCCCAACATAGCCAAGGACAAAGAGGGACTAAAGCTGTAATTACATGTACCCAGTGTTTCCCCTGTGCTGCCACTGCAGTTATCTGTCCTAGAGAGTCAGACTGGCAGAATGCTAAAAACTGTTTTCTGCAAATTTAGAGATACCACCCTCCATCCCTCCAAACTAGCCTACTGTAAGATCAGCTGAACACCAATGCAAGAGGACAGCCGGCAAATTCCCAAGAGAGGGATTTGAAGGGAAATCACCTCTTCTGACAAAGACTTAGAGTTACTATCTTTTTAAACAGCACTTGAAGTAACTTTGCCTATCTGTGCAGATGCATCTTGGCTACTGGTCTAATGTACAATTCAGACTTTTAATGGTATTCTCCAATAAAGCTGTAACTGAAGACTTAGTTTCTTTGTATTCTGGGAAAGAAAGTCTAATTTCACTATTCAGCAATTTTTATAGAGCTCAAGTGTATAAGGATCAGACGATAAATAGTATAACGTAGTCAATGGTTCTTAACCAGGAGGAACACATCATCCTCTCTGTACTTTCTGCACACACATATCTGACCACACACAACACTCAATAGAAGATGAAGTAGGTAGCACATCGTGGATGTATGAGCTGCACAGATGCAAAATCACCCTCAGCAGCCCATCACCACTCCCACTCTACCTGCAGTCCTCTCCCCCTTACTCACATTGATAACTTTCACCTTAGCGATTATTTCTGCACAAACAAGTTAAGACCCTAAAGCAGATGGTGCTGGCACAAGTGCAAAAGCAACACTGACGGAAGAAGGTAGCAACACAGTACTTCTCTGTTAAGTGACCTAAACAGATTTGCACGGAAATGCATACTTGTTGAATGGTTGACCTGAAAGTCTATGTGCTGACTGCTTGGCCTGCTCATAGCTACAAGGTCATACTTCCAGCTGCTCAGATTAATTTCCAGCAATCTAGTATCCAGGCTTGCTACAAATGCCTCTTCTCTTTGGTGCTAGAAACAGTCTTTGGGCTTATGATATGTATTTCCAGAGAAGATGTAGAAGAATCTTTCTGTCTGCTGCTGATGTTAGTAATTAAGACAGGTCCTTCTTTGAATAAATATGATGCTACTTCGAGTATTTGTCACAGAATTAGTTTAAAATAGTGATTTTTTCTTTTTAAATAAGATATCCTGAAAAGAAGTGTCTATCAGGGCTCAAACTTTGTTTCTATAATACACTGCACATTTTAAAATCTGGCAAACGGTTTTATGTTCAACATTTTTATGCTGGGTATTTATGTTGAGATTTGTGCTTATTTTATATTGTCTTGCACCGAAAATTCTCCGCTTCTCCCTAAAAGTTTTGCAAGTTATTATTTCCAAAAATAGACAGAAAACTAGAATCTCTAAGCTGAACAGTGAAACGATGAAAAAAACCTTTGTTCTGATGATCCTTCTATCCTAAAGTTTCAGTCAAACTGTCCAAACAGTTATATTACTCTAAATAATAATTTGGACTCTTATACGCCAAAGTACATAAACTGCAATGTAATAGTCTAACTTTTTCAGTTTGAAAAAGAGAGTAGGCATAATTGGTGAGTGATTTCAAGGACTAAAAGAAGCAGCAATATCAACTTGTGTCACTTGGTGGCAGCACACCAAAGACAACCAAAACGAGCTAGACCACAAAATTTTTTACCCGCACATGTTCCTTTACATCCCTCACACCAGTCCTAGAATTGATTATTTCATAAATATAAGATGGGCACCTAAATTTTTAAGACTACTGACTTCACATGTAAGTAGACATTAAAAGCTCAAAATTAGAAGAGCTATATTTTAGTCTTTTTGACTAGTGTTTACAGGTCCGTCTACCTCCACCGAAATTGCCAAACACATGCTAAAGAGGATTACCAAGCAGGAACAAGAAGGGGCAAGCAAACAGAAGCAATACTTGAAAGCCTGACATCCTGACACCACTGGTGATCCGGTCAGAACTGAACAGGGGACTCTGAGGTGCACCATCAAGGTATACTTTCTCCTCATGACATCAGAAAAAGCCTACCAATCCACTCAAAAACTCATTACACTAATTTAAACTTCTCCTATCAGCATCTCTTCCATCACCTGAACCTGTTGCCAGTATTGCCCATGGAATGCAGCACCACACGCAGTAAACACCGACCAGTGCTACTGGTATGTGTTCTTTGTTACAAAGAACCAAATCTGATAGTCTTCACCACTTAAATAATTGACATTAAGCAACTGTTGTTAGATATCAGATTAAATAATTTGATAGACACACCCAAGAAACGTTTGAAACTACCGCTACTAAAGCAGGAAGGAGATGCAAGGCAAACGCAATGATCTACTGGTTTCTTTCTCCTCTTATTAATGTTGAAGCAAAGACTTATTTACCAAATGGGTAACATAGGACACCTGTCTTTTCTCACAAACTGATCATATTTGTATGCACAATGATTTATTTCTATAACCATGTGAAAAAAACAGCTTTATTTTGCACTATCTGTACTCTACTCACCAAACTTACCTACGGCTAATAAAAAAAACCTCAAAACACCATATACTACTACATCATTATCACACAAACTGCAATGATGGTTCTTTTGGATTTAGTTTTTGTACGTTAAGTCTTTATTAGTATAATGTCAAGATTTTAAACAGTCATTTCTTAGTAATGATTCCATGCAAAAGCAACTAATATAGTCCTTATAGTGCCCTTTTTTTTTTTTTTACCATACATATGCTGATTTTATTCAGATACTCAACCTCTGGAACAAAGAATTTAAGTTTATGAGAGCATGTGAATCACAGAAGAGTGGTTATGATATTTAAAATTATAAAATAAATGGAAGTAGAGAAAATAAGCTTTCCCTCCTCTCCCCCCACCTGACCATTGTTGTCTAGTATACCTGCAGTCAAGTATGGCACTTCAATTTGATCATTATTAAAAGTACATTTTTATTAGGATACACATATACACACAAAACAACTTAGGCTAATCCAGCACAACAGCAAAAAGATAAAATGGAGACCAAAAGGGAGAGATGAAAGCAAACACAGACAGCAAGAGAAGCACAGCAGTTCGCCATCAGAGGGAGTACAAGCCTCAAAGAAAAGCGTTCAGCTTCCAGACGAGAGCAGACATGCAGCTCTGGGGCGATATAAACACCTACACGGGTCTAAGGGAGGGCTGGTCCTCCAAATTTGTGTTGGCAAACACCACATATGGGAAACAGCTGAAAGAAAACAAAGAAAGCTGTTGCAGAAGAGCTACTATACAATTTTTATAAATAGCCAGACATGGCCATGGGACAATGAACAAAATATTCCAAGTTTTGCCCACATAAATTAGTAGCATTAAAAATAGGTGAGAGAAAAGGTATCCTAAGGATACCTAAGGATACTGTATCACAACTTGGAGCTTGAATTTGGGTGTGACTCCCAAGTGACAAGCCATAGGACAAGAGGAAATAGCTTTAAGGTGTACCAGGGGAGGCTTCGACTAGATATTAGGAATAATTTCTTCATTAAAAGGGTTGTCAAGCATTGGCACAGGCTGCCCAGGGAAGCAGCTGAGTCACCATCCCTGAAGGTGTTTAGAAGACATGCAGATGTGGTGCTTTGGGACATGCGTTAGCAGTGGACTTGTCAGTGCCAGATTAAGGGCTGGACTTGAAAGGGTCTTTTCCAATCTAAATAATTCCATGATCCTATGAAAAGGGACAAGCTGAACAAGTAAGGCACTTGACTATGCACCAGCCTGTACTTCATCCCATGCCCTGAATATGCCTTTGCTGCTGTTCAGTGCCAACTGTGACTTCACCACAGCATTACCTGTAAAAAGCAGATCCTCAGCTGAGGCACGGATAGAAAAGTGGAGAATGATACTAAAAAAATATCACAGCCCCTCCCCTCAAACACACAAGTTCCCATCTCCTTTTCGACTTCTGTTGCTAAAGGGGCAAAATAAACCATTTTAAAGCATATTCAAGACCTACCTGATGAAGTTTAGAAAACGCTGCAGCTCTATTACGCTCAGCTTATTTGAGAAGGCAAAATGTTCACTCATTTACTCATGTTCTGAGCTGAAGAATACATTAGTTTCTTAATACACTAGGAGAAATTAGTGACCAGTATTTCAGAGGTACTTAAGTAGTAGCAGAGTAGGGTTACAGCGCCTCATCAGGATATTTTCTAGACGCAACTATACTGCAGTTTTCTTAGGCATTTTTTTTAATTGAATTTAAAAGCGGTTTCAGCAAAATCAGCAGAAGTCTGGCTTCTTTTAAAAATTAAGTCAATTGCATTTTTCAGTCGGGGGTGAGGGATAAAACAACAAAAATACCCAGCGTAGGTCCAATTTTAAAAGGCCAACTGAAATCTGACTGAATTATACCAAAATAATTCTAGTTGGGGTGGGGGAGGGAAACACTATTTTTCTCACAGGAATCAAAAGCTGGAAGCACATACTTGGTGTTAAGTACCTCGCCTGCTTAGGACAAGTGTAAATGAGTCATACCATCTGTACTCAAATTCAAAGGATAGTCTGGCAAGATAGCAGGGAGAACACAAAGCAATATGATGCTCTGCTCTTAATGCTATCGAAGCAGTTAAGCTGGGGAGTAAAGGAAGACATCAGTTAAAATAAGAACTACCTACAGCAAGAGACACTGAATGCCTTACTCCCTGAATTTTTAATTATCTGTAGCTACAAATTCCACCCAGTAATCTTTAGTACTCCAGATACCTATAGACACACATACAAACACTGCAGAAGCTGATTATTGCTGTATTTCATGTGAATATATTTATCCCCCATAATAATGCAAAAGACTATGTAAATAGAGTAAATAGAGTTAAGAAATGAGTCATTCTGGAACATCAATAATTCAGAGAGAAACGCTATTTAAGATAACCATTTGTTACAAAGAC
The DNA here is from genome assembly GCA_033558105.1 of Coccyzus lansbergi. NCBI lineage: Eukaryota > Metazoa > Chordata > Aves > Cuculiformes > Coccyzidae > Coccyzus > Coccyzus lansbergi. Next base: position 1,313,897 of record JAUMJK010000307.1, read on the forward strand.
AAGACAAAAATGCATTGACAAAAGGAAAAAAAACCAAAAAAACAACAGAATCAACACTGGCAAGCAGCCTTCTAAGCGAAATTGTGCTGAGCAAAGTAAAATCAGTAACCACACTGCAAGAAACACGAAGGACCTCTCAAAGATGCAGTGCGAGACTAATCCCAGCAAAAGGGATAGAAGTTTCATCCAAAAATACGACAAAAAGATGATGGTGGCAGCAAAGGCAGACAAAGCCATCACCAGTGCCCAGAGTAACATGCCACAGAGGCCATTCCCACAACTGAGGAGGCAGGGGAACCAAATTCATGGAAGTGATAATCAAGGTGTAAAAGCTTATCATCAAACAAATTACTAATAATACTGGAAAAATGCACAAGTTCGAGTTTCTTTATTTTTCTTTTTAAAAGTCCTGGAAACAAACATCATGGAAGGCTGAACTTACTAGCATTATTTTTGTTGTAGTAAAACCAATATATTAACACAATATAAAACGAATTTTTACTTTGGATCTCAGGATATGTAAGTCAACATATATGGCACCTAACACTCCACTTTTTAAATTAGATGAGAGTTTGTAGTACTAAATGATGCTAAAGTATGTTTCAACGTAGCACAAACACATATCTTATGATGGTTACACTTAAACTGCTTACAGGAAGAACACCAAGTTCTCCCAAAGATATTCCTGGATATCTAGGAGTCTGAAAGGGGGAGAAGAGACATCCACCCGCTGTTCCAAAATCTTTGTGATTATTTGTTTATATTTATACCACGCTTTAAAGAGTATTGAAAGTACAAATAATTGAAAATGGTATCTCACATTCTCCTTCTAGTTTTCATGCCTTGATCTTTTAGTTGTATGAGAAAATTGTTCACTATCTTTAAAAAAAGAAAAAAAGGAAAAAAGAAGGCTGATCCACTTACGTGGATTTACTTGATTCTCTAACTTTTCTGTTGGTTAAAATCAGACATGTTATTTCAGAGTATTCTGTAGGTTATATTAATAGCATTTACAATTCCCAGCAGCTTTCGCAGCGGCAGATATTCACAAGGATGTCTGGTCCCAGTAATCACAGTTCACAAGTAAGCACATTAACATAAACCCAATATCATTAATATATACGTCCAGCTGCAAGCTGGGCTGATTCTGGAGGAGGAGAGGACTTGAGGGGGTAAGGAGGATGCTATGTCATACCATTTCCTCAGTGACTACCTATTTGCCAAGTGCTACTGCTCAGAGGAGCTTCACAGGCAAATGAAGCAATAACTCAAAAGCTGTTTCATTATGAGCCAGCAGAACTGTCAGAGATCATAGCAAAAGTATTACACCATTTTAAAATAAAAGCAGATTCAAAAATAGATTTAAGAACACCCCTGCTGTTGAATCCTACTTAATGATTTGTTATCCACTAAAAAGCTTTGAGCTTGAACACTTCCCTAACATAAAACAAGAGGTGAAATAATCAATCTGCAAGTCTGCAGAACTGCAAATCTATGAAGCATCCCAAATAACCTAAGTGAAAACACATGTTGATCCTCTGATGTTCACACCACCATTAAAATGAAAAGTGATCAAGGCATCTAGAGATTCCAGAAACCTTTACCTACATGCTACTTCAGTGGGTGCACATGTACATCTTCAAACAATAACTGCCTACATAAAAAGCCCTGTCAACTTTAAAATTTCTTACAGTTAAGTACTTCAGAAATAATTTCATTTTAAAAATTTGGGAAGAAAGCAAAGTAAGTACAAGATAAATTCTGATCTGACAATAACATTAAGAGGTCAGATAAAAAGGTAGACAATAGCACTACTCCTGAACTGAGGGAACAAATCTTCAGATACTACTTCACGCATATTTTATCAAGGCAATTGTCTGGATAAAAATAAGGTAGTGTGCTATGAGTCACAGCAATGCATATCTAAATCAACCCATCAAGAAAGTTCACCACCAGGACAGATTTGTAGAACCTACAGCTACTTCTCAAAACTACTGCACTTTAATGAGACCAGAAAAGAGTAATGCTTTCCAATCTGAACAGATGTTTGTCACATTCAAAGAGATAACAATTCAAGAAGAGACTTTCATAGATATTAAAATCAAAGAAGACAACACAGGCTTAGAGCAATTTATATCTACTTCTGTCCATTGTAGGTTACCCCTCAAAGCTTACAGTCTGGCTTCACAGAAGCCTCAGTGCTTGAAATACAAGAAGACTGAAGAGTTAAACCCCATCAGATCATTACTACAGAACAGTGACACACCAGAGAACAACCAGGGGAAGACAACAGTTAAAAATGGGTAGAAGGAGGAAAGCATCACATACTTCAGGTAAGTGCCAAGAAGCAAAGACTAGACTTGATTAATACCACTTATATAGGATAGCATAGTGGCAGTTGCTGAAGGAATCTTGTACCAACACATTATGGTTGGACTCGATCTGATGGGTCTCTTCCAACCTGGTTATCCAATGATTCTATGGTTATTCTATGATTACCTTTAAGAATTCGCTTTCTGAACTTGTGGGACTTAATTATCACAATTTAATTTGCATGTGTTTGAATTTTAACATTTCCAGCCAACCAAATATGAAGGTGGAAACAATAGGAAGAAGGATTAGAAAATACTGCGAACTTGGACATCTGTCAGAAAGAACAATAGAACATAAATACTATTTTAAGCAAAATAAAAAATCATTTTCAAAATGAAATTAAATTATAGGAAACATTTAGTTCATGGACTAACAGGAATAAATCACTATAGGTAAAAATCTACTTGGTGTTGTTTCCCCTCCCTCCAATAGGAAAGCAATAAAATTTAAAAGAATATTTTTTTCATTAATGTTCAACAAATAATAATCAAACATTTGTTCAACAAATTATTATTTGTTCAACAAACAATAATCAAACATCCAAGTGGCCTCGCTGGATCTTTAATGAGAAAGTGCTATTAACACATATGCAATAACAGTGCATATGGTCATTTCTCTACTACCAGGGCCAGCAACCCAAGCAGAAGTCATCTTCTTAATGCAGACAACAGACAGCTTTACCAAAGGGAATGCAAACTTCCAGCTATTCAAGGTATTACACAGCAGGACCCCCTGGGAAACTGCCCTCGGGGACAAGGGAGAAAAACAGAGCTCTGCAGGTCTTTAAGGATGCAGTTCACAGAGAGCACAACAGCTTTTGATCCCCAGGTGTAAGAAATCAGGAAAGGAAGGCGAGAGAGCAGCATAGCTGAACCAAGACCTGCTAGTCAAACTAAAGGGCGAGAAGGAAATAAACATATACACAAGCAGTGGAAGCAAGAACACGTATTCTCTGGGAAGAGTATAGAGATGCTGCCCAGTTGTGTAGGGACAAGGTCAGGAAGAAAAAGGCACAGCTGGAGCTGAACTTGGCAAGGGATACAAAGAATAATAAGAGCTTCCACAGATATGTCAGCCAGAAAAGGCAGGTCACAGAAGTTGTCCACCCTCACACCCACCCCTCCCCATTGAACACAGCTGGCAAGCTGGTAAGAATGGATCAGGAGAAGGTGGAAGTAGTCGATTTTGGTTTTGCCTCTGTCTTCTCTGTCAATCTCTCTTTCATACTTCTTGAGTGACTGCAGGGCCGAGACTAGGGGAGCCAAGGCCCTCCCACTGGGAGAGAAGATCAGGTTTGTGACCATCTGAGAAACTGTAAGTCTACAGGACCTGACAAGCAGCATCCCAGAGTCCTGAGGGAATTGAATGATGGAGTTGCCAGGTCACTCTACACGATGTTTGTAAATTCATGGTAGTCAGGTGAAGTTTCTCATAACTGGAAAAAGGGAAACATAGCACCCAGTTTTAAAAAGGGTCAAAAGGAGGACCTTGGGAACTACTGACCTGTCAACTTTGCCTCTGTGCCTGGGGAGGTCATGGAACAGATCCTCCTAGAAGCTATACTAAGGAATATGGAGGATTAGGAGGTGATTCAAGACAGCCAGCATGGCTTCACTAAGTTCAAGTCCTGCCTGACCAGCCCAGTGGCCTTCTATAATAAAGTTATGTAGACAAGAGAAAAGCTACAGATGTCATCTATCTGAATTCTGTTAAGGCCTCTGACATGGTCCCTAGTACCTTCTTCTCTCCAAGCTGGAAACAGGTATTTGATGGCTGGACTGTTCAGTGGAGGAGGAATTGGTTGGATGGTCATATCCAGAGGGTAATGCTCATCAGTTCAATGTCCAGATGGAGATCGGTGAACAGTAGTGTCCCTCAGCTATACTGGAACCAGTACTGTTGGAAGTCTTCATCAACAACACAGTAACTCAACAAGTTTGCTGATGACACCCAGCTGTACAGTCCTGTTGACACACCTGAGGGATGGGGTGCTATCCAGAGGGACCCACACAGGCTCAAGTAGTAGACCCCAGGGGAACCTCATGAGGCCTCAGCAAAGCCAAGTGCAAGGTCCTGCCCCTGCGTCAGGGCATTATCAATACAGGACGGGTGTTGAAGGGATTCAGAGCAGCCCTGCCCACATGGACTCGGGAGTACTGCCAGATGAAAAGCTGGACAGGAGTCAGAAATGTGCACTCGCAGCCCAGAAGGCCAACCATAACCTGGACTGCACCGAAAGAAGTGTGGCCAGGAGACTGAGGGAGGCGATTCCGCCCCTCTGCGGTGCTCCAGTGAGGCCCCACCTGGAGCACTGTGTTCAGCTCTGGAGCCCTCAACACAGTAAAAACAAGGACCAGTCGGAGCAGGTCTAGAGTAGGGCCACAAAAGCGATCAGAGAGTTGGAACTCCTCTCCCATGAAAAAACGCTGAGAGAGTTGGCGTTGTTCAGCCTGGAGAAGAGAAGACTCAGGGGAGGCCTTACTGCAGCTCTTCGGTACTTAGAGGTGCTTATAAGAACGATGGAAACCATAGTATGAGGGCTAATGGTTTTGAACTAAAAAAGGGTAGATGTATACTAAACAGAAGGAAGTTTTGTTTGGTTGGTTGGTTTTTTTACAGCAAGGGTGGCAAAACACTGGAATAGGTTGCTCAAAGAGGCGGTAGATGCCTCATCACTGGAAATATTCAAGGTCGAGTTGAATGGGGCTCGAAGTACCTGACCTGGACTAGATGACCTTTAAACATCCCCTCCAATCCAAACAATTCTATGATTCTAGTCTATGATTCTTAATCCTATTGATGAAGACTTCAAAAGGCCATCTAAAAAGGAGGCAGAAAACCACAGCAAAATATATGGAATAAGCAACTCTTTGAATAGGCTTAAGAGCTGCCATTTCACATAAATATTTCCAGCACCACAAACGCACATCTTTTTGTAGTCTTAACAGCCTCAAGACTATTGTTACAGGACAAACCCATGGCTTTAAGATGGGACACAGAGTCAGAATCAACAATTTCACTTGGAACAGGTGTTAACTTTATCCAAACATGCTTTTGACACAGCTCAATGATCTTTTTAAAAAAGCATTTTAAAATGCATTTATTTCCCCAAAATGCAAGCTCTAAAAGAGAACTAGCCAGCAGACTCAGAGGCACATTTTCAGCATCTCACCTGACAGGAGGCCCAAATCAGTCAATGACAGGTCAGATATCTGAGCAAAAGCATGATTTCCATTTTCCCATTTCGTATGATTCCATGGGAAATGCAGAGGATATTTACACACACTTGTGTTGCATAGTTAACCACCAAACATCTTTACCTGCACCCTGTCGACTGCTTAAAGTTTAAGTCATTACTGCCACTTCCACATGGATGTAAGAGGAAATGTGGCATTGTTACCTGGCACGGCCAAGGGCCATAGCCAATTCCATTACATCAACACAGCCTGCAAGAGAAGAAAGGTCAGGTGCCTCTGACTGCCAGAAGCTGCTCATCTTCTCTGTCTGGTCAGAGGACTGCTGTACATAAGAACACAATTTTTAAGTTCTGATCTAGTCCTGATCTAGCAGGATGTCCTTCCCCGTGGCAGGGAGGGGTGGAACTAGAAGATCTTTAAGGTCCCTTCCAGCTCTAACTATTCTGTGATTCTAAGTTCACCAGGATGTGTTTTTTACAGGAGAAAAAAAAAAGGGGGAGTTTGGCAAGGCACATCAAGGAGTGAAAGGCGTAAAATATTATTTTTAAAGTATTACTTTTCACAGACAATGGAATAGAGAAAAGGCTATGAAAAAGATGGGTTAACCTACAGCTAAGCCCACATGCATGGTGGACACAAAAAATTAACACAAACTAAGGAATGCCATCCATCTAAAGCAGATCTCTTAAACAAAAGCAAGACTTGGGTCATTTACAGTTACACTGGTCTTACAATGACTAAACAGAATTCACTTCCAAAGCACATTCAGTTGCCTCCAAATACCTAAGTGCACCACTCAAATAAAAAAAAAGTAAAACAAGTCAAGTTTTTCCTTGACAGACAGGAATCCAAGGAAAATTAAGCCATGGACAAATTTAACCTTTTTTCACTTCTTCAGGGCTGACAAGACAGGTGTTGGATGGGAAAATGTTGGGAAAAGATGGCCTTCCAAACACTGAATTGAGAAGTGACGTGCAATAAACAGTGTTATCAAAAACAACCAAAATCAGAGACAAAGGAGCTATAAAATGAATGTTCCAGCAAAGGTACCACATCTCTCCACAGCAGCGCTGCAGCAATTTCTTTGCCCTCAGTTCCAAACTGCTTAAATTCCTCCATAGGGAGGAGACAAGCAAGCTAGCACTAAATCCTTGTGAAGAATACACTGCCTCATCAGGCACACCCCTCAGAACAGAGGGTTGATTGCTTTACTGACACTTTTTCAATTAATTTCTACCTGTGTTTAGATGAAGGGCAGACCCAGTCAAATCAAAGTGAATCATCTTGCTAATTTTGCTTTTTGATGCATTTAAATAGCATATGATAAGCTTTATGTTGTGTTAATTACTTAAGTTTTATTACTTTTGCTGTACCTTTTAATTGATAATTTTATCAGGGCATTTTATAGAAACAGAAAGCAGTTTACATGTCTTAACTCCATGTGCCACTAACTAAAAAGCTTCAAAAATTAGTTAAGCAGTTGTTGTATGAAGGCAATACTGCAGACAGTGAGTGAGCCAAATCTTGGCTTGGGGTTGGTCAAAATGTGAATCAAAATTTTAGGATTAGTATAATTGTCAGAAGTCACTTCCATAAGAGAACACTTTTTCCCACCTTCTACTGGCTTTCAGCACTGAACAAACTGAGTAAGAGGAGTAGTTGTAAAGAAAATACTCTTTGTTCCAGAAGAGGCTACTGTTGTCTAATGCCACTTTCAAACAGTGAGCTTTCACAAACTCGTTCCAAGTGCTTAGCTCATGACTTCCGTCCATGCAGCAGTTCAAATTCAATCCTTTGGTAACACATTTACAACACGTGCTTTTTTTTTAATTCTTTGAATGCAAGTAAACACTATACTCAGATCTCAGTAAATTATATTCCTATATTTCCCTAATGTAGTTTTTTAAATTAAAAATTTCTCCATTCTGTTCTCCACATTCTTAAGCCGAACATTCCCTCTAAGTTCCCACACTCCACGCCAATAAACCACACTGAAAACAGATTAACCTTTTGTCTAGTCTTATCACTGAGAACCTTTGTACAACATAATACAAGAAGTACTCCCTACCTCTTAGGGAACATTAAGTACAAAATGGCAAAAAAATTACCATAAATGTCATTTAATTCACAGTGTTGAATCTCATTTTTAAACACTAATAGCCATCCCTAAAGTGGGAGGTGTTCCTGCCCATGGCAGAGGGATTGGAACTGGATGACCTTTAAGGTCCCTTCCAACCCAAACCACTCCATGATAATACAGGTGTTCTCACGACCTTGCATACTTTTTAATAGCTGTCATTTATTTCAGTATAGCAAATAAGATTCTTCTACCCTCTCGGAGTCCCTCTATTAGAAGGAAAATCTAGAACCAGATACTTAGGGAAATCTTAAATATGAAACTAGTTTTCTAATTAACATTTTGCAAAATACTTCTTTAATAAATGTTTGGCTGTTTTTCCCCCTGTGCATCCCAGTGTTCACTTGTCTATGTTTTAAACTTTTGTACCACCCATGCAGACTTTGACACCTAAAGGTTGACACCTGCTCCAGAGTCCACAGCAGAGACAACTGACCAATTCATGAAACAGCCCCTAAATGACTGCCTCAGGTTTTTAGGCAAATATGAAAAATAAAAATTTAAATGGTGCTGGTTAACAGTTTCAAGAATAAGGGTGAAGCAGAAGCTGTAAACTGACCTTCACTAAGCCTTCCTTACTTGCTTCTAAAACAAACAAACAAAAAAAACACAAAACACAACAAAAAACCCTAAACGATGCAGGCTAGGGGCCATGACTTAAATCTTCCGCATTCTTTGTTTTTTACCTGAAAAATGTAATAAAGAGATCTCTTAAATACACAGGTGATATCTAGATAAGTATTTTTGTGAAGACTGTTAAGTGCAATTTTATGATAGCCTTATTTTTCAAGGTAATTATTCACAGTTTAATCTTACAGTCGAAAGACAAGCCCAATTTTTTTCCAAACAGAGTTTTGTAGTTTTATCATATTTTATTCCAGAAAATTAAAACAGTCAAATATATGAAGAGCCTCATCCTTAAACCACTGAATTAAACAGCTTTGCAATAGGATCAAACTGAGAATGAAGCAAGGAATAGTCCATCTTGATAAGGGTTTCATTAATGGCAATTCAAAGTGCTATCTCTTCTAGCTGCTGATAAAAATATTTGCACAACTAATGTGCTTATGTTGTGGTATCTATACAACCATACTAGGTGATATACAGAATACAAAACAACAATTTTCACAACTGTTTTATATTTCAATTTCCTATTAAGCAGAGCTGAAAAAGTATCTTTCATTACAGAAGACTTAAATTTATTCTTAGACTGACATGCTTCATTAATTAGTACTTGCAGAGAAGTGGTCAATTACTATTTTAGTTTATCACAACTTAGTAGTTTTCCTATGCGTGTATTTTGTTATTATTCCCCTATTCCAAGCATCCACCTTTGTGCAGGGAGATAGAGAGATCAGTAGTGAAAACAAGCATGACTCCCAAGAAGCCCCTGAATGGTGTCCCAGAACTAAGTCACGCACACTGAAGCGTACAAGGGAGTTAAAAAGCTGAAGGGCTTTCTGCCCACACATGTTTCCATAAGGGAAAAGGTTGCAGCAAGTTCAGACTACTTCTGGCATCCAGTTTTCAGGTAATGGACTACCTGAACATCATCTTGTACTTTCACTGTGACCTCCTGAGAAGGGATAGAGGACAAGAGAAAGTCCTTTGCATGTAATTTTCAGAACTCTAGCTATAAAACCATGAGCAGCAGTGCATGCAGTCCAAGGGAAAGGAGACCCTAAGAAATGCTGCAAGAAAACTGGGGCACAATTGTCATATGGGTGATGGGGAATAGCTGAGAGCAGTATAAGGCAGACAACAGTCAAGTTCCTCCTCTCATTTCCCAGCCTCTAAACCAAAGGACACTCACAGAAGAATCTTCTATGATTACAGGACTTCTGTTGCAAAGAAAGGCGTCAGAGTAAGTTTATCAGGGCCAAAACACTCCTTCCTAATTCCTACCTTGGAAAACTTTAAAGGAACAACTTCACAGTCACATGCTAACCTAAATAATTTGTGTGTGTCTCTCCTCCCTTCCCCTTTTCACCCCCTTGCAGAAGAATTAGTGACTGCTCAAGCTCAGCTGCAATCAAATATCTAACCACTGCCTTAGGCAGGTGATGAGAAACCAGAGAGCTTCAATCATTATTGTTAGAAACTTTGCAAATGAAAAAAAACAATCCAATAGGAAGCATGTCCTTAAATTCTATCCTAAAGTTATGAAAGCCATACCTTTTTAATGAAAGTTTACCTACTCCACACGACAGATTGTGGTTCATTCAGGCAACATAATCCCCCGCACAGACCTACTCTACATCAGAAATATATTAGCACCCAATATTTCTCCTATCTGTATGTCCTTCTTCTATCTGTCAGCTGAAAATGTTGGCCTTCACTGTGGTAGATTACTTCCAAGTCATATAATTAGCACTGCTTTGGCTGTTAAATTCTTCTCTTAAAATAAGAACAGAGTAACAAGAAAAATTTATTCTAGTGTTTCTGCCTGTTCCGAACCTTGCTTGTTAGAGGTCATTTTCATTGTTTCTTATCTCATGAAAACGCACGACAGCGCAAATATACACCCAAGCAGTTGCCACCTCACTTCTGCAGCCGTACCACACATTGCAAAGCTAGAACCTGGTGTTCCAAACAGGCATCCTGCAACCAATGCATTGCTCGACAGCCAGGCTACACACCACTGCAATCCACACAAGAGTAGATCACGAAATTTTGAGGTCAAATTACACCATTCCAATAACTCCTCCTTTTTCCTTCTCTATCCTACTTTTACAAGCTACTTCTCCCAAAAATATGCGATGTCAGGCAACATAACGGAAGCACTGTAGCCATGAGATACATATAAAAAAGAGGGCTTTTGTGAACATGTCTAACACTGGTATTTCAGAAGAGACAGCAAGGGCACCCACAGCATAGAAGGCTGAATTCCAGCAGACGCTTCTGAGATCTTTTCTGCAGGCACGTTCATTCTGTTCTCGGGCTCAGTTTCTGCTGCCACAAGACCGAGCTTCAGGCCTAGGAGGTTTATTTCTGCCTGTGGTCATTCAAGAGGCAAAGAGCCAATTTTCTACAAGTTGAATGACAGTTCCAAAAAGACTTTGCAACACCTCCAACAGGCATGGAGGAGAGCGCTGCTAATACTGGCACGGCAAGCTTCCAGGGAAGGGGAGCTGAACTCCCCAGCAGTCTCCACAGACACCACTGGCATTGCTATTCCTCCCGTCATTTGAACAGATACTATTTCTTTGGCTTATGTAAGTTCCAGTGAAGAGCTATATAGAGGGAAATCCATCCCATTGCCCCCCCATGTAAGGGGCTGGATGTCAAGACAGGAAACCAGTGTGATACCATAAATGCTTACACTATTTTCTACAGCCATTGCAACAGCAAAGGAGTCTTCCAGATGAAGCTTAAGTTGAAATGCAAAGACAGAAATTTTACCAGTCGCACTAATTTTTCAGCAAAATTCTTCTGCCACTTGTGGACACAGAGTCATGAACCATGGTACTTCTGCTTAGTTGCTAGGAGTTATCATAGAATCAATGAATAACCCGGTTGGAAGAGACCCACCAGAGATCGAGTGCAACCATTCCTATCAAACACTAAACCATGTCCCTCAGCACCTCATCTACCCGTGCCTTAAACACCTCCAGGGAAGGTGAATCAACCACCTCCCTGGGCAGCCTCTGCCAGTGCCCAGTGATCCTTTCTGTGAAAAAAATTTTCCTTATGTCCAGCCTAAACCTCCCCTGGTGGAGCTTGAGGCCATTCCCTCTTGTCCTGACCCCTGTCACTTGGAAGAAGAGACCAGCTCCCTCCTCTCCACAACCTCCTTTCAGGTAGTTGTAGAAAACAATGAGATCTCCCTCACACGGCAAGAGCAGCGACAAAGCTTTGTCGGAAATATTTGCCTCATGTTATTTTCAAAATACAGAGGGCAGGGAGCTTAGAAAAGAGAAGAAATGCTACGTATGCTCCAGGCACACTGGAACATTGCACATTGGCCTGAAAGATCTGCAGAGGTGCTTGAAATCTCACTACGGGACTTGTTGGATCAAACAGGTCCCAGTACCAACAGCTTCACAGGAGGTGTTTGAAGAGTCATCGTGCCGGGCCCACTGAAGCACCACCTGCCGGGACTCCTCGCTCAAAGAGCTATCTTTAATTATGTATCCAATAAGCTTAATACTGCAGTGATTACTAAAGCAGTTTTAACATCTACGCAGAGCACTGCAGGCATTTTATGAGCCTTCAGGTGAGGAAACCTCACAACTAATCTGCAGACTAGGAAACTAAATGCAGACTAGGAAAATCATCACACTTTTTAAAATGCTTAAGTGTTTTGAGAATTAAAAAAATATATATACTTTTGCTCAAAAACATTCTTTGTATCTGTAGGCAGATAAACAGTGTTAGTTCAAGACTACAGATGCTGGGAGAGTCTGCTTCCTGTGCCACAGAAAGGTGCAGCAGGTAGAAAGAGGAACAATGAAGTCATTGCAGACCAAGCTCCACAGAGTTGCTAGACATCTGCTGGTTTTTGGATGATCCTTGACTATGAAGCTCTGAAGTTCATCAGAAGAGCTTTGCTAATCATTCACAGTGATAATCTGTGACTTGCTAACCATTTCTGTCCTCCTTGTTCTCATTCTAGTTCTTTACAAATTCTGTCCTTACCTTTCTTTTACTCTCATTAAGAGATCTTCTCCTCAGTTTCAGTTCTTCAGGAGCAGATTAAATTGACTATTTACAGCCTGATTGCAGCAATTATTATTTGTGAAACTTACAGTAAAAAGTATAAATAAATGTCTATGGATAAGTCATAAAACATTACTTATTCTTTACTTGAAAAGTTCTGGTTTAATAGACTTCTTATTTTGTGATCTAAATAGTGTTAAGTAATCTTTAAATAGTGCTTGTGAATGGAAAGAAACAGTAAACATCATGGGGTAGGAGCGGAAGAAATAAATGAGCTGGGTGGTTACTACAGCATCAGGAATGATGCAGGACAGTAGTGGCATATGTAACCTTGAAGGTGACACAGAATTAAGAAGAAAAAGTGTTGTTCTGTAAGTTCTAGAATTCAAGAACGCTGTTTTAAAAAGCAACAGACAAAGCAGAGCTGTAAAACAAAATACCGTTGCCAGAACGGAGACAGGAACAAAGGAAAGTTATCAGGCAGTACTGATACAGGACTCTAATTTGGCAAAGAGACTGCACAGCAACACAACATTAAGTGTTAAGATCTCTTCCTATTGATCCTCATATTTTAGCAAAGACAGCAAAAACTGAATAGAACTTCGCAGTCACAAAGGAGTGGAGGCGAGGGGTAGGCAATTCCACTAATGTTTCTGAAGTGTCCTTGTACCATGACTCAGGACATTTCTTCAATTCAAAACAGTGAGTAATAACACAGCCAGAAAAACAATGTTAGTGTGTTGTTTTATTTCATCTGCTTATTTTATGTATGCTTTTCCTTCATTTTAACCTGCCACCAACACTTTGCATGTTGATGCTGGTGAGAGAATGAAGTGTTAGCAGAAGCAGAGAAAAAGCAACACATATCACAGAAAAGATCCAAAGCAGGGAAGAGACACTGACTTTGCATAGACTGCCCTCCCACTATCATGACCAACAGACAGACAAAGCAGATGACCTAAAGAAGAGACAGGGAAAGAGAGAATACAGATTACCCCTAACGTTTTACAAAACTGATTCTGCAGCAACAGATTTAAATTACTACACTATGCATTAGTTACAGACTATGTTAGCATATAAATAACTACAGAACTTCCTGAAAGCATTTTCCCCCCACATCAGTTCAGCTGTCTATTATTCAAGTAGGTCCTTTGGCTTTAAGCTAGGACAATCCTTGGTCTCTTGTGCTGACTGCTGCAAGATGCCCAGATACCTGAAAAGAAGGTTCAACTTCCCCCCATTAGAGGTATCACTATAGATAGAGCTATCAAAATACAGAGAACAAACAACAAAATCTTGAAGCAAAACACGGAATTCTTCACAAATGGAGAAATTCTGTAACCTCTAAAAAGGATTGGTTTGGCCGCAATGCTTTAACTACTGCAATTTCATTCTTATTTTATCATGCTGACTAGAATCCTTGCTTGTGTCCCCTTCATGAAGGTACTGTTCTAACTTCACTTTACCAACGTGAAAAAAAGCCCCAGATATACCCACGTTTTTAACTCATCACTGAATAGAAATGAAGATTTCAGCACAAAGTGAAAGCAAATTTCAAGTACGATTGCAGAATGATGAAGAATAACTTAGAAGCAAATGCTCACCAGCTGGAAATAGGAAGGCCATTAAGTGAAAGTTCATTGTTTGAAACTATGGAAACATTAAAAATTTAAGATCACTTCACAACAGTTCAGGACATAATGATAAATGGACTGACCCATGCAAACAGAGTTATATACAAAACCTGAACACTCACAGAGTTCTCCTATCATGAGTCAGTTTACAATTAAGAGGCATTCATTCCTATACTGGGCCAGGAAAGCTACCCCCATCCCTGCAAACATGGTTCTGAAGTTTAACAACGTAAGCATAAGCAAAGTGTTTGGTTTTTTTTTTTTTTTAATTGTATTACTGAAAATCCCAGTTTTGGAACAGGCAAACCTTTGCTTTACACCTCAAAAAATCAAATACAGTTTCAGTAATTTAGCAGGAAAAATATCTAAGTGATCAGGCTGCCCCAAATAGTAAAGCTTTAGTCCCATAAGCAACAATCTGCTTTCATGGTACTGTTCACTCAATTCACATACATACATTAGTGTAGAAATAATCTACAAGAATCTAAAATTATATTCAATTCACAATAAAGAGCATCTCATTATTATACGTGCTTCAGCTAAGAAACACTTCCTCAATGTACAAAGGTACTACAGACCGACTATTCTGCCCTTTGCTTATTTGCATATCACTGCTTCCTTTTCAACTGTCTGCACTCACACAGTTTGCTACAAGACTCTCCTTCCTTCCTCTCCCAGCTGCTCAGTCCCACCACTCTTCCATTAGCTCCATTAGTATTGAGATGGGTCAGTGTTGTGTAATTCTTCAACAACTGAGCAATCACAACTGAATTAACAAGGTTAAATTGGTATAATTCCCACCTGTTGGCAAAAGTGCTAGTGTCATTATGGAGGAGAGGAATAACAACTTTCCCTCATATTTCACAGCTTAAATATTTAGATAGGGTAACACCAAGTCACCTTATTTCAGATTCATCTTCAAATGTCAGATTAGAACTCACCCTCCACCCTCAACAATGAATAAAAACAAACCCCCCAAGAATCAGCATTGTAAGCATGCTCTCAGGACTCAGCAATAGACTGCTCTGTCTATTGTTTTATTGATGTGAAACGATTTGTGATTGGTATTATGATACAGGTTATTTAAACACAAACATTATAAATAACTTTGAAATGGTTAGTCACTGTAACCACGGCAACGAGTCTCCCACTCAGTTTCCAGAAATAAGAATAGAGGAACAGAGGTAAGAACGAAATAAAAAGTTAGCAGGGGCAAGAAAACAAATGATCAAATATTATCTTGAACTCAGGATGGCCCAGCTGACTAGAGAAAATAAAAAGGTACACAGCACTTGAAAAACAAAGTAGCTACTAGAAGATGAAGTGGAGGTTATGAACGCCAGTCATCTTATTCCACAACTCATTTCAGTGAATGGAAAGAAACAAGGACATAAATCTGTGGATGCAACAGTCCACACCAGAGAGAAACTGCTAGTTCAGAGCCTCAACAGCTATCAGTTTTCTGCAGGAATCATCAACTTTTTTGTGTGTGCTAAGGAAGTCACTTTTTCATAGGTGTGCACGTATTTGCCTTGATTTTTTTAACCCCCAATATTTGCCTCCAAGTAACTGTCCCAAACCTTTAATGCTATCCACATGAACAGACCTTTATACCCTCACAGAAAGCTACTGAGTTAACAGGATCTGCTATAAGGACCTGAGTGCAGAAGCAAGGCTTGAAGGCTTGCTTTGTTTCTTCCTCACTCTTTTTTTTTTCCCAGGTTCCTTTAGAAAAAAAAAAAGTTTACTTTCTTCACTGAGAAAAACTGCTTGTTCACTAGTCAGAAGTTCCCAAGTTATCATTAGGGAATCTGATCCTCTGAAACAAACACGTGATAGAACCAGGTTCTCTCAACACATTCTACTGGAAGGGCTAGTAATTACTTTGTATAACAAGATAAATGAAGTTCAAGTTACTCAAAGTTTTCCATCAATTAAAGAAACTTATTGTTCCAGTACATGTGACTTCTTAGCCTGGGAACATGAGAATTAACAGTGAACATACATACGGTATCTCAACAACTAAATTAGGAAGTTGTAATACTTATCTTGTATAATGTTAAAACAGATCAGATGCTAATTTTAGGAGGTATGTGTGGTGGAGAATTGAGTGCAAGGAGTTGTCCTGAGCTTCAATAAAATTCCTGAAAGTTGAGGTTGTTTTTTTTCTAGGAACAGTAACTTTAAAGTAACTTCTACCAAGAAAAAGGTTGAACACATCTCATTAGCCTATGTCGAAACAGAATCTGTAGAGCAATATCACCTAATTTCATTCCCACCATATCCCTCCCTCATCGAACAGCAGCAACTCCTTTTCATCACCACAGGAGACCATTCCTTCTCTTAGTGTAACAAGGAACTAGTCGGGACATTTATTCTTGGCATGTATTCTAAAAGAATGAAGTCTAACACTGGCAGTAATGAAAATAGCAACCATAGAGGCATTCAGAGTGTTCACTATGACACTGCAAACATTTGTTTAACTGCCAATTAAACAAGATCCATCTTAGCTACGAGAAAGATATAAATGGCCAATAAAGAAGTTGGTGCTCTCACCGTTCAAGGACTTTCAAGATAAGTGGTCACTCTAATATCCTCATGCAGTTGTTCATACTCTGATCCTTTCTACTCACATCCAACTTCTGGGAATAAATGCATTGCCTCATACGCGGTTATAAGCCCTAAGATTTCTTCCTACTACATATTTAGGACTCAAAGAAAACACATGTAGTCAGAACTATGATGTACTGAAAGAAAAAGATAAAGCTTTACCAACTATAAATTGAATCCAATGAGCTTTGCCACAAATAGTTACAGGGTTGACACTTTCCTTTTGCAGCTAGTTTTCATCAGAGCTTCATCTATTTCAACAAAACTCTACTGAAATGTAGGCTTAAGATAGCCTAAAAGACAACCTGCAGATATGCAGGTAAGGCTTTTAAGAGAAAAGTGACGAACCCCTCTGTTGTCAAGCAACCCACAAATCAGCTACCTCCTAAGAAAAAAAACTGGGCTGTCAATTACTCCTTATGTGTAAGAGATACTAACCTGGAAGCTTTAAAGCAAGATACCTGTTCTGGGGAACAGTTAACACACCTAGAAACTATAACTGAATAGCAAAAAAATCCTAGAAGACACACAGCCTTTCAGTTAGCTGTGCAGAGTTGAAAGGAGACCAAGATACACCATTACAGAAACTCACAAGCAAGTTACTCCTTTTCCTCTCTTCCCCCCTAAAAAATATCAGGCAAAACACCAGTGAACCCTGACCTAATCTTCACTTTGAACGCAGTTTCTTACAGGACAGCACCACTGTGTTTCTACTTCTTCTATAGCCTCACTCTCAGTATGCATTTTACCAGTTAAAGCAGCTCCTCATCTAGAAGAACCTGGTATACAAGCAGCAATCTATGAAGACAGTAGGAGGGCAAACAAACTGAAAAGCAAGTATCTTAATTGTAAGTCATACTGTATTTTTCATCTCTACCTTGAATGGCTTAACCTTCAGTGGCAGAATTTGCATATTTTCTTCCTCTGTTTCTTGAGAAAAGTCCATTCAACACTGCACAGCAAACCAAGAGCAGTGGAAACAATATACAGCTACTAACTTGAATAATTGCTCTTTCTATCCCAGAGTTAAAGTTTGCCGTTGAGTATCACACATACCAACTGTGCTCAATATAGTTCAATTTAGATCCAAATGCAATTTTTGCAAATATGACTTATGGGTTTTTTTTGATTCCTCATGCACTTTGAAAGCAAAAGTAAGTCAGTTCTGGAATTGCAATGTACATCCCAAATTATTTCAGAAATTTGAAAGACATTCCTACTTCATAGGATTGCACAACAATAAAGCTCATGCAGTGTTAACACAAATTTGTAGAGAATGTACTGCTGGCTGCTTGCTGAACCCACGGAAAGGTCTATTTTTCTCAGTGCATGGAAAACCTTAATTCTGAATGATAAAAGTATCAAACCAGCCTCCAAAGACAACCAAATATTTGAGCTTCACAAACACATCAAGCATCAAAGTTTTGTTTATCAGTGTACTAAAGTAAACTAAATCGACTGTAAGTAGAACTTGGATTTCACTCTCTGAGCTCAACTTAGAGCCTCAGTGGAATTCCTCACCTTGTTGTAAGTTCTCAAGCACTACTTTTACACTAGCTTGCAGTAACATAAAAAAATAAGCTAAACCAAGCTTACGAAAACAGCAAGCTGCCTGTAGGCCCAGTCTGTCTCTCCCCAGCACAGTGCAGGCATTTAAATAAGTAACACAGAGCCCTTCTACATTATCAAAGAATAAAATCAACAGGTTTATGGTGACTGCAGAAGAAAAATAAGCTTGAGAATTACATGAAAGTAATACTTGATTTAGTAGAACTTTTGTTCCAGAAAGTTATTAATCTGTCTGACTGCCATAGAAGGAAATTAGCAAATCACTTCCCTCTTTCACACTAGCTGAATAGTACAAACAACAGAGCAGCCTTTGCACCCCCCCATGAAACGCAGCCACCACTGAAGACAGACAGACTTCATTCACCAAAGGGACTACAAATGCACACGACAATTTGCTTTATTCTAAGTGAACACATCGCTGTAAAGCAAAGTAGCTGGTTCCAGCTAACAAGAAGCATGCTTCATAAATTACTGCAGATAAACACCTCTATTTTCATATAGTACCGCAGGCTGGTTTTTGTAATGAGCAGGCGGTGTCACAATCATAGTGCAGCATCTAGTCCTGAAATCAAGACATCCTGCAACACACTGCCTAAGAAAACTGACCTGGAGAAACTCTCTACAATTACGAACACAGAGATAGTTCATGTTAAAAATTATTCCTCGTGATTTTTGGTATTCTTTAAGAAGGCAATTTTAACAAAATTTAGATTGCAACAACTGATTCATCAAGCACCTGACACTTATCCAGGAGAAATAGAGCTGCTGCTAAAAACCACTCTCTACAAAAGCCTCTTCAAACCAGCAATCCTTTGCCTCCTCTGCCTGCCCCTACCACTCCCCTTTTATGGGGATACATCAGTTCCCACTGCATCAGTGCATCTTTACAGATCAATGAAACCTCTGAAAAAAAAAAATCCACCTCATACTTCTGGATTAAAACTTCCATTACAAGAGAAGCTGAAAGCCTTATGTGCTTTACTCTGTCAGACCAAGTGGTCCCATACAGTCAAGCATTTCGCCTCAGCATCAGTCAATAGCAGGATCCTTCTCAGAAGAAAAGTTCCGAAACAGTACTTTCACCTTAACATATTTATGATGCGGGTTTTCCTAGTTATTTCACCATGATTACTTGTAGAAGAGTTGTATTTCTTGGCTATAACAGAAGGGTTTATTTAACAGAAGGAGTGAACAAGTGTTCGTGTCTGTGGAGAGCCTCAAAAAGAAGAACAGTAATGAAGCCTAAAAAGAAGCCCATGTGCATTTCAGGTCCACAAATGTTGCTCATTCATACTCAGAGTTCCGAACAAAAAATGATACTTCACTAACTTTAGGGAAATCAATATAGCAGGACATAAAGATCCCAGCCTCAAATTGCTTAACATCTTTTAGAAGAAAATCCAAAGGTACCATGCAGCCTAAGTGTAAGAAGACGGAGGAACATGCAGACTGATGGAAGGACTAGCAGGTAACGATGAGCTGACACTGATACGCATAATAAACAGGATACCAGTTGCCTAACCACTGCCAAGTTCCTAAGTGGCTGTTGTCCTGTGGGGCTTTTCTGGGGGTGGTGAGGTCTCCAAGCATTACAGTGGGTTATCTTAAGGAAGAGCATCCAGGACACCAACAGCATGTGAGTTTTTACATAGGATTTCATTCACCACACGTGAAAATATGAGAAAATGTATTTTCTAGCATGCACCTTTCTACACACGACTAACTGGCAGTGCAGACCCCTCCCACCTTTGTATCCTGATACCGCAAAGGAGACAATAGGTAGGACAGGGGAGACGCCAGGAAAGGACAGAGCAGCCAAGACAAGTATTTTTCATAAGCCTGAATGGAAACCGAAGAGTCTAGCGAACAAAGGAGGGTGTGATGTGATGCGATGTGATGGAAGCAACAAACCACCGAAGGCACGAAAAGCCTCCCGCTTCCCAGCAGGGGAGCAGGGACACGGGGAAGGGAGATGACAGGACCACGGAGGAGGAGAAGGATACAGCAGCCGAACAAAAGATACGAAAGGCCTGGCCAGGAAAGGTGCTGCGGGAAGGGACGTTCCCCAGCCAAGGGCAGCGCTGCCTCGGCACGGGGCCAGCCCTGCTCCCCGGCCCCTCACACCGGCCGCTTCCCAGAACGCGGGACAACCCGACGAGCCGCCGGGGACACCTGTTGGGACCGGGACCTGCGCGGGGTGGCCGCCGCTGACCGCCCACGGGGAGCATATGGGGGTGGGGGGAGCACCAGCAATGTATAGGGGGGGAGGAGGGGAACCAGGAGAGCACGGGGGCTACCGGGAGAGCCGGGGTGGGGGCAGCGGGAATGTATTGGGGGCGGCACAGGGACAGCACGGTGGGGAGCGCACTTCGGCAGCGGGAGAAAGCACCGAGAGCGCATGGAGGCGCCTCCCCACGGCTCCCGGTCCCCGCCGGGCCGCGGCAGCAGCCATGCTGCCTCCCCCTGCCCGCCGCCTGTCGCACACGCACACCGAGCAGGAGCGGGGCGGGGAAAGGCGCGAAGCCGCCGCGCCCGCCGGCACCGGGAGGGCACGGGGGAGCGGGGGCGACGGCAGGCGTCGCGTTGCCTTACGTTACGTTGCGTGGCGCCGCGCTACCCACCTGCTCGCGGAGTTTGAGGAACACCATGGCCAGACCGTCCGCACCTCCCGCCGCCGCCGCCGCCCGGGCTCCGCGCGCCGCCACGCCCCCTCCTACGGCCACGCCCCCTTAAGCCGCGCCCCTCCGCTGGCACCACCCACCCCGCGCTGAACTCGCGGGGCCCGCGGGGGAGGCGGGGACGGCTTGTGGCCACGCCCCCTTCAAAAAAAGCCACGCCCCCCCGCGTTCCCTTCGCGGCTTCCGGAATTAACCGCCCGCCGGCATCAAAGGCGCGCGCCAGCCCGCGGCCCCGCCCACCCCACCAAGGGCGGCGCTGATTGGCAGGGCGGGAGGGGTCGTAGGTCCCTTAGGGGTCGTAGGTGGTTTCCCTGGGCGTGGGCTCGGTGACCTGGCGAGTCCAGAGAAGAGCGACGAAGCTGGTGAAGGGGCTGGAGAATAGAAGCTATGAGGAGCGGCTGAGAGAGCTGGGCTTGTTTAGCCTGGAGAAGAGGAGGCTGAGAGGAGACCTCATTACTCTCTTCAACTACCTGAAGGGAGGTTGTAGAGAGGAGGGAGCTGGGCTCTTCTCCCAAGTGACAGGGGACAGGACAACAGGGAATGGCCTCAAGCTCCGCCAAGGGAGATTTAGGCTGGAGATTAGGAGGAAGTTTTTCACAGAAGGGGTCATTGGGCTATGGAATAGGCTGCCCAGGGAGGTGGTTGAGTCACCTTCCCTGGAGGCGTTTAAGGCACGGGTGGATGAGGTCTTGAGGGACTTGGTTTAGTGTTTGATAGGAATGATTGGACTAGAAGATCCGATGGGTCCCTTCCAACGTGGTTGTTCTATGATTCTATCCCAGCGAGGTGGTTCAGTCACCGTCCCTGGAGGTGTTTAAAGGACGGGTAGATGGGGTGTTCAGGCACATGGTTTAGTGGCAAATAGGAATGGTTGGATCCAAGAGGTCTTTTCCAAACTAGTGATTCTATGATTTTGTGATCGCAGCACACAGAAAACTGGGCATGGGACAATGGTGTACCCTGTCATGCAAAAACCTTCAAGATCATAAAGTCCAACTGTACCTGTGTAATACAAAACCAGATACCTGAGCACCTCATCTGCCCATCTTCTAAGCACCTCCGGGGCATCTTCTGAACACCTCCAGGGACGGGGACCACCACCTCCCTGGGTAGCCCATGCCACAGCTGATATCCCAGCCAATGCTCTCCCTGGCGCAGTGGCACTGGCAGCCAGGAGGTTTAGATGGGATACCAGGACAAAATTTCTTCCCCCAAAAGAGTGGGGAAGCATTGGAACAGGCTGCACAGGGAAGGGGTCGAGTCTCCATCCCTGAAAGGGTACAAAACCTGTGCAGCCATGGCACATCTGATCATGGTTTATTCAGCATAGTGGTGCTGGGCTGATGGTTGGGCTGGATGATCTTAGAGGTGTTTTCCAAACTTAATAATTGTGAGAGAGATGGGGTTGTTCAGCTTGGAGAATAGGAGCCTCCCAGGAGATTTTATTGCGACCTTCCAGTAACTGAAGGAGCTACAAGAAATCTGGGAAGAGTTCATAAGGGTTTGTAGCAACAGGACAAGGGGTAGTGGGTATAAACTGGAGAGGACCACATTTAGACTAGACATAAGGAGGAGTTTCTTCACGAGGAGAGTGGTGAGGCTCTGGCACAGGTTGCCTAGGGAAGTTGTGAAGCCCCATCCCTGGAGGTGTTCAGGACCAGGTTGGATGGGGCCTTGGGCAGCCTGATCTGGTGGGAGGTGTCCTTGCCCATGGCAAAGGGTTGGAACTAGATGATCGTTAAGGTCCCTTCCAACCCAAACTGTTTTATGATCACAGCTCCAACCATACCTGCCTACTACTAAACCATGTAATGGTGCTAGGGAGCATGAACAAGCTGAATAAAGGCACAAAGAGACAGTGAATAATTATCAAATGTTGAGATGGAGTGGCCAACTGTGAACAGAACAAAGAAGACAGTTCTAAAAAGAGAAAGATTATTTCACTATATATTAATTGTGGGGATCAGTAGAGATATCACCTGCGTAATTCTTATATTGTTTTCTGAAAAGTCATTTACAGGTTTGGTGGTAGACCTCTCTCCATCAAACGCAAAGAACATCTTCATAGATAGGACTTTTAAAATGTTTTGTAAAAGGAACAAAAAGCAGTGTACAGAAAACTGAAATTAGATGAATCTACTCTTCAATAAAATATTTCTGCAGACAGCCAGGCCAACATGGTAACTGTGGTTTGGAAGATTTGTTTTCTCCTGAAATTTAACTCCCCCACCTCCCATCCCCCCAAAAAAATAACAGACTGAAGAGACTGGGTGTTTTTTTCTTTGGAATTACATGCTGCTGCAGACAACTCTGATGTGGATGTTCATGTTTCTTGACTTTCCTGTAGCTTCAAAATAGTCCGTGATTGCCAAACACTGCACACATAGTTGTACCTACTTAGAGTTTAATATTAGCTTCAGAAGAAAGAAAGTTTAATAAAGCAATTGAGTGTGTTCTGTGTGAACAGTCGTTTGTGTGGTTTTGCGCTGCTTGTGCATTCCAGTAGGACCTGGCACATGAACGTGTTCTCTTGACATCTGGCAACATGAGAATGAAAGGGTTTCCTGTAGTTATTAGCTGAGGCAGATCTGTTGTCATTTCTGAATACTAGTGGCCTGATGGGGTGTGATAGTTTACATTATTTCCTTTCAACTGGTTATGATTGCAATCCTGTTTTACAAGGTAAAGGGGAAAAAAAAAATCAACATTGTCACACTTTCTACATCAATTTTATTGACATTTAGATATGTCCAGAAATGGTGTTTATGGTGAGTAAATGTTATAGTTTATTTCAAATAGCCCCCTGTTTTACTAACTGTGCATTCTACCTGCATGTTTGTTTGTGAATAAAAACATACTGTATGCAAATACAAAACAGGTGGATTTTGACACTATGCAAAATGGTTGAGGACTGGGATAAAAACGTAGTAAAGAGGCTGATGGCTGTGGAAATTACAGATAATTTTATCAATGCAGTCAGTGAAGGAGAAAATGACATCAGGAAGCACTGGCTTTGTCTGTCCCCAAATTAGGCTGCTCCTTTTCAAAGTGAAAACAATGTCTGGGAGCTGATAAAGTTCTGCTTCTTCCTGTGAAGCTTATCAGTTTATGGACTTATTCAGAAAAACATCTACTTTCAGTTCATCCGCTGTTCAGTGTAATTTCTGTATGTAGACAAGTCTTCATACATAAAAATATTTCACCTGAAATTGGTAGCACCTCTTGCAGTTTGGAGGCAGGCACTGTTTTAGTAGGGGAAGGTGCATCTTTACTTTATCAGTTCCCTGGCTGCTTTCCCATATACTTAGGCTGTAGCTAGGGACCAAACCTGTTGGCTTTGCCATATGTACTTAAATATGTCATCAGCCAGCTGAACTCTGACCCTAGATTACTGTTTTTTTCTTCTCTGAGTTATAAGATAATATACATGAAAAAGTTTAAGTGGTAAAATGTGGAAGGTAGAATACCAGTTCTGGAGATTCCTGCTGTTTAAGTTCAAGCAAGAGTGGAATTCTAGTGTTCTGTGTAACACAGTCCAAATAATTATTACAGCTGGAACAAAAATGTTATAATTTCACTAACAATATTATCAGATCTGCTAGCATTCCACGGAATCCAGTATTTGAGAAATAGAAACAGTAGAACTGAAACCTCGAAAGTTAAGACTAACAGTGCAGTAAGGAGATCAGCACTTCTTGTTCATTTATTACTGTACATTTCTGGGTAACTTCATCTACGTTATTTTTAAATGCTGTGTTACAAGGTAGGTAACTGCACAGGCATCCCTTAGGAGCATTAACAGACTGTTTCACAGAATTCTGTCAGTATTGACATAAAAACACACTGAAAACCACAACATTTCTGATAACGTTCAGAATATGCATCCACAGAAGTTAGAAATTTCCACAACACCTTTTAAATCAGATGGCTTGTAAATTATTAGCAACGCAACTCTCCTGAGGGCACACTTTCAGCGGCGTGAGATAGGCTGTAACTGCACAGCTCTCATTAATGTTAATGTTAAATCCTCACACTGTAACTTATCCCAGAGTGTGTAACACTACCCAGTGTTTGAAAGATAGGACCATATGTGCTGTGCTGAAATACATAATGGGATCGAATTGAAGAGGCTGTAGAAACCTCATACTCAAGATTTTTTGTGAACTCATCTGAAACACACTCATGATTTATTTAGTTTGTCAGGAATACCTGTATACTTTTTAAAGCCTCTTTTTAAATAAGGGCTTCAACCCTGGAAAAGTAGGTGTTTATTCTTTTTTCATTCTTCTACATGGGTAAACAGGCACAGAGGTCAACAGACTTACACAAGGTCATGGCATGAGTCGCTGTTGTAGCTAGGAATAGAACCAAGAGACCCCATTGCCACTTCTCTCTTCCAAACCCTGTCCCATACTCCTAAATGAAAGCAGGGCTAATTTTATTTTTACACAGAATACAAGGTGTCTGAAATCAATATAATGTTATGATTTCCTGGGGAGGGATGCATTTATCTTTATGACCCTGAATTAGCATTACTCAGGATCTAGTCTTCTGATGGAAACCACACTCATTTTATAATGGTATGCTGGGAGCATCATCGTAAAGGTTTTTACACATGCTGTGACACATTTTATCCATCAAAATCTAAAACTGTCAGGTTTTGTAATTCTGTCCCAGAGATTACATTTTGAGTCATTGGCTGTTCACAGTTACTGATTGTAATGGAAACATATTGAATATCATAATGGCATCATCAATCAAATATCATCGATTGGCATTTCTAAAACACCATTATGCTTATGGATGCTCATTTGACCAATTTCATCCCTGTTCGGCGCAGACAGGAGGAAAGAGAATTGTGTGTCCTTATTCAAAGACAAAATTTAATGTCTGAAGGAGGGAAGGGCAAATATGAGTGTCCTTTGTACAATCAGCAAGCAGCAAGGACCTGTCAAACAGCTGTAAGTTCCTATCAGTCATATATTCTAAGGAAAATGCAAGTAGAATAGAGAAAAAACCCAGAAAATTAAGAAAATCTAGAGGGAGGCAACAATGCTAAGAAGTTGTATCAGTTACATGTTGATGAGAATTGCAAAGTGTTCACAAGATGTTTGGTGTGACCTTATGCTGTCAAATTGCCAGTAGTACTGGTGAAAAATATATTAAACAAGGTGATACAAAGGTTGCTTATACAAAGGTAGCAATTTTTATTTGAATTTGCATATTAGAAATTTTTCTGCATCACATTTCCTCTAGTTTAAATAATGTGCAACATTTTTTCCCCATAAAATTTTTATCTCATTCAGCAGAGTAGTTTTTGAAAGAGGCATAAGAATAGTCTAAAGTAGCTTGGGCTTTGGACTGGCTTTTACACAGAGGAGAATTTTATCCCAAATCTTCTTATGATTCCTTTTTTTAATAAATCTCAAAACTGTCCAAATGATAATGAAAAGAACTTGTCCACCTTTCAGTATGTGATCATAAAAGACTATTAGTTCTAAGTAGCTGTAAAGCCAAAACGAATCTAATAAAAATTAAAGAAATAAATTGTATTTATAAACATAACCGAGACAATGAAAGAGAAAGAAAAGACATAATTAATATATTTTCTGGTATTTGCACATCCCAACATGACTCCTTAAACACTGAATATCAGCACA
The DNA here is from genome assembly GCA_033558105.1 of Coccyzus lansbergi. Classification (NCBI taxonomy): domain Eukaryota; kingdom Metazoa; phylum Chordata; class Aves; order Cuculiformes; family Coccyzidae; genus Coccyzus; species Coccyzus lansbergi. Next base: position 1,340,414 of record JAUMJK010000307.1, read on the forward strand.
CTTACACATATTCACATCAACTTGAATTAGTGTTTGTGAAAAAGAATATTTTTTTACATATTTCTTTATATCAAAAAATAGAATATTTTGTTAATATATATTTGACACAATATTTTATTTTGTTTATATAAGTAAACAAAAAAATATCTCAAAATGTCCTTTTGCCATGCTCATTGTACCTCAGAATGGCCAGTGTTTGCTAACTGGAAACTCCAGTGGGATGTGATCTTACCATTTATTTTTTCAGACCGGGGCAGTTCTTCAAAAAATAACACCCAAAGTGAAGCACAAAATTGCATGAGATTTGGTCAGTCATCTTGATCAGACGAAAGCTCAACGCAGCATAGAAGTCTTATTGGGAGATTTTTATGTGACCTACTACACCGGTGTATTTTGTTAGAGTGCTCTAGCAAAGTATTAAATAGAACGAAAAGTGGAAATACTATTGAAAAGTGGAAATAGTATTGAAGAGGAAATGCTGTTTTTCATGTGAGAAGCAAAATAAAGGTTCTGGCATCCGAACGAGAAGCTTCCAAACATCTGAACCCCTTATTTTGTGATAACAGATGATGTAATTGTAATATCTCAGCTAGCTTCTGGTTTAGAGAATTTCTGCATACATGTATTTCCTCTCCTGATGAGCTAGAGATCCCTTATTGCCTATATCCTCTGGTTTTGCTTTCAGAGTGGTTTCAATTCTGGGCATTGGTTATTCCAGTGTATAGTTTACATATTTAGTTATAAAGCACTTCAGTTGTCACAGGGGCTAGGGTAGGGGAGGGAAGGAGAAGGCGTATTTTCAAATAACCAAATTCCAGTTGAAATGAGACTTCTAAAAATGAGCTACATGAAACACAATGTGAGCCCAGAAAAGAGGACAATTTGGGATTCTGCCTTCACATGTTCCCCTTTCACATTCAGTCCTGCAGGAGTAGGTGCCATGAAAATGGAACAGCATGTCCTGTAAAGAAGCGTGAAGATGAAGACAAAACTTATTTTACCACTACCATAATGGTCAGCTTTTTCTGCTCACATTGCCCTCCAGAATGCAATATAAACCAAAATACAATGAGACCCATGTATTCTCACCTAGTAATATTTTATTGGCTATTACATGTACAGGTGCAGCAATGCAGCTGCATTGCCACACATTGAGAACCTCAGATAAAACTTCTGAGTTCATAAAATGCACACACAGGCTCCTTAATTGCTACAACAGAGACCATTTCATGGTCCAAACATAGTAGAAGGATGATCACTGTGCATCCATAGTGGAATAAAGACTCTGCCATAAAGAATATCTGTCTTTAAAGATGATTATTTTTTTTCTTGAAGTACCTTTTTTTTTAGTGCTTTGAAGGTGTATGTGAGCCTACAGCCACGCAGATATGTATGTAAGCTCTTCTCAGATAAATACTTTTATCATCTAAAGGAATAAAGTGCTTGAGGCAGAAGACAGGAATCTCTGGAAAATACACTACTGTGATGAATATATTTGTCAACTGAGTGCCGTAGTGACGAGTTTCAAGGAAGATGAAAAGATTTTTCATGACAGCAAGAAATTTGTAACTCAAAGAAAAGAAAACGAAGCAAACAGTTTGCATTTGTCTTTGCATCTTAACAGACAACCTTATTCCTGTTTTCATGATGTTGTCTTCATTCTCCTGCTAAAGGATTTCCATTTGTATAAAATATTAAAAAGAAATGGAGTCATACAGGCAAAGGTTAGTACTCCTGTCATTCGCAGCAGTTAGAGAACCTAACATATGGTTATTTTAGTCTGCGGTTTTTCATTAGTACTAATTCTGGAGCCACTCTGGACCTGACAGTTGCCATGTACAGAGAGAATGCATTAAAACACCTACAACTTCATTATTAATTACGATTTGATAACTTGCTTCCCTCACCCTGTTCTCGAACGTATACCACAACAAATGAAATCAGGAAAGCATTTGAGCTCTTTAGTAGCTGGGTCTGCCACTACGGCACTGAAATCAGTGTTTGTTTTCAACACTGTGCAAAGATTGAGCCCTGAACACCAGCAAGCTGCAGGCAGTGTGTTTTCTGTTCAGGATCTGTGCTGGTGAACATGCTCTTTCTCCTTCCCTGCCGGAACCTAAGATTCTTGACTTGCAGGGTGTGCTGCGTAGCCTATATTTTTTTCTGTTTTAAGTAGCCTTGAATAACCTCCAGATTAGCCAGCACCGGGACGAATGTAATTAAAGCTCTTTTACTGAAGAGAGTAATACCGAATATTCCCTGAAGTACTGGCTGTAGAGTTCTACAATGCCATGAGGTGATTTGCTAAATTTAAATTTATATACACAGAAATAGTGTAATTAAATTGAAACACTGGAAAAGTTCCATATAACATTTTTGGCAGTGGTTCTACACAGGCTACTGGCCTGTGAATATAGTGTTGATTTAGGGAAAGCCTTTTTGTTTGCACATGCGTCAGCTGGTAAGAGAAGCAAAATGTGAACAGGTACTGAAAATGCTGCACACACAGTGGATTTTTGTTTCTAAACTACAGGTTTTCCTATTATATAAAATTTTCTAGAATCAATTTATTACATTTTAAAGAATTATGTCACGTGATCACACTGTGGAATGTAAACCACCTGGAGTTATCACAGTAGGTTTTAAGTTGAATGTCCTCCAAAATACAAATCTTGGAAGAGTATCACCAGTAGATCTGCCATTGATACAATGCCAAGTAGCGTCCTCCTCATGCTTGAAATATGACTCAGACACACGCACCCATACACAACTGTATGTTATATATGGCTGTATGTGGAAGGTTTCATTTTATTGTTATTATTTGCATTAGTGTTATAGCTAAGATTTCCCACCATGGGTTTCTTTTCCAACTTTTTAGAAATATCAAAGCAACACATTTACAGCTGAAAAGAATCCATTTCAGTATCAACCACCATACAAGCTCAGAAGAGAAAGGCAATTTCTCTCCCAGAGATCGTGCCCTGTAAGCCTAGGGCAAGCAGCAGTGGTGCAGGACACAGAGATGAGGTGGCACTGGTGGTTGATGTCAGCTAACAGGTAACCTGACTGCTCAGGTGTAATGATGGATTGGGGTAGTTGTTGGATGAGCTTGTGGTGGGCTTCCCACTGCAGGCAGGGCTGCCAACGCCTGCAGCGACGGGGCAGGAGTGCTTGGATGGTGGCAGACAAGGCTTGTGGGGGTCCCTCCTGCTGGGGGTATGTATGGAGGAGGTTATGGCTATGGCACTGCCCAGCCAAAGGTCAGAGCTGCTGACCTGCTCAGGGTGGTTTCAAAGGTTTGAAGTGTTCATAAACCAGAATGAGTAAATCTGGCCATGCTTTTAACACTTCCAGAAAATGAATACATCCATCAGAGCAACACAGGGCATAGAGCCCTGAATCCACAGCTCCCTGTCAGCTTTTTGGCAGAGAAGAGCAATCTGGTTTGATGCACGGTGCCTCAGCCCGTTGTACACCTTTCCCAGCTGCCCAGAACTGCCAGCCACTAACCTTGCTTTATGGCTGGTTGAAAAATGGACCAGCTTTACTGTGTGATCTCATCTTGTCTTAGAGGTTGTTAATAATTTCACTTGTGGAGACCAGCTGTAATTGTACCTTTTAATGTGCTGAGGGAATAAACCCCAAATCTGATTCATAAGTCCTTTTACTGGCTACTACCTTTGTTTTGAAACCCAGCAAGGCTGTCTGCTCTGACGTGGCCAGATCCTGCATATAGGAGGCCATGGCTGCTTAGCCCACTGTGAGCAGGTACATATTATTACTCACAAGGAAAAACAGGAGTTTTGTACATGGCAAAGTTATTTTGGCTGGGAATCAAGTATTCATCTACCTGATATCAGTACTCATTTTCTTTTGGCAATAAGCTTTTGGCAAGGACACAGAGGAGAGGACGGAAGGGAGAAAAGAAAGTTGACACTTGAGTCAGGGTAATAAATAGCTGAATATCACAGGATATATCCAATCCAGGATATAGATCTGTGTGTATGTTTTGGCGGATATATGTGTGCTCAATTGCAGGTTTTCCCTTATGCAATCATTCTTGTGATTTCTCCTGGACCGTCAACTGCATGGAGCTAGAACCATCCCCAAGTAGCCAATTTTCCGACTGTCAAAATGCACCAACAGCATAATAAATATTACATATGGACATACTCTGATCAGCCATATAGCTAAGAAGGGATATGCATAATCAGAGACTCCTACTAGTTCACAGAACGTTTTGGTCTGCAGAGGGTTTGCGAAATTGAATCAGCAGAGTCAGGGGAAGCAATATTTCCTGAGGATGACCCACTTGGCAGGCTCCAGAGCAGGATGTGACCCAAACCAGTGTGTGTAGCACACCAGCAGATGGGTGACAGGGAGCTCACTCACTGGTGACAGGTGCCTGCAGGTGACTGCAGCCTGGGGACTATGCGGCTTGCCTGGGGCTGGCAGCGAGGAATCATGGCCAGCCTCAGGCAGCATGGAAAGTGCTGATTGAGTTATCTTCCAGCCTCATTTTTCTGACACACAAATGTCAGACATGCTAGGTAGATGTACCAGGTAGATGAACAATCACCAAGATAAGATTTGGTATATTTTCTGAACAGCATGAGAATCACAGTTTATGGCTTTATCAAAGAAAGAATCTGTCTTTGAAAAGTCTAAGAATGTGTACATTCAGTATCTCATTCATCCAAAAGTCTAAGACTGCAGAAAGGAAGCAAAAAGAATACCTCATTTCTTATTTTCAAAGACCTCATGACTCCTGCAAGCCTGACTCTGGATTTCTGAATGCTTGATGTCACAGAATCACAGAACAACCAGGTTGGAAGGGACCCATCGGATCTTCTAGTCCAACCATTCCTTTGTCGATGCTACCTTTGTTTCCGTTCTCACACAGACCCTTTGTTTCAGCTCCCCTGAGCCTGCATGGTGTTCTTCCGCATCAAGAAATATCAGAGTGGGTGAAGTGAGCTACCAGCTCTCCCCTCAATCTCCCCCATTCCTTGGCAGTGGATTCTTGCAGTGAGGCTGTGATTTCACGTGCAGTGGTGCAAGCACCCTCACTGCCCCTTAAATTTCCTTTTTTCTGAGTGTTGTAGACAGAGACATTGTGATTATTCTTCCTACTGAAACAATGTAAAGAAGCTGTGAGATAGCTGGTGATTGTTCACATCAAAACAGACACTTCTATGTAGGACACAACACATTTCCTTTAAAACATGCAGGAAAGTGGTATTAATTACCATATGTATCTGGTTCCTCATTTTTGATCCAGAGTTACCCTGCTTCTGTTCAACTTATTGATACAAAACATCACGCTTAAGAAAACTCTGTAAAGCAAACAAGGAAACCCTCACTATCCCTTTTGTGATGTAAACTTAGATTTTCTTTCCTTTCTTCCAAAAGGAAAAGAAAAAAAATGTAAATCCCCTTTCCTATATCAGTTTAACTTGGAAATAATTATTCTAATTTCATTCACACTGACATATTTAGTGCTGGTTTTAAATATCCTTAATAAATACAATCATCCTCCCAAAAATATATTTGCATTTAACAGTTTTTCATGGTACCCCATAGCTGACTCTTTATAATATCTGAAAAGAAATAATGGGATGCTTTCTTTACTGTCTCCCACAGCACTGTAATAAAGAAAACGGAGAAACTAGTTTTCTTCTCCCATATGTGTCCCAAAGACAGTTTAAGGGAGTCTGTTGTCTTTTCTGCAATTATATTTTGTATTTACACTCAATGTTATAGTCCCCTTTGGGTTAAGGAAAAACAAAAGCTACCTGCATTTGAAAACACATAAGGGACAAATTGACTTTGGGATGGCAAGGGACTAGCTGAAAAACTAGTAGCTCTCCCCTATTATCTCTTCATTTGTAGCACAATACAAATGTAGGTATAACAAGGTAGGTGCCTAGCCCTGTGACTTGAGAATAGATCCCTACAATTCTTGGGTAACTGAATGGCAGGAACTTAGAGTTGGAGACCTTTCTCCAGAAGGAAGTCATGGCTGCTGTCCAGAGTGTGCACCTGGGTTTCTACCTGCAGAAACAAAAGCCAGCACTGATTTAGCTTTTGTCCTTGTAAATTGTCAGTAGGTAGTCAGTGTCCCCAACTGGAAAAAGAACTTGGCAGCCATCAGATCTCACAGGTTGTGCACAGCTGCATGTACAAATACTGTAATGCTAGCAAAAATGCCATTTTTCATGATGTCACTGTTGCTTATTGTATAATACACAAACATTTATGTAATGTTAAATCTGCATATTACATTTATAAATATAAAGAATGTGTATATATATAAGTCAAGAAAATTGTTATTTTTATATAACTTTTAAAAAGAAAAAAAGGTACAAATCAGGTTCTGCAACTCTCTCCAGCATCCCTGCACTAACCTTCTAGTGTGGAATTATCCCAAAGCAATACACCCACTTCTTGGTGTATCCCAGAAAAAATAGAAAAAGAAAGTGTGGAGTCCTGAGGGGTTTATGTTGCAGTGCAAGGCTTGCTGGAGCGCAAGGGGGTAGCTGTGAATCCTTGAAACTCCAGCAATCTCCAAGTACAGACTGGGGATCTCAGAAGATGTTGCCATTGTCAGAAACCATTTGGCTGTTCTTGTCCATATCCCCAGACTCAGGGACAACTGAGTCCATGACTTTATACTGTACTTGCTGCTTTTGTCCTACAGGCTGCTCAGCTGCATTTGGGTATTTGCTTCAATACAGAAAACAAGAAGTCTAAGCAAGCTGCTACTAGCAGAACCATGTAGTTCAATGTGGTTAGAGTGCTGCTACACTTTGCTTCCAAGATCATGCAGTAAGCAACTACATTTTGCATGCAAGTAACAGAAAGCACTGAAGTTCAGTTTTTAGGGAAAGAACAAACCTATTAGATGATCAAGGGAAGCTATAACAGAGAACTGATGAGGATAAACCTAAAAGAACAGTGTAAATCCATTAAGCTGGTAATTGCCTGTGCATGATAACTTTATTTTAGATACAACACTTTCCTTGTAGTAATACTGACACAGCACTATAAAATTTAGGGCTTCTTTTCATGTCTGCTCCATCCCAGTGGGATCTCCGCCTGAAATACTGCTCCAAGGGATACAGTACATAATCAGTCCCTTTGAAACAGCTTCAGTAATGCTGAATCCATATATGTGTGGATGCCAATTATGCTAATGAAACTGCAGTGGGACCATGCTTCTTGCATTTCTTCTAACAGTGCTATAAGATTATTGTCACACTCAGCAACTGAATTTGTGTAGCATATGACCACATAGAGTACTGAAGCTACTACTAGAGGTGACACCAAATGTTGCCCAGACCTAAGCCTGCTAAAAAGATGAAGTGAGCAGCAGGCAACTGTAGAAGCTGTAGAAGATCTGGGATTTTTTTTCCCTGTGTTCACTTTTCTACTTTTCCTATATTTACCTCTTCAGAAAGTGCAAGACTAATGCAAATGATGTTTATACTGTCCTCCTTTCTTGTACCTTGTTACCTTCCAAGGACATGCTCCATTGTGAGGAGAAAGCACTGGGAAACCATAAAGGGCTAGTGAAAGTTCAAGATGCCCCTGAGAAAAACAAAGACACATCTTTAGCAACTTGTCTTCATTTCCTCTTTTGGGCTGATAAGATCTCTTTCAGAAATTTGGTATTCATGCCTTGGCTAGGCATTGTTTTAGTCTCAGACAAAACCAGTTGTGTGGTTTCTCTTTTCCACTCTCGATCTTCTCACACAGTGGTTCCTGTGGCAAGGACAACTCTTCCCAGGCAAAAAGTGAGGTTTTCAAAGACTATGTATTAAAATACTTACATTCCCCTCCTGCCCTTAAAATGCCCTTTGACTAGAAGCTGCACATACTTTCTGTAGGCATAGCTCCAAAATAAATGCCTCCATCAGAATGCCAAGGGACTTCATGTCAAGACTTAGGTTCCAACATAGGGTAGTATCATATGGCCTCAGAACATCACCTCAGACTGTAATTTCATTTCAGATTTGCATATTAGATGGGCAACATATATTTTTGCATAAATTATATACATACTTTTGCATATTTAGAGTCTGGAGTTGCTCCATCAACCCTACAGAAGTATCTTTACAGCCTGGAAATGCTATAATCATCTCTGCAATGTATTGTGAGCCAAGGTACAAATCGGCTTATGTGAACAACACTAAGGCTACTACATAAGGATACTATAAAATCCTGCTGAAGACATTTTTAGGGTGTGGTGGGATTAATTTATATAGATCGTGAGAAGACACAGGCATGAATATGGATTCATCAGGAGTAAAAACTTTCATGCACGATTAGTCAGGAAAAGTGAAAATGGCAATGCAAGATTGACCAGTCTTTACCTTTTCTTTAGTTTATAAAGCAATGGTGTAAAATCATGTTTTCCCATCCTCTCAGCTGCTTTTGAAGGGATGTCTCACAAATAACCCTATTTCCCTGATAGGCAGTGGATGCTTGGATTTACCATTATAATTAATGTCTGGAAGATTTTCTAGGGATAGACTTCATTCTCTGTCATGCCTGCAAATCCATGCTAATGTTCTTCCCTTGCCTCACAGGGTGCTGGTTGAAGAGTGAAGGCAGCCTACAGTGAGGGTGGTCCTTGAGTTTTTGGTCCCTGAGCCACCCATTATGCTCCAACACCACAGGCTGCAGACCTGTACATGAAGCAGTTCCTATACCCTTGCCATTGACTGTCTTTCATTCAAAAATATATCTGTCTTACAAGCTTCAAAATGAGATAGAAATACCAGTCTTGTCAGGTGTTCTGACATTAGCTAGCCCTTTTTTTGACTCAGAGCTTGGAGATGTGCTGTGATATTTGATCATTAGGCTACTCAGATGCCCCAAACACAAAGTAATTTCCAAAATTTAGTTTCCAGACACTGACATTACCACATAGTGCTGACAATATTCAGAAACCTAATTTTTCTTTTCCTCACCCCCATCATTTTGAAAATACTAAACATACTTATTATTTGCATAACTGCTTCTATGTTATTATTTCTCTCTTATACACAGCTCTACTTTAACTTAATTATGCTTGCCATCTGCTCAGTTCCTTAGAAAGAAGAACTGCCTTCTCCACCACAGGTAGAGAAGCTTTTGACTCCAGAGCAAAGGAACAAACAGCTGAGGGTAGTTTGGGGAATGATCAGAAGGAAATGTCTCCATGTGAAGAGGAGCAAGGACATGACGTCGCACCATAGCAAGGTACATCCTTCCCTGTGCACTTCACTGTAAGCTTCAGCTTCCCATCCTCAGTGCTGACACTAGATATGATGTGAGAGATTGCTCGTGCAACCTGGACTTGAGGAGTTCACTAAACAGCAAACCACTGAGGTGTTACATGGCTTATGTGCTTCTGAGGATAATGCTGTTTCCATGTATCATCTGAAGTGCTTGTGGTAAAGTTGAGATTCATGGTCTAGTTAAAAGGCCCTCAGAAAAAGATCATACGTCATACTTGGAGTTGCAAAGATACATATAAATAATACATAAATATACAGATAGGATGAGGGAATAAAGGTATGCGGAAAACTGAGCATTTTTATGGAATTTGCCAACACCTTGTGCTATTTAAAGCTTGAGTATCTCTTGTATCATTCCTTTCTTGCTACTCACTGCTGCCACCACGTGTTACTGCATTTTTTTTTTTGCAATAACAATGCCCCTTGAAACACAAAGGAGGATACTGCTATGGGCAAGAAGGACCTGAAAATTGGTAAGATGCTACACAAGAGAAAACATGTGAAACGGGTGAGCCATCCCTTGGAAGACTGGGCATTGCTGGAAAGAGTGTAACAAACTTCAGAAAAGCCCCATATAAGCAAAAGCATTAAAATCGGAATCGAGGATTTGCATTGTTTGATACCAGTAGAGTTTATGGGGGTGTGTTAGGAGCTGTCAGGCTACTGCAAGTATGTACACTGACAGTTTCTCTCTCCCATGCCTTCCTCTTGCACTTGGATCGTTTGTTGTTCTTTCCCAGAATGACAAATGCATTAATAATGAACAAATCTATGCTGCACTCAGGAAAGCAATTTCTTCCCAATTCCCATGATCTGGTAGTGTGCCTGTTCCCTAAGGAATGAAAACCAGTCTTCCAGTTTGGGCTTATTAGGAGTAATTGTGGATATTTTTACTGTCAGTACAAATGACAAATTGGAAGATTTTTAACATTTGCTGTGGCTACATGCTATAAAATGTGGGTGATTTTCACCAGTGTCATTTATTACACACTATTAAAACCCAATAAGGCTTAGGGCAAGCAGGACAGCAAATTCCAACAATCTAAACTTCCCCCAGCAAGACTTGATACACTGCTAGATTTATTTCATTTTAAATAACCCTTTAAGGATGACATTTAAGTGACAATCTGTTGACAGCTAATCTCAAGCTTACTGTGTGTCATTTAAATGGAATATCTTGATGTGCAAGTTAAGGTTTGTGTAAGAATTTGCAGGTTTATGGTCCTGTTGAGGGAAACAGGGAGCATATGCACAGTTTAGCTGTTCTCTCTTCCCTCTGTCTTGCAAGGTCTGAAATCGCATGCCTAGGTATAGATGCAGTCTTACCAGTTCTCACGTTGGTTAATGTGTTACTAGCACATACTCCTAAGCCAAGGAATGATTCTAGAATATCAGCTTTCATTTAAAACACAAAAGCAAGTTTAGCTTCCAGTTTTTGTGAGTGAGAGATGCATGAATAATTCTCTCACCAAACCAAGAGTGATGCTGAAAATCTGTATTAAATCACATAACATTTTAACTACTCGTGTTTTCTGAGAGATGGTTTATGAGTATGACACTGCTGAAAGTTTATCTTAAGTCAGTGGTCTTCTACACATACATGCTTGCAGCTGAATTTGTGTTTATATACCTTGTTGGATCAGATCCTGGGAAATGACAGGGAAATAATACTTGGTCAGGACTTGTTGAAGAGAAGAGGAAATGCAGAAGACACAGATATGAGGGTCTGATCTTGCTTCGCATAAAATGTAGCCTATTTAGGAATGAATCCTGCTTGTGCACAACGTTTTTAGTTCCAGTGCCTATAAGGACATTTTTGAGAAAAGATGACCAGAGTTTTCATAGCGGTATATGGCAAGGGCACATGAGAAGTCAAACATAGCTTCAAAGAGGAGATGATCTGACTTGGTATAAGGAGATATCATGAGGCTAATTGAGTGCAGGAAGACACTGAGGCTGTGCAGTCTGCAGTCTGTGTCCTTGGAGTTTTTCAGGACCCGACTGGATGAAGCACTGAGCCCCCTGGTCTGGTCTCATAGTTGACCCTGCTTTATGAAGAGGTTGATCAGGAGTCCTTGTGAGATCTCTTCCCACTGGGGGTGCTCCATGGCACTGTGATACTATGAGCTTTAATAAATAGGACAGATCAAACTAGTTAGTCTGTATTTTCAAGAGTCATTTTTTCAAAAAAACATTAAAAAATGTGGGACTGTTGGGCAGGAGCGCATTTACTGATGGGAGCAGAGAACAGAAAGAAACTCTGACTTGATCCGGTGACAGCGTAATGCTAGTGAAGACATCAGACCTGTGATCACCTTGCTTTCTCCTGAGGTGTTTTAAAAAATACAGGACATACAAGGTTACTTCAGTAACAGGACTTAGGTCCCTGAGGTGGAATGAAGGTCATTATTTTCATCTCCAACGTTTTCCACTGCCAACCCTCCAATTTGGGGCCTAATGGCAGACATATAACAGCCTGTCTCAGGCTGTCTCCAATATTACATAATTAATATTGCATTTTCCTCCATTCTTTCTTCCATTTCCACAGCATCATGAAATGCTTTGTTGTAACATACTTTCCTGTTGCTTACTGCCCAGCTACTGTCCCTTAGTGAAGCAAGAAGAGAGGTGATTGCAAACATCAGGAGTGTCCTGTAATTTTAAAAAATGAGACTGTATTTGATTTCACTTTCTAGAGCAGTGGCGGTAAACCATTACTACCAACTGATGGAGTCATGGCATTTTCGACTTGAGGGACAAGATGGAGGAGAATTAGGTTCTCAATTTTGTGCTATTGTCTCTAGCTGTTGGTTAAGGTTGCATGTCATTACTATGATGCTATCATGGCATATATTCTTTTGTCTTTGGCAGAGGAAAGTGCTTGTGGCTCCAGTAATTTACTTCAAAGCTGGTGTGGGTGTCCAGAGTGCTCTATAATCTTGAAACAACTAGTGTTGCTTTGTTGAAGCTGTCACTATAGCAGCTGATGGAAAACAGAAAAGAAAAAAAGTATGTGTTTTGGAGGATATGGAGGGATTCAAATCAGTTTAGAAGGATAAATAAAGACAATGTTGCTTTAACAGGGTAATCCATATGAGACTTTTCTACCAAGTACAAAAGGATCTACATCAGCTACCTCTGGGGCAAGTGTAGAAAATATCGCAAATGGTTTAGGCAGTCATTAAATATGACCTTTGTTCTTGGCAGCAGTACAAGGAAAGCAAGAAATAATTAAGCAAGTGACTGTTGAAAGCACTACAGACTGATTTCAACACTGAGTTTGTTTTCTGCTGTGAGATGTTTTTGCCTCTCGTCGTTTCATTTTCCCATGTTGAAAGTAAGACACAAATGCCATTTTAGCGTCTACAAATCTAGTTATGGTAATTAGCATTATACATTTAGAATTGGCATCAATTATATTCATACACACTCCAGGATCCAGCATTGCTGCTTACATTTTTATGTTTCTAGGTTATGAATTTTTTAGTAATTCTCTGGACTCTGCTACGTAAGGTGCAGTGTATTGCTGAGTTCTAGAAAAAAGGCAGCACAGTCTAACTCTCAAAGAACAGCATTGGACATATGCCCTGACTTCTGACAAGTGCTAAAAAGGCTTTTCAAAAGGCCTAAGTTACAAAGTTTCCCAAAATGCCTAAAAAGGGCTTTCCAAAATGCCTAAAAAAGGCTTTCCAAAATGCCTAAGCTACCAGACTCCTCTTGATTCTCATGAAATTAGACAGCTCAGCACTTGGAAAATCCTACTAGGGTCCAGATTCTTTAAGATATTTAAGCAGTTGTACAAAGATTTATATTCTTTTCACTTAAGCACTCAGTTTGGTTTTAGGCATCTGCTGAAAAAACCTGTCCACTTTTCTTTTCCCTAAACACTTGCAGTGAGATGCAATAAAAAAAAATTCACAGGGGGATCTTTTAAGCAAGTAGATTACAGGCTAGTTTACATTGAATATCTTTTTTCTCATCTCAGTTTTTAGGAATGAGAGAGAATTTTTCTTGACATTACAAGAATTATAAATGTGAATAGTTTTTGAATCTTCAGGTCTATTACAGCAGACCTTCACTGGGCTATTGCATTCAGAAGACGATGGCACTATCTACCCTGATAAAAGAAGACAGGAAGCAAAATTTTGCAGATATTAGGAGTTCCAGGAACTGAATAATAAAGTAACAACAAATTATTTCTGTATAAATAGTAAAAACTGGACAGAGGGTGATAGATCCTGCTAGAAACTAAACCAAAAATAGAAGTCTCTTGTGTATAATCATTTCTATTTCATTGTTTACCTGTCCCAGTTCCATTCTAATAATTGCAATCAAACTGATTAACATGCACCATTTACAATTAAAATGCATCCCAAGTTGAATAGAAATCAACAATGTCATAAAGCTGTGAAAAGTCAAGTGTTATTGAGTGCTATGAGCAGATCTGAGTGCAGATCTGGTGGAGAAAGCTGAGGTGAGAGCAACAAATATTGTTATGTTATGTTATGTTATGTTATGTTATGTTATGTTATGTTATGTTATGTTATGTTATGTTATGTTATGTTATGTTATGTTATGTTATGTTATGTTATGTTATGTTATGTTATTAGACACTGTGTTTTATAAGCATGGGTTAAAAGAATTGGAGTTACATTGTCAAGCAAGGAGAAATACTAGGGGAGGATGTGATACTTCCTTAAATACATAAATGAGTAAAGTGAAATGAACTAGTGTTTATTGCAATATTCCCTGAGGAGAGGACAAGACCTCAAGTACTTCAAATGCAGCAGGGAAGAATTGTGTTTTATACTACGAAACAAAATATTTAACTGTAAGGGCTAGTTGAAGACAGAGGTAGAAGTCTTGGAGAAACTGTGCATTTACCACCAGAGAGTGACCAAAAGTAACACCTTCCAGATGTGAGAAAGGTGAGACTGGTTCAGCCACAAGGCAAAAGGCTGGACTTGATGAGCTCTTGGACTCCCTTCCAACCCTAATTACTGTTATTCTGAGATTCATCAGGCTGGAAAGCCTTTCTGTAATTGTTTTGACCAGCAGTATTAGTTCCCATATCAAAACCATTTTATTTATGGTATTCATGGGATAAATAAGTACTTATCGACAGAAGTTCTCTGAGAAGTGGAGCATTGCATCCATTGTTTTATTATCATATGTTTCTGAGTTATAATGCAGTGCTATGCTCTAATTTAAGAAATCTGTGAATTATAAAGCGCCATGTTAGTAGAAAACATCTGTTTTATTTCAATGTTGTGAAGGTTAGAGGCTAGACACTCAGCAGTAGCTTCATTTCTGTGGCCTGAAGGGTCACTGAGAGACTAGCTTGTGCCAAAAAAAATACTACAGTTTATTATTTTTTCTTAAGATAACATTAAGATAACCATTTTTATAAATCTTTAAATAATGAGCTTTCTTCCATTATTTCACAATGTGTACGCAACCTTAAATAACATGTCATTATGCTAATCACATTGTAAAATTAAACTGATTAGAAACAACTTAAATAACTGTTGTAGTTTAATAGCCCATGTGAGTAAAATACAAATGCTAAGCCAAATAAATTTAATAGTCATAAATAAGTCTAATACTGACACTGCATCATAATGAAGTTAAATTTTAGAAAGAGAGATGATGACTTGCTTAAAAAAAACCAGTTTAACCTTGACAGTGAATACATCTTCCAAGCCAGCCAGAGGAGACAAGAGTATGAAGTTATATTCCCAGATATCTATGTTATTTTGGAAGACAGTATCTTATGTACAAGAGAATATTTCCCCAGCATCAAAGCATGAATATCAACCAGTGGCATGTGACAGGGAATACATACACGTTCATGTACTGACCTGGGGCTTTCTTTGGTCTATCAGCTATAGGAAGACAAGAACCTGAGATGAAATCTACTCCTGGAAAGGGCTACTCTAGATGTTGCTGATCTTCCCCTGGACTCCAAGACTAAGCTACTTCACATAGACTCTCATCTTTGTATATTCTCCTTGGAGAGAAGTCCTCTGCCACTCTTACAAGCGTTTGGTTTCCTGTGCCTCCGCCTTCTTGTATATATGCCATTTTAAATAGGGAAACTGTTATGTGCGTTTCCACGTAATTGAAAATAAAGATCTCTCATCTAACTTTCTACAGAACACTTTAAATGCCACATCCCACCCTGGTATTTATTAGCAAAGACAAAAGCTACCAACATAGTTTCCCAGCCTCCTCCCAGCTCCTGGGAGAGGCCACCTGGGCAGTTCTTTGCTGCTATTACATGCACTGCTGTTAGAGAACAGGCACTGATGATACTCAAATACCAATGTAGAAAGAGCCATTCTCAATATTCCCTAAAACTTTCCAGCCCTATACCCATATCCTCATGCCCAAGAGTACCTTCCTGGGTTGTCCTTCCCAAGAGGTCTGGCCCACCACTTCATTCTGTCCCTCTGTATTTGGATACCAACTGCCCCGCCCACCCCTCCTACCTACCTGGGGTCTAGAGTAATTACATCCTGCCTTCATGTTTTGATTCTGTGCCTCAGCAGTACAGTTTTCTGCAAACAGTTCGTCTTTGTAGATGGGTTTTCCCTCAGCATGTTGAAAAAGCTCCTAGCCTTGTGGAAGGCATCAGCTCAGAACATAAGAACATCTGATGAAATGCACTATGAAGTCCATTAAACTCCCATTGTGGTTTGTCCTCTGTCATTAATAAGGTCGTTACTGCATCTCATCTTTATCATTACACCCCCCTCTTAAAAGACCTGTCTGGAAGCATTTAATGCTTTCACAGCTCGTCTCTGAGATTTTTTTTGCCTTATTCATTCACCAGCTATTCAATTCTGTTACACATTGTAGAGCAAGTGTGAGGTCCCCATCACAATTTCTCATAGAATGACCATAAGAATCAAAGTTATATGGGGAAGTGCATTCACTTATAGCTATTTAAGGGAACACGCAGGGTTTATTCTGTTACTAATCAGCATTTTCTGATTCTTGAATTAATGACAACTCCATCAGATCCTATTGCTCACCAGAAACCATAATGAACAAAGTCTAGATGAGGCTATTCGTATTATTCTATAGCTTGTAAGGTTAATGTCCTGCACTTTGAAATAACTCTCATTGCATTTCTGTAGAACTTGAATAATCTTCTCCTAGCTGCAAAACATATTCACTTGGAAAAATAACTAATTATGTTCTTGTAGCTTAAAACAGAATCATCCACTTTTCAGAAAACAAGACAAACAAGCCCACCAAATCATCATCAAAGCTATGATAATGAAGAAGGAAGGGTAATTCAAGCTACACATTTTCTTTCTTGCTACCCTGGCATCCTTCCTTCTGCTCTTTTCTATTCAGCTTAAGTGATTTGACTTCCTAAGCCAATTCTTTAGCTAAACTAGTGCTCTAATTTTAGGTTTATCATATGGCCTACCAGACATTTTCTTTGTGTGATTCTGCAGTGTGGTTTCCATCCAGTCATTACTGTGTTGGGGTCAGAAAAGGAACATTTAGACTCTCTTTTTCTAATTCATCATGTGTATGTTTACAAGGAACTTAGTTCCAAGAAAGCTCTAAATGATAAAATGCACGGCCTCGCAATATGCTGCAAAGTGCTCATTATTTGGTATCTTAATACACTCTGCCTGCTTTTGCAAACAGATGCTCCAAACTGTTCTTAATTAAATATCAAGAGTTGGATTCAAACGTTGGTCTGTGCCAGGAGAGGATAGCACAAATCTTGGCACCGGGCTCCAGTCCAACAAAAGGATGGTTGTGAATGCTTGAAACACTTGCAGGCTCCCCTCTCTTGTGGGCACACTTGCCAGACATCAGGATATGATGCAAATGTGGGGTTTGGGGCGTTTCTTAGGTGTCAGGTGTCAGGGTCCAGATGGCTGCTTGACAGCTTGACTTCTGTACACGTTGGACATGTTTCTTTTCAATCAGACTGAAGAGAGTTGCTTAGTCATATCGTCAACAGCCACTGCTACAAATCCTTTGAAACTTTTAGTGAAGATGTAGGAGGAACAAAAGGAGTTGAATTCACTGAAGGAAGAACTATGAACTGAGCTTTCACTTAAACAATGCTTCTCTTGTCCTTATCATATGATGGGACTTCTTCTGTTCAATAGTGGATGTGCAATAGGTTTTTGATAATAATGGAGATGGTAAAAGATTTATTTTGGGGTGGGGAGTGGCTCTTAACACCCACAGTTCTGGTCTTCAGTCTTGACAAGGAGAGGAGATTAAACACTTGGAAGAGAGGCAAAGAAAAGCAAAGTGCAGGTAGCAAAAGGGTCTTTTCTTTGAGTTGATGACTGCTGAACTACATCTACATCACACAGTGTAATCTTTCCCAAGAAGACCAAGGAGCTTTGGAGAGCATCATGACTGCACAGCCTCACTAATCTGGTGCCAGAGATTTGAAAGATTTCCAAATAGCCCCACACATTTACCTGCAGTGTCAGGGCTGAAGAAAGCAAGGACAAAACACAGTCAGATCACTCATGGCATAGTATATACCGATGCAGCTGAAGCAAAGATTTTTATTTATTTTTTTGGATCATTTTTTTCTCATGGGTTCATGAGAGCTCTGTTGGAAAAAAGATGTTATCTCAGACTAAGTTCCTGAAGCAAGAAGTACATACAAAATTAGAAAAGAAAAGGGGGAGGAAACGAAAATAAAAATGTAGGAAGATGTAGAAATGTGATTTTGCCAGCTTTCTTGCTTCTTGGTTTCCTTCTCTAGCTCACTGGTCAAGTTATTTCTTTACCTTAACTGTATACCCTAATAGATCTAGAAAGCTTACCAGGCTACCTGTTTTCCCACATCTTTGTTTTTCACACAGAGGGTCATTGGGCATTGGAACAGGCTGCCCAGGGAGGTGGTTGATTCACCTTTCCTGGAGGTGTTTAAGGCACGGGTAGATGAGGTCCTGAGGATCATGGTTTAGTGTTTGATAGGAATGGTTGGACTAGATGATCCGATGGGTCTCTTCCAACCTGGTTGTTCTATGATTCTGTGATTCTAAATCAAGCCCTACTTCATGCTACACAAAGATGTGGTAATGCTGTGTCTTTTAAGCAAAAAACCCAACACCATTGGATAGTAATCAATTCAGTAGGTGTTGGAAAATAGGTAACAGACCTTTGGGGAGTTTAGCAGTCTGACACAGAGGCTGGGAAAACAGGTAGCCTGGTAAGCTTTCTAGACCTATTAGCCCCTCAGCCCCAGGCTACCCATGACTTTGAGATCAGGGTACACAGTTAAGGCAAAGAAATTACTTTCACAGAAAGGGTCATTGGGTACTGGAACAGGCTTCCCAGGGAGGTGGTTGATTCACCTTTCCTGGAGGTGTTTAAGGCATGGCAAAGGCAAAATGCAAGGTATGTCTGGGTTTCTGTGTTTTCTCATTAAGTTGACATTCGTATATCACAAGCAACCAACCAGAGATAAATATGTCATCACACAATCAAGTCATCATACTTTCTTCCTATGTGGTTTTTTTGTGTTTGTGTCTACCTACAAAAAAGGAGAAAAAAAGGTGAGGAAAAGGGAGCATATAAAAAACCCCTCATATCTAAATAGACTGTATTCCTTCTAACATTTCCCTTTTACAAAAAAAAAAAAGATAATTTATGTTGAAATATAGCTTATTACTACCACAGACAGGTAAGAAATTACATTCCTGCCAAGCATTACAAGACCATTCCTGTCAACAAACTCTTTTATGTGTCCAAATTCATGGTGTCCTATCAGCAATAAATTGCATTCCTAGTGGTCAATAAAGCATTTTCAATGTGCCAGAATCAGGACTAGTTTTCACAAGTCCACTCAGTAGGCAATCAAAGCCGAGATGTTCAATGCATGCTGCTTTGAGCAGTCAACTATATAATGCTGAATTTTAAAGTTGTGATAGGATGTTGTATGCACCACCACAAAGATAAAGCTGTTGCTTTGTGTGCCACTTATTTCTGCCTGTACTTTTCCTCTTTCCACCCAAATCAGTTTGTGTGTCTGGCAGAGTGCAACCAACTGCCCTTTTCTTTGAGTATAAACATGGTCTTAAACATTTCTGTTTGTTCAGAAATGAAGAAGAATATTTATTTTATTAAGTTGGAGTTACAAGACCAAACAACATGACTGGCAGAAAGTTTTATAGAAAGTTCTGAAATTTTTGGCGTAGAAGAGCTAAAGCAATCATAGAATCAGGAATGACCTAGGAACTTAGGAAAGTCTCAGCACTTTTGAGTCATCCTTGAAGTGCACATCCAGAAATGCTGAAACCTTGATAATAAGACTCCTTTTTATCTGCAAAAATATATTACTCGAGTAGCAGGGGCACTATTGGCATGGTATTGAAGTGTTATGCAGTATCATGAGTATCTGCAATTCTTTTGGGGAAAGAAAAGTAAAATTTGATTCTTCTAGTGTGTCCCCTTCCCCAAGTATGTACAGTGCCATTCGTTTGGTTTTCACAGTGCAACACACAGAAGTCCAAATCCCAGTGAGGTAGTTTCAGGAATTTATCACTTACGGCGACAGCTATGGTATATTGTGGCAATTAGCAGTTTGCAAGAATGGAATCTCTTTCCTTCAGAGCACCATGGTCGTGACAATGCATCAACTATACAAGGACAATACACACTTTTATAGGCACAATTAAAAGGACCGAATGAGTTTGCTGAACGTGGTCTCTGTATGGGGTAATGCTTAACAATGCAATAATTGTATATTGAATGGAGCATGCAAGTTATCTCGTGTGACCTGATTAGTCAGAAAAAGTGTTTCCACTCTTTGGAATGAGATTGTTATCAGTACAATAAAGCAAGCAAGACTATACTTGATGTGAACTATGTACTGCTAACATTGTGGAGTCTTTGAACTTGTATATAAAACATTTGAGAGACTAAGAAACTGAAATGGAAGTAGAGGAAACAGCTTCACAAACTGATTACGACAGCGGTGAAGGTTTGAGATAACAAACTAGTTTTGGCAGAGCTATTAGCAAAACTGCTTCTCTAAGAAACAATAAGTGTTGATTTTATCTGTACCCTAAAGCAGGGCAGTTTCAGTCTCATTACTTTGTCTCCTTTCTAAACTGATTTCTGTGACGTACACAGCATGCTCTTCTATCAGGAATTTTATAGATTCAAATATACTTGATCATACGACAATGTTTACCACTTGGACATGCTCTTCTGCCAACCTCTGATCTCAGCTCATACTTTACTCCAATTCATCTCACTTCTCCAACCTGGGCTGTGATTCTTCTAGTTTCCCCATTCTCTAATTTTTAGAGAAATGGTTATTTCTTGGAAAATTTAAATCTTTCAAGGATCATTCCTTCCTCTTGTGGAGGGAAATGGATGATAGCAAGAACAGCAGAGCATTTAGTCAGATTCGTCACACTTGCTTCTTCACTTCTGCCTTTATCTTTATTTAAGGATCTATTGCTGCATCTCCAAGGCACCTCATGGTGAGCTCTGTACCCTCAGATTAAATATCTTCCCCAAAGGTGATGCCCATTATTTTGATGCAGTGTCTCTCTCAGGTGTGAACACTTTCATATCACAGAGGTCTCTGAGTACAGGGTTTGGCTGCCCTGTCCCCTTCCTTCTGTCTCAGTCACTTCTGATGCATGGGGCTCAAGTACCAATGCCTCGCAAAGACTTTATCTAACATTAGCCATTTCTTAGGTTCACATCTTTTCAGCCGATACTACTGGTTTTCCATCCAGCCTTTCCTTCTGCCCCCTCCAATTATCTTTGGGATTGTTACCTCAAACCACAGTAATCCAAGTACACATGTGCTGGGTGCAGTCTGCATCACTCTAACCAAGATCTTTTTGTCCTCGATGGGAGGCAGTGGTCGCATCAGTGAATGATTCTAGGCCACTTTACTTTGCTACCATTTTATCCCTTGGTATCTTTTCACCTGAAAATCCCCAACGTGGTAACACGGTCACTATTATTCTATATCTACAGCCAGACTTTTACCACCACAGATTCTCTGCTGTATTTCCTCCAGTGATTTCAATAATGTCACTTACCTACCCCACACATTTTAGTTTGGGGAAGACCAACTGAAATAGCATTGTCTGGACCCCTTTCTTGCAAGCAATAGTGTGTTATTTGAGTATAGTGTCTGGTTATAGTTCAGTGACTCAGTAAACCAACAGTTCAACAGTTTCAATAAAGCAATGCCAGGTACAGCATCAGAAGTTCACTTTATGCAGGATCCCTTTTCTTCAGATTGCCCAGTCTCTCACCCTTTCAAGCTAGTGGGTATGAAGATTTTGCTTTGCGCTCATTTGCTTTTCCCACCCTTGTGTACCAAAGACATTAAAAGTCAACCTAAATGCCTCCTTTTGACATCTGGTTGCTGGCAGCTGTTCATCCACTACTGTCTTCTTGAACCCCAGGTTCCATATTCATGGATATTTTACCAGATTCCTGGTCATACTGCCTAGGGGCAGCACTGGACTCAGGCAGCCACGTTTCAAGGATTCAGGTCTCTACTGCAGTGCCTTCTGGTCCTGTCACCAGTGTAAAGAAACTGGCAAAGGAAGAGTCCTCTTTAAAGATAAAACTGATGTAAAAAATTCCTTCACAGATGTACGTCATGAACAAGATTAAATTCTCTGGTCATAGGACAAAAGGATGCTAAAGTTGGTTTGCCAGGTTCACAAGGAATTTAATAAATGCAGAAAAAAATGCCATAAAGAGTTAGTCTTTGCAAAGGCAGTGCCTGTAGGTCAACAAGTCCCCGCACAGCACTTTGCTGGCGCCTATGAGAGTGTTTCAGGGGAGCATTGCTGTATGGTTGCTATATTATCATAGAATCATAGAATCACCAGGTTGGAAGAGACCCACTGGATCATCGAGTCCAACCATTCCCACCGATCTCTAAACCATGTCCCTCAATACCTCATCCACCTGCACCTTATGCACCTCCAGGGAAGGCGAGTCAACCACCTCCCTGGGCAGCCTCTGCCAGTGCCCAACGACCCTTTCTGTGAAGAATTTTTTCCTTATGTCGAGCCTGAACCTTCCCTGGCGGAGCTTCAGGCCATTCCCTCTTGTCCTTCCCCACTATGTTCTTCTCTTGGCTTGCATTATCGTCAACGTTCACTGAGCCAGCTGAATCTCCACGTGACCACCTTATAGTGGTTTTTTTTCTGCGTTATATGACTGTACTTACAAGTGTTAAGTTAAATACTTCTAGGAAGTTTTTGGATGTGTTGAGAAAGTAAAAATGAAGATTCAAAGGTGTCTCTAACTTCAAAGCTTGAATGACCAAGCTGTTGATTATGCATCAATAGTGACAAAACTGAAAGAACTGGAGGAGATTTTGAAAGAAAAGCCCGTTCATTTCCGTCATCATAAATTGGAAGTTCACTTAGGGTCATTCACTAGAAGTAGGTTTGCTGGTTTTCAGTTTCTGGTTTCTAGTACTGAGATTGAAAATTTTGAGAGTTTCCACTAATTAAAAACCTGAGCTAATACATAAATAAACCCCAGTAACTGCAGGGGAATTTACAGACTTTGCAGACTCTCCTCATTTGTTTGTATTCCTGAGACAAATTCAGACAGAAATATTAGAAACCTGTTTACTGAACAAGCAAAGCTGTGGAGCTGAGTACATTCTGAGTGCAAATGAGCACTTTGTTCATCATTAACCTACTGAAACCCGATAGTGCAGAGACAATCCCTTTGTTGAGAGGATCAGACAAGGAGGTTTATAAGAGCCTGACTGCCTGGCTTGCGCAGCTTTGCCAGCTTCATTAACACAATTCTGCTCTTGGGGAGGAGGGAGTCTCCACACTGGTGGAAAGAGCCCCACAGCTGGTTCCAAAGCCACCAAAGTGCCACCAGCTCAGACACTTTACCAGAATATTAGCTAGTATCACAGGCTGCAGTTTTCCCTTTTTACTCCAGTGAACACCTACGAGGGGAAAGCAAATCTATTTCCTGATAGATAATGACTCACATGGGCTGTTTGACTTCCCTTTGCTATGTCAGTGATAGGGCATTTGGCTGTGTCTTCCAATATACCTTTTTATAGAAAATACCTGACATACATATGTGATTTGGCTTTGCACTCATACAGATGTGTGCAAGAGTAAGCATAGCTAGCTGAGGGAACTTATCACTTGTTGCTAGAGATAACTAAAAGAAGTAAGCTCAATGAGAATGTGTTCAGATCCCAAGATCACGTCGAGGTTTGTCTGAGGCATAGCAGTTCAGGAGGAAAACTGGAAATCAGCATTCTCGGAGTCTCGATCAGAGCAGTTGCTCAGGGCAGAGCTCCTAGCAGGAAGCACACCAGCAGTACCTGGCTGGACCCCTCTGCCATACCAGTGGATATCAGCTCTCTTGCCAAGAACCCCTCAGTGCTAGGAAGGGAGTAAGCAACAGGTCTGGGGCTGCCCCACAAGCTGGAGAAGAGGAGACTGCTGATGCTGCTTCTTTTGGTGCTGGACAAGCCTCTGTTGTCGGTTGGGGGTTCCTTGAATGAAAGGAATTTTAAAGAATTTGGGTCAGTTTGTTTTTCTGCAGAGAGGACTCAAGTGCTTGATGCTTTACCTGGGGGCAATGCAAACAATCCCAATAACAACTTGTTCTGAACAAACTTGCTTTATCACTTCTGTGTGCTCAAGGCTGTTGTTTTGGTTTTAATTATTTTTATTCCAACAGCACCTCAAAAACCCTATGCCAATCAGGCCACCATCTTCCTGGCAATACAGAATACAAAGCAGCGTCTTCCCTAAGGAGATGGTGGCTCCAGTGTACCTTGGAGGCTAAGGGAGGATGCAGGAGACCAAAGGTGTGATACAGCAAGGATCTGGTTCAGTTAAGGTCCAAGCAGGGACTGGAAGCTGAGTTTCCTGGTGCCGTGACACGCATCCACTTTTGCAGTGACCCCAGTCATTCCATCTGCGCTTTTGATGATTAGCATGGCATTTGTCCTCACTCCCACTACATGTAGGAAGGGCAGATCTTTATGGCTGGGCAGGCTGCCCAACTACTGCTTTTTTAATCACATCAAATCAGCCTTGCTTGCTTTCAGGATGTCACCTCGCAGTCATATAAAAGCTACTCCAGAACAACCATCAAAGAGAAGGTGCAACTTAAAGCCAGGTCTAAATCCACAACCTTCATCAGATAAGCAAGCCCTGATTTACAGCCCCTCCAAATCTTGGGCTAGAGTGAATACAAGTTAAAAATGACAGCTATATCTTCAGAAGGATTTAGGATATCTCTGCAGTGGACATTTCCTTCTCTAACAAATCCAAAGGGAGAGAAGAGGAAATGTGTGGTACCAGTAATAACCATCCCTAGTGGCATATCTGCCACCCACATCCGCAAAGTTCGGACCTCAAAAAGGGAGAAGTGAGAGACACTCTGAAAACACTCCTTATACTGTGGTTTCAAAGGAAGTGCTCAAAATACTGTGGTGATGGATGGCATTGTAAGATAGCCAAGGTTACGTTAGGAAATGAACTGCTTTAAAATGAGGAGCTGCCACGTGAACTGGCAATCACTTCTCATTCAGCATGCTGTTATTTATCTATCACCAGAAGCACACATGGTGTTTAGCAGACAAAGAAAAAAATAAAAACCTTGCAGCATGAGTTTGTTAATCATAATTAGGCATAATCAGATTGGAAGGTACTTTGTCAATTATCTTTCTCATATTGTGCTGTCTTGTATCTGCTGGAAAGTGGCAATTTATTGAAACAGAAAGATTTTGCAGGAAAAGATTTCCATAAATGAATTTCCCATTCAACTTTGTTGAAAGAAAACATTCAAAGAAGGCAATGCTTTAGAAATCTTTTAAATGAAAAGATTTGCTTGTCAAGTTAAACCTTTTGCTCTTACATGTAAGCTGATGTCTGTTAGAAATATACTTCCAGTTTTAACCGAGGGTCAATGAAAGGTTCCAGACTGATCACAAGTTAGCATTCTGATAAGTTCTCTTACTGTAAATTGTACATGTCTCTGTTTTTCACCCTGCTTGGGTGTATAACAGATTCTATAAACTACTTATTGGCAGAATTTGTTGATTATGTGATAAAGTGAGGTATGAAACCTTATCAAGAACAGGGGTCAGAATGGTGTTGGGTTGAGGAGCCAAACTGAACGAATCATGTGGGGTTAGAAACACAGGCAGGTTACAGACCAGAGCAATCCAGGCAGAACAGTAGCATAAGAAATATCACGGAGTTTCTCCTGGAAAGAGACCAAAGAAACCTTAATGCCAGGTGAATTGATGGGACTTAGGGGAAGAGAGGCAGTTGCGGAGCACAGTATGATGCAGAGTGAATTGCTAAGGAAATGGCTGAGCGAGGAAAGGATGTACTATAAGGAAATGTCAACATGAATATTTCATATGTTGACCCTTTTTGTAGTTTCAACATCTTAAAAGACAGTGACAGCAATTGACGTTAGAGTCTAGGTAGAAAAGGTAATCCTTATCCTAGGAGATTGACATATATTACCCCCCAAAACATGGTTCTAGGCTATATTCTGCAAGGTCAAATGCATTGCTACACATAGGCACTGAAGGAGCACCATCATTATCTGCCTGAACCTTAATTTCCCATGGAATACAACTCCTGCATTTTTTTTTCTAGCTAATATTGCAGTTTCATGTATAAGAGCACTTCTGAACCAGGAAGGTATAATAAGACTGAGTAGATGCAGGTTGAAACCAGACAAGTTCAGACTACAAATTAGCTAAGGTATTTTTGCCTGTCAGTGAAGGTAAGTAAACATTAACATGGGCTGTAGTGGATTTTCCACAACTGGAAAGCTTAACATTATAACTGTTTTTTTTTCTAGCACCAAGCACTGCTAATGAATTTTGCACAGGAATTAAGACAGGGACATTCTTTGGTCTGTGTTATGCACGAAAGCAGACTAGTCCTTTCTGACCTAAGTTGTTGATTACCTAAAAGCAAATTGTCCTGCCCGCAATAAGAAAAAGATTGTGAGTTGAAAGGTAATTGCATACGCCTTAGATTCCAACAAAGCCTTTTTATACTAAAAGCTATAGTATATATGTAGTATGCATAAAATAGCATCCTAGGTACAGGATATGCATAGGAGCTTTTTAAATTATATATCCCCGATAGTTGATGTAGCATCTAATAGACTCATCTAGTGTAGGAGTGAAATCAATACATGCTATGAGAAGGTTTATGTGCAGATCCTAATGTAGGCTAGTATAGCTTATTTTCCATCTGTTGAGATCACAGTCCCTGCTGTCCTTACCCACGAAATCTCTAAAGCAGAGCTGCTGTCTGCCAGCACCCCAGGCTCCACAGAGGTTCTAGGACCTCGCTTTTTTGGAGTTCAGAACTGGGGTTCTTGTTGCTCTCCAGGCTGGCTCTGTCTGAGCTGTCTCACTGTTGGAGAAGCCTTCCAGTGGGGAACTGTTGCCAAGGGTGCCCCTCTGTTTCATCTCAAAAGGGCTTTGCTAACAGATGTATTCCCTGTGCCACTCCCATAGTACAGGGAGCACATACAGGAACCAGGCAGAGTAACCCCACAGAGACACGTCCATCATGTGAGCTGAAAAGCATCAACTACCCTGCTTGTCCAAGCAATCCAAGGCCTGAAGTTCATGTGCCAGAGGCTCACTGGCTGACCTCTGCATACACTAAGAGAGTAGAGGCCTCTTGTGAGGGGACTGGACAGAAGATTTTCTGGGTGACCTACAAGGAGAGGGTTTACCAGGCAGCCATGCTTTGTTGACCATGAATAAAGTTGCTTGCTCTTTTTATCCATTTAGGCTTGGAGCTGTAAGTGCAGGACAGACCCAGCACATTAAATGACCTGGACTGTACTCTTGTTGCTGGAAATTAGGCACTTATTGACGTGCTTTGCCAGATCCACAGCTCTTGGTCTGGAGACTTCTTCACCAAATAGTACAATGCAATTGTCTCATGGCATTTTACACTGACATGTAGAACCAGTTTCTCTATAGTAGCTATAATGAGAAAGCAAATATGTATCAGGTAGTATATGGAAGAATAAATCCCAAAGTTTGCCTTTAGTTCACTTTAGTTTCATCAAAACTGCCCATTCTCATCAAAGGGAAGTTCTTCCAAGTGAATTTAAATATTAATATAGGCTATAATACAGGATAAATCCAAAATAAGAAAACATTTTGCCAGTCTATAAACTAGACAGAGTAAACTGCCAACTGGGAATAATGCAAAATGGGCACTTTAAGCTACTCTCTGGAATATGAGTTTGATCAATTCAGTCTAAACCACATTAGTCTCATAAAATCTGAGAGCACTATTTTTTCCAAAGGGTTTCCTTTGAGGGATGTGCCTGTCAGAGTGCACTATCACAGAGGCAATTAAGGGTGATAACATTTTTTGCATATACTAAGCAACTGATGAGTAAACATCCATCAAGACATGTCTTTATCCTAATTTTTTTAAATGCATTTCCAAGTTCACAGTGTAGTTGTTGCCACTGAGCTGGCAGAAGCATTAACTAGTGAAAATTATTGTACGACAACCCCATGAACTGTTTTTGATGAGCAAATGCATTCCAGGAAGCTGGTAGGGGAAAAAAAGCAGTGTTCTCATTAACTGCCTGTGCTCTTATTGAGGTGGAAGACAAGGTGGGTGTGCTATGCGACTTTCCTTGCATCACCAGCACATTCTTACTATTCCCTCTCAGATTAATTAGCATTAATGTTCCCAGGTATTGGTGATGGTCACAGTCTCATTACAGGTGCTGCTTTGCTTGTATATCATTGCTGTCTGACATATAATCTATTGCTTAGAAAGGATTTCTGGATATTTTCCCAGATGTGAAATCACAGATACTTATATTTAGTGCTTCAACTGACAACAACCCTACCTGCATACATTCTCCTTCTCACACATGCCTGCATTTGGCTTTGAACTCTGACATTTATCTCATGTTATAAATTCCTTCAATCAACCAACACAGAGCATTAGTATAATTGCTAGTTCTGGCCTGAATTGTCTTTTGGAATAGCTAAGCAGAATTGTAACAATGTTGTTGTAGTTCATATTGTATATGCTAATAGGCATTTAGGGAGTTATTGCTGAAAGTCTTGCTCCGATAACGCTCTTGTTTCCAAGCTATTTATTTAAAAAGGTGTCTAGCCTTTGTAAAGAAAAACTGTGAAAGCCTCTGTGTTTCCTGCACAAGAACATGACGTATTACTTTTCCCTCCGAGGTTATCATCTTGGATTCTCTATATAAATTTTTGGCCCATTAGGACAATTCAGGCCTTAAGACAAATGAAAAGATTCATTGAAAAGTACCGCTCAAAGTGCAAGACCATAAAATGGGCATAGAAAAACGTCATGATCAGAAATATTCCAGCTCTGTCCTCATTTGCTTATGTCAGACTTCTCCATCCTTTAGACACCAGACTGCCAATGATCCCATATAAATTGAAGTTTTGGAAACCTGCTTAGAAACAAGCTGTTCAGAAGAGAGTGAAGGAGTTTCATGTTCCTAAATATCTGGTTCAATGTTGTGGACAGAATTTTTATCTGTGTGAAATAAGAGGGGATGCGAAAAGATCTGGGGTCATCACGAGGTAGGACTTCCATCAGCAACTTTGCTATCAATCAGTCCTAAGTGGTTTGTACTAAGTTACTATGCTAACTCCTAAAGCTTGAGTGCCCACACAGCTACAGTAGGATGATAGGGACAGAATGTCTACCAATGTTGTTACTTTTTTTTCTGGGAAGAAGCCAAAAAAACCCCCAACATTTTCACAGTTCATGGCGTAAGGATTTTTAGAGCAGCTGAGTTCATGTTTCTTGTCCTAACATGCTGCTAGAAAGCCTACAAGCTCTGCAGGACTGCCTGTCTTCATTGCATTGATCCCTGCAGCAGCAAACAAAACAGGGAAACACCTATGAATAAGCACTCACCCTCAAGTCCATCTGTAATTACTGAATTGTGTCTTCTTGGACATGAAAATGATATTTTGTCTGATGTTTTCAACAGTCTTTTCTGGAAAATCCAGTGTTGTTTCACATGGAAAGGACCATGGACTTGCTTGGCTAAAGTGTCTTATTCGAGGCATGGAGTATTCACACCCAGAGCAATAATTAACATACTCTCAGGAAAGCATGGGGGGCTGGGAGACTTTCCGTTGCTCTGGGATAATAGCCTTAGTCACACTTTAGAGTACAAGGCTGTTTCCATGAATTTAACCATAGCGAATCATTTGTTTCTAGGGTGATTCATAGCCATGGCTGCTTCCCACCTTCCTGGGGGCTTTCTGCAGCATGAAACTTCTCACAGTTTCTGCAAGACCCATGCCTGGAGAAGGCTGTCACCTGCGTCCAGCCTGAGCTTCTTTTCTGGTGAGAGCAGGTGCTAAGGGTGGCAGACTGAACAATGGATGCTCCTCCACAAGCAGATTAGCCTGGCCCTGCAGAACGTCATGTATCTTTTAAGGGATGTTGTCAAGAAGAAAATCTCTGCTCACATTCTTGGTAAGAGAACGAATTCGCCCGGCTGCGTCAGCTGCACTGCAGTTGGTGGAGTGATGCCAGCTGATAGGAGCCGAGGATCCGACCCTGTCTGTCTAGGAAAAACAGTGTCTATCTGGGGATTGAACAATGCTGGAGAAAGGATTACTGGAATCAAAAGGAGTGTAAGATTTTTGCTCCCTTTTCGCTACTTGTGCCTTTTCCCGTACTCTCTGCTGGAGCACCAATGCTGGTCAGGTCAGTCCTCTGTGAATGTATTTTGTCTCTTCTGATACTGAGGAACAGCACCAGGAGAATTTACTGTTTTGTGCCACCCCCAGCTTGCTGGCACCCACCAGGGAGCCCCAAAAGGATGTAATTCTGCTGCAGCTCTGCTGAGGGGATAGCATAAAGAGGAGAGGATGAACCTTCCTACTCCCCAAGATGCCACAAACGCAATATTCTCTCAGGGAATGTCAAGTGCATTTTGAGGACTCACAGAAATGTCATAGTGCATCACAAGTGCTTTCATCCCCTCACCAGAAATAAAACGTGTCAGGTCACAGAAGCCTGTTTGCACTCTTACCATCAGTGCTGGCGACTGTCTGGCTGTCTAGGACCTCCCAACCCCTCCAAAGGTATTTTTGATGGCAAAGAAACAGCATTTTATGAAAACACTTCCCTCTCTTCCTGTCATAGGGGTTTTTTTTGGTCACTTGAACATGAAATAAAAGGTCCAGCTAACTGGACCCTGCTGCTTCAGGTACACTTTCACTTGCTGGGGTTTTGATACCTCTCAGAACAGGTTTTTACTAGCTTTCATGTATTGTGGCTAAACCTTTTGCACAGTATGTTCTTCAGGAGTTCCCAGATGTCTCAGCTGACACTTCCCTGGCATATATATCAGGGGAAGAAAGATAAAAAATAAGAAAGACTGTCACTCATCTGACTGGATTTTTTTCTTGCTACAGTGCTATAATAGTGTTGATAAATACTGAGGAAAATTTGCATCATTTGCACTTTTTTTCCCTTACTGCCAGGGCGCGTCCAGCTTCGGTTTGCTGGGTGATATGCAAACTTTGTTGGCAGGTGGCCTGTATCATTTTGTCCAAGTTTTGTCCTGCTCTTTTTCACACTCTTTTTACCTCCAGAATTTAGAGGATTTCCCAGGAGTGATCTTTGCCTCTCTGAAGCTGGGCAGACAGCATACTAACAATCACATTTAATGCTAACTTTCCAATTAATGCTTCTCATTCAGTGATTCAGCTGCCAAAGGCTGTTTGTTTTATTAATTCTTTGGAAAATATGCCCTGATCGCTTGCATGCATCTGTTCTGTACTTAAACTGTAAAATCAATTTTAATAGGCCTTAGGGAATGTGTATGTAACCCATCATATGTACTAAAGCGTGTCTGATTCCTAAAGGAGGTAAATTAGGTCTTTAGTTTGTGGCTAATATTTCGCTTGATAAAGTAAGCATCATGTATTTATGAACTAGAAAGCAAAGTATCTTAAGTCTCCACAGATTCATTTAAGAAACAAACTGTTAAGCTGAACATTGAAACTGGTACATGCCTTCAGGAAATCAGCTGGAAGAACCTGTAGGAATTGGTGTAGGTTTGTATCAGCCTTCTGCCCCCAAGTGCGTTTGAACGTAGATGTATGTGAGGTTTTCCACAAGACTCTACCTTCCATTTTTCCAGGGCAAGCCAAGTCTCTTCTCTGGGTTGCTCCACGCAGAGATGGTCCAGAGACAGCTGAGGAAGGTAAATACCTGACACCTCTGAGCTCCCTGAATACTACATGATTGCTTACAGATGTAGGATTATAGAATCACCAGGTTGGAAGAGACCCACCAGATCATTGAGTCCAACCATTCCCACCAATCTCTAACCCATGCCCCTCAGTACCTCATCCACCCGCACCTTAAACACCTCCAGAGAAGGTGAGTCAACCACCTTCCTGGGCAGCCCATTCCAGTGCCTAATGACCCTTTCAGTGAAAGTCTTGTCCCATTGTGTTTGGCCTCCTATTTTTATCTTTGCTGTCATCAAATATCTAAATGTTTGGGCCTTCAGCTTCTAGGATTTCACCTTCCTCTCCACTTGTGGCACTACCCAGCATTAAATCTTACATGCTGCCTCTTGAACACTTTTCTAGGTGCGATGCTCTTCCCAGAAAAAGGGCTGCATTTCCATACTGCCTGGCTGAGAAGCTGAAAATGCCCTTTAAAAGAATTCACGTGGTAAGAGGTGGTTGCAAGTTAATGCTGCACTTATTTCATAGCACTGCTGAGAGGGCTTAGAGGAATGTGCTCAGCTATAATTTTAACTCTTTTCCTGTTATCTTCATAGTCTTTGTATCCTGGGTTCCATACAGGTCCTGCAGCTTCCATAGGTCTCCTCTGCACATATGATGAGCAGCAACATGTCTTTTTTTGTAATGAGTAATCTGCTTACTGCAAGAAGACAGTCAATGCACGTGGGTTTTCTTTTATCAGTAGCTTTTGAAGCAATCAGTCAGAGTTTTTTAAGGACTAACTCAAATGAGCATTAGTCCCACTATTAATAATTTGATTTCAAGGTGAGCTCATGGGCATGGCAAGTCCCCAGCACAGTAATTACCTGAGGTGCTTAAGAGCAATGAGAGCTCCTGGAAAATTTGATAGAGCACTAATTATATCAGAAAGGTTTTTAATGATTACTTTCTGTACAGAGACGGAGGAACAAAATAAGGCGTAAATTCTGCATATATCCTGAGTGACTGCAAATACATTTTCCTTGTATGAGGGGCCCCATCAGTGCTCTAGTAAGAAATATCTCGATCCTCGCAGGAGCTCTGCCTTAGTCAGGGTCAACAAACGACTGCACCATGGTTGTGGCACTACTTGAATTCTGTATGTCTCTACTTTCAGAGCCTCAGTTTCTCTCTTCATCTTTCAAGATGAACGCAGCACCAATCTTTTTTTTATAAACACTGCCTATGCCAACTCTCAACTCTTTAATCTAAAACCTTCCTTTCTTTTTCTTTTTCAAGTCCTCTGTGCTCTTACTGTGATATACACAGGTCCCTGATTCAGTCCTCTTATATAGTGCACTCTTATTTATGCTGTTAAATTAAGAAGCAGCATGGAAGTATTTCCAAGATTAAGGGCAGCATGATCTTCCTCCTCCAGATGGGCATTATTTATTAAATAAGCCAACCCTGATACTCCAATAACACATAACCCAGAACATTTCTGTGGCCCTTTCCCTATTATATAAACTGCTAGATTTTGCATGTTTACAACAATTGAGTTCCTAAGTGCACAGTCACTTAGCTAATAAATCCAAAATCAGATTATTGAAGTTTAAATAGATATGTGGATATCATCATACAATATCAGGGAGCGAGTCAGTCCTTCATTTTAATACTACATCAAAAGAAATGTATTCCAATAATATTATCAAAAGTAAAATGCTGGGATGTGATGGATTTATTAAGATACACCATGCGCTTTTTATGTGAAAATATGCCCTAGAATCTGTGAAGATTAATACATTCTTGTATTATAAATATAAATTATTTACAAATAATTTCACTGATGGGTTTGACATTTCATAAAGTATCATTTCCAGTAAGATGAGCAGTTTTGAGAGGATCTTCTCTTTGAAGAGAAATGTAAATAGTCAGATATTGATATTACAAAACTGAGCCTTTCATTATAGTAGAATCATCAGGAATCCCAGTGCAGTGGTTCTAAATTTGCCCTCTGCTTCAAAGTGTAAGTAATATATCCCTTGCATAGCAAATAATTTAAAGTTCAACTTCTAAGCCCCTTTTAAAAGTTAATATAGCTCTTCCTCTGCCTGAGGACATTTGACAATGAGTGATAAACTACTTTAAATCTTCATTCCCCAAAAAACATCCTAACTTTGATGTGTTGGTTGTTGTCTTGTTCATGGCATTTGGTAAACAGTTAAGACCAGAGAGGTCTTGTTCTTCTGTAACTAGGCACCTCGATGAGCATCATGCAATCACAGAATGCTTTACTTCATTTTAATCACCTACACCTCATCTCATGCAAGCAGAGAGATTGTTCCATGAGGGAGGAGTGGGATTGCAGATTTTGGCACCCCTTTGTACAAGAGTAACCACAGGAGGAAGCACCTGGATACCACCACTCTCAGTGAGCCATTTTAATATCATCTATGGCTTTTTTTTTTTTAAACTACAGATAGACTGATTTTTAGATCTCCTTCTCCTCATACAAAAGCATTTGAAAAGCTGTCTGTAACAGCATTTCCTTGCCTACTGCTGTAAAGCAGGTTATAGATCAATCCATTAACATGTCCATTGGTTGATAGAGGAATCCACGTGTATAGGTATTTCTGCCCCATAATCTTCTAGCAAACCTAAGTAATACACACAGAAATTCTAACACCATCTCCAAAAGCAAAGAGAGTAATGTCAACCACATGTTACAGCCACATGAAGCCTGTTCATGGCAAGGTTGAGAGGACAGGCAGAGCACAGACTCCACTGAGGAGCCCACTCAGGTGCTGGGGAGGGACAAATACCCATGGGCAAGAAGTGGCTTCCTCAAGGCCAGTAGATTTGGAACTCTTCAGGTGACCTAGGTAAGATATATTACTCTTCTTTTCTTCAAGACAGTGTGATGTGCTTCTGTGCTTCAGCACTACCCTTGTTGCCTCTTTTTTGCTCACCTTTAGGTATCCTCTCTCAAAACCAGTGTGTTGAAGGCTCCGTATCTTCAGTCTCTTTTGTCCAATAAATAAAGCTAATGATCATTTTAATACTGAAATATATTCTTATTTTAGAAAGTACAAAAAAAAAGGTTTTAAACATCATCCTAGATGAAGCCAAATTGTTTAGCATGCTAGTCTGCATGACTAGCTTTTTTAGAAGTGAAGAAATCAAATTCCAACAAAAATAAAATACTGGATGTCATTTCTTAGTGACTGTTTTTCCTGATTTAGGAACTAGATTATGTAGAACAGATGGGGCCAAATTTTGCTCTCATTTGTATCAACCTAACTCAATTTAATTCAACGACAGCAATTCCTAGCACAGTTTTATAAGAGACAACTTTTCCTGGAACTCCTGGAACAACACAGCTCAATAGCAAAAAAAAAAGGCAAATGAATTCTTTCAAATCTCTTCAGTTAACCGGTATAATGAAACAATTTAGGCAACATATGGTGGTATCACTTTTCTAAAATGTGTAATCACCAGCACACTATGAAGATGGGATCGATAATGTCAAAACACAGGGAAAAACAGTAAATAAGTCAGAAGGTAGGGGCAGTGCCCAGAAGTGCACCAGGAAAAAAGAAAGAAGCCATAGAAACCCATCAAACAGAAGCAGAAATACCACACAGTGGCAGAGCTCATGCAGACAAGGGAGGCTTCTTCTTCAACTGGAACATTTTCAACGTTGTAGTTTAAAATAACAAGCCGTTTCTTCTGCCTCTTTAATACGAATGCAGAATTTCTATCAATGTGTATGTATACATATAGATGTGAAATTAGCGCCTTATCTTAAAAGTATAAGTGGAGTTTTAACGTAAACAGTGCTTGATGACTAAATGCCATTATACAGACCTGTTTATTATAGGAATGTTTATGTGGCTGATCTTCTCAACACATGGCCTGCACACAGCTAAATATACGTATCTTTTTGGTGTTCATGATTTCTGGGTTGTTGGAAGTTTCAAGCTTGTCCATATCTAAGGAGAGGGTACCTGGGTAACAAAGGCACAAGGTTAGAGAAGAAACACAAAGAATTTTAGAGGCTTGGCACAAGAAAGCTAGGGAAATCTGGTGGACTGAGGATATCTACTGTCCCATGATCTCCCTAGGAGCAGACTTTAACCTTACACTATGATAAGATCTCACATTTTGCATGATGGCTGAAACCATCTCCCCTCTTCACTGATGAACACCGTCCTGTACCCCTCATACTGAGAGCACCAGGCTGAAGGTTCCTGGGACCGTGTCAGGGCAGCAAGGTGGGAATTGTGCAATACGTGCAGTGTTGGGGGAAAATGTAACCATCATGCATGGAAGAAGCCTTCTCCATTATTAGTTGAGTGAAGCTCTTTGGAGATACTTTTGGAGATACTTTTGTTTCTGGGGACAATGTAACACTGCTCAGGCAATATTCAGTATATGCTTGACTGCACACACAGTTTACCAGCCACAGGCAGATGTTTTCAGTCAGTCCTGCCAGGACTGTCAGCAATTGCCTCACCCTCAGTCAGGAAAACCTTGGTTCCTGTACTGACATCTAGGGAATAAAGGTGTGGCACAGCCACTGGGATATCTTCCTCCACCTCACCTGAACGTGATGTTCAGGTGACCTTATCAGTGCTTGTGGGTTGTGCTTCACTAGAAACAAGCTTCCCTCGTTACTCCCTGCTCCCCTTAGCCAGTCACGGACGTTTTGGGTTATTCCTGCCTTTTGCACAAAAGTGCGCACTATTAGTTGATGTGTCGGCCTGTAATTTATTTCAGGATGTGAGCCTGTATGCCTGAATGGTTCTGCTCTCTTTTTTTCCCCCAATAAAGTCTGTCCATCCTTTAATTCAATTACAGACCCTTTTATCTGGCTTCAGGGAACTCCAGCAAACCATTCCATTTGCTCTGTGGGTGATATTAGCACCATGCATTCTTGAACTCAATTTTTATGCAAACTACAAAGACAAGGGGAATGTATTTTTCCAGTGAGCATATCTGACCCTCTGAGGTACTGAGCTCTTGTTCTGCTCCAGAAACCCCGCTTTGCTGCAGAGAAAATAAATGCTCCTCAGAATGTGCTTAGCAGCTCGCTGGACCCCACAATTATGTCATTTCCTGAAGGCCATGAAGTGAGTCAGACCCAGCACCAAGAATTTAATGTGGCTTTCTGAGTCTGTCCCCTGCTAACCATGAGCACAAAACCATGCTCTGTTGACACAGAAATTAAATGCACACTGAAGTTGTATTATTGCATGATTACATCTCTTTCATAACTCATTTTGGACACAGAGGGAACAACGGTGACAGGGGATGAGGAGAAGGCTGAGGTACTTAATGCCTTCTTTGCTTCGGTCTTTAATTGTAAAGAAAGCTGTTCCCTTTGTGTAGAAACCCTGGAAATAGAGGAGCGATACGAGGCTCCCATGGTCCAAAAGGAGGTGGTCAGAGCTCTGCTTGGCCAACTGGACACCCACAAGTCTATGGGGCCAGATGGGATTCATCCTAGGGTATTGAAGGAGCTGGCGGATGTATTGGCCAAACCCCTTTCCATCATCTTCCAGCAGTCCTAGAAGACTGGGGAGGTACCTCTGGACTGGAGGCTGATGTAGTGCCCATTTACAAGAAGGGTAGCAGGTAGGATCCAGGGAACTATAGGCCAGTCAGTCTGACCTCAGTGCCAGGGAAGGTCATGGAACAGGTGATCTTGAGTGCTAGCATGAAGCACTGACAAGAGAACAGGGTGATCAGGCCCAGTCAACATGGGTTTACCAAAGGCAGGTCCTGCCAAACCAACCTTCTATGACAAAGTCACTCAGCTGCTGGATGAGGGAAAGGCTGTGGATGTGGTCTTTCTGGACTTCAGTAAAGCCTTTGACACAGTTTCTCACAGCATTCTGCTACGGAAAC
Source organism: Coccyzus lansbergi (assembly GCA_033558105.1). Classification (NCBI taxonomy): domain Eukaryota; kingdom Metazoa; phylum Chordata; class Aves; order Cuculiformes; family Coccyzidae; genus Coccyzus; species Coccyzus lansbergi. The sequence continues at coordinate 1,377,842 of JAUMJK010000307.1, forward strand.
TGTCAGCCTCTGGCCTGGACAGACGCACACTCTCCTGGGTAGAAAACTGGATGGATGGCCGGGCCCAGAGAGTGGTGGTAAACGGTGATAAGTCCAGCTGGAGGCCAGTGACAAGTGGGGTTCCCCAGGGCTCAGTGCTGGGTCCAGCCCTGATCAATGTCTTCATCAACGACCTGGATGAAGGCATTGAGGGTACCCTCAGCAAGTTTGCAGATGACACAAAGCTGTGTGCAAGTGTCGATCTGCTGGAGGGTAGGGAGGCTTTGCAGGGGGACCTGGACAGGCTGGACTGCTGGGCAGTGTCCAATGGCATGAGGTTTAACAAGGCCAAATGCCGGGTCCTGCACTTGGGGCACAACAACCCTATGCAGAGCTACAGACTCGGAGAAACCTGGCTGGAAAACTGCCAGGAGGAGAGGGACCTGGGGGTGTTGGTTGACAGCCGACTGAACATGAGCCAGCAGTGTGCCCAGGTGGCCAAGAAGGTTAATGGCATCCTGGCTTGGATCAGAAATGGTGTGACCAGCAGGTCCAGGGAGGTGATTCTCCCTCTGTATTCAGCACTGGTGAGGCCGCTCCTTGAATATTGTGTCCAGTTCTGGGCCCCTCAGCACAAGAAAGATGTTGAGGCTCTGGAGCAAGTCCAGAGAAGAGCGATGAGGCTGGTGAAGGGGCTGGAGAACAGACCCTATGAGGAGCGGCTGAGAGAGCTGGGGTTATCCTGGAGAAGAGGAGGCTGAGAGGAGACCTCATTACTCTCTACAACCTCCCTTCAGGAGGAGGGAGCTGACCTCTTCTCCCAAGTGACAGTGGACAGGACAAGAGGGAATGGCCTCAAGTTCCACCAGGGGAGATTTAGGCTGGAGATTATGAGGAAGTTTTTCACACAGAGGGTCATTGGGCATTGAAATAGGCTGCCCAGGGAGGTGGTTGATTCCCCTTCCCTGGAGGTGTCTAAGGCACGGGTGGATGAGGTCTTGAGGGACTTGGTTTAGTGTTAGATAGGAATGGTTGGACTAGATGATCCAATGGGTCCCTTCCAACCTGGTTGTTCCATGATTCTATGATTCTATGATTTTTCTCTCTGCTCTCTTTTTTCCATACACCCATCTGGATCATTAATGTTGCTTTTGAAGCTGCTTGTGCTCTGTAAGTCCCAATGAGAGAATCACAGCCACTGATCAGATTTGAGCCCTGAAGGGCTCCCTATTCCAGCATCCTTCTCTTTTTAAGACAAGGTATCACCTCCTCATCCAGTTTCTTTTGTCTTTCTCCTGGTCCTGCACTGGATTTTGTGAGGTCATCCTCCAGGAGGAAGGAGGTTGAAAAGGACAGGAGGACACCCTTCTACTCATATCTCTTTGCAATAAGAATCTCCCCAAAACAGGGCTCATAAGCAAGACTAGGGGCTGCTCTTAGGCAAATTCTCCTCTTCCCTGTCTAAACAAACAAAAAGAAACATCCCCCAGCCTAGTATTGTCCTTTTGCAGGATCCGCTCCATGGAGAAGGGTTAAGATTCAGGGTTGAGGAGAGATTCAAAGGCCTACAGTCCACAAATTGGACTGGAGTGACCTCAGCTATAATAGTCTAGACCCAAGCAACATAAGGTAATACTGCTGAGCTGCTCTTTATGTCATTTCCACTCCCATCTCTCTAACATATGGCCTTTTTGTCTCCTGTCTGTCACCAGAACTGATACTGGCTCTATCAGACTCTCAGAGGGGCTTTCCTTACCTCTGTAAAATTTATTTTCCCATCCCATATCTTCTCATCCAGTACTGTGAGATCCTTTCTTCTGACACCACACTAGCTTGCATGCTCCCATCCAGCTGAAAATGAATCCACATCCCATCTGATGGCTCTCGCTGTCCATAGCAATTCCACATGCTGCTACCCTAGGTCCCTTTTGTCACCTGTGTGACTGCTGTCACCCGCCACACCCCCCGGGGTTTACCATGTAATCCAAGGAAGTATAACTCATGGCAGTACTGGTTGCCAAATGAATGGCATTAGCTGGGGTGGGAGTTTGAACAGCTTGTGCATCTCACATTTTTACATACTGTCTGTTGGAGATTCACATAGCTTTCTGCTTCCAGTCTCCTACTAGAATCACAGAACCGTAGAATCACCACCAAGTTGGAAAAGACCCACCTGATCATCAAGTCCAACTGTTCCTATCAAATACTAAACCTCAGTACCTTGTCCACCAGTCCCTTAAACACCTCCAGGGAAGGTGACTCAACCCCCTCCCTGGGCAGCCTCTGCCAGTGCCCAATGACCCTTTCCATGAAAATTTTTTTCCTAATGTTCAGCCTAAACATTAGGCATGAGATCTCAGAGAACTGACCACTTTTTGAGAGCTTCACTGCGACTGAGGGCTTTCCTCTCAGGCTACGTTTGGATTGTCTTGTCAAAGGTTTAGGCTTTTCTGGTTTGCTTTATCATAGACTCAGCCTAGACTCCTATCAAGAGTTCAACATTTTCCCAAAATTGCAGCATTGGTTCATTGGGCCTGTCATGTTCCTCTGTGTACCACTCAGGCTCCTGCGATACTGTCTCACATCTAGCCTCATTCTCACAAATTAAATGGAAAATTTCACAATCATTAAATGCTTTAGAAAAAGCCATGGTCAGAAATTAAACTAGTCTAGCTTAACTATCTTTATTTTGGCACCCATTGCTTGCAGTTATGGATGAGTCACTGTTTAAACTCTCCCTGGTAGACCTTTATATTTCTAGAGAATTTCAGCCCTGGAAGACAGAAAGCTGTCATGGTTCTTTTCAGTGAATATTCTCACGTTCTTTCAATCCTGTTCCCTGTATTACTCAGTAATTACTCCAAACCCAGAAATTTGGGCTCCTGGACTGCTATTTTTCACAGATTCAGTTATAATCAGACACAATCTCGAGCCTGACCCAACGGGAACCTCGTCACTGCATTGGGCATCAACTCTAACTGGCTGTTGCATAAGCTTCTCGGGAGTGCAGTCCCCTGACAACAGCAAGACCACAAAGGGTGGTGAAACTCCCTGAAAATCAGAGACTAACACTGTTACCAGTCTCAGGGGAGGAACATGGGACCTTTCTCACAGATTAAATACAGAACTATGAGCAGTAATTGGTAGATGCTGCACAAACAGTGGTTTCCTGCTCTCCTTAGAGGGGCAAAAAGAAGTAATTTCCAAGGAGGATGTGCTGATATCCACAATGTCATCTCTATTTTAAAAAAACCAATCTTCCTAGGTGTCAATAAATGTATTGATAAGACAAAGTCCAAATGATAACCCCAAATACATAGACTGTTCTCCCATCCTCCCTCAAGAAAATGATAAATAGTACACATTGTGTATCAAGCTGTTTCTTGGAAAACTGGCATATTGCAACACCCAGGGTTGGCTTGGATGCTTCCAAAGCAGCCAGACTCTTGCAAACTTGAGCACTGATTGCTGAGGAAAGCACCAGGCTTTTCTCCATGGCAATGCAGATCACTTCTGCTCAGCCATCTGTCATATCCCTCACCTTTTAAATTTCACTGCTGTCCTTGTCCATGCAATTCTGACATTTCGTATGCAAGCAAGCTGCATACAAATCCCCAGTGCAGGATTTTTCTGCAAAAGTCCAGGTGCTGTTCAGAGATTTTATTTAAATGAAGGAATACATGTATTATCATCACAGTGAAGATTACAAGGAGTTGCTTTTTTTTCACACTGACTAAGCCACTGCAATTTTATTTAAGATTACTTAAGAGATCCAAAATGACAGGTGAACTGCAATGTATTCTGTTTTACTTATAGGCACCAGTCAAGTTGTTAATTCTCCTCCTGGATGCTAAGGAGTTGCACAATTATTATAATTACCTCACATTTTGATGGTATTTTCATGTCACGAGTATGCTCTACCAGATGAACGTGGAAATAAATTGAAATGCCACCATTTGTAGGGTTTTTATGGCCACTGTCAGTGTTAGGTAGATTATAAGGAATGATAACCTAGGTAAATAGGATTTTGATAGGAATGGTTGGACTCGATGATCTGGTGGGTCTCTTCCAACCTGGTTATTCTATGATTCTATGATTCTAAATGAAATGCTTTGGGCAGGCATGTTTGGAATGCAGGTAGCTGCAGAACTGCAATTTTTGCATGAAAAATCGTGGTTTTAGTTAAAGCTTCTGCTTTTTTAATATCACGGGATTTCTTTTTATTTTATCACAGAGTTTATACTGGGAATCTCTCTCTTTTGATCTGCAATTCAGAAAGCTTGAAGATAGGAAACTCAGAAGCTTGAAAACAAGTGAAAACAACCCCTGTTATAGTGACTTAAAGGCAGTGCTATGATTTGAGAAGGAAGGGGTGGCTGCACTCTCTGTTTCTAAAACGTGCAGTCAGCAGGCATGATTTTTTGATATTATGCTGACTGCAACTCATCAGAAAGACAAGAGGCCTGGCATTCTCTACTCACACAGCTTCCAGCAATCCAGATTTATAAAGAACAAATCTGAGTCTGATCTTAGCTCTGAGCAATGAATCATGGAATGCCTGAAACCCAGGATTTTAAAATACATGACTCCATTTCTTACAGTGTGTGGCTATATTATCTATTCTTTGCTTTACTAGTTGTTCACATTAAACTTCTAGTCTACTAAATGTGTTGGAAAGGCTGTCTGGGCCCTCAAAAAGTGAGAAGATTCCCTAAGTCAGCAGTAATCAGAATTTATGGATGTCAGGATATATAGGAAAATCCATCCAAATTTATCAAAGATGTAAAATTGCAGGGGATTCATTTAATTGCATTAAATTCCTATGGAGATGCTCCTATGTGAAGTTAAACTAGTTCAATTGGACCAAGTTAATTTTGTTATTGAAGAGGTTAAATCAAGTCATGGTGCAACCACTTTAGTTGAGAATGGGAGTCTAATGCAGGGATTAGAGCAGACTCAAATCAGCTTCTTTTCTCTCTGTGAGTAATGACCCTCATCGTGACAATCTATATGGAAATCCATGTTCTTCCATAGCTCTTCTTTCAGTATCAGTGCTTTTTCCCCCCCTCTGCCATGGAAAAAATACTAAATGGACCAGGTAGCCACAAATGACACAGCACTTGAACACAGGAAATGAAAATCTTGCCTGTCTGCACCTCACCAGCTGACTCAACACCCAGAGAAGGAGACCTTTCAGTTCACTGTGTTTATTTGTTCAAGACGATCTTGGACATTCGCTGGTGGGCAGAGACCAAATGCCATCGCACCATTTGCAGCCCTCCTGAAAGGGTTTTATCCAGAGGATGCCAGAACTTGTCATACTTGAGCTTATTGGCGTAATTCCTGGCGAAACAGGACAAAGTGAAAGGAGGAGCGGAGGAAGTCAGGAATTGCAGAAATTCTGGCCCATTGTGCAGAAATTGCAAATCTGGTCAGGCTTTAGAAAAATGCCATAAGTTACAGCTGATCCAGCAAAAAGAGAGAAAGATGAAGAGGGCAAGTGAAGTCTATCTTCTCTCCAAGCAGTGTGTTTTGTTTAGTCATAGCAAGAACACAGAGGGTAGAGATTTTGGTTGGTTTCTTACACATAGAGATTGCCTTGACAGGAGGGTTTGTATGGAAGGAAGAAATGCAAATCAATACAATCTATGTGATTAATTCTATATAAGCAATGGTTGCTTAAACTGGCAAGCTTAAATATTCTGAGGGTGTCACTTTATCGTTTATAATTATCTAACATTGTGATGCCTTTTCCTTTACTTGGCTCACTATTTGAACTGGACTGAAATCCAAAATTTCAAAGCTAAGCAATTTGAAAGAGATTTCTAGAAGGCAAGAGAAGCATTGCATCTAAATTTGTTTCATTTGCAGCCGAACCCAAATCCATAAAGGCCCTACTCTGGGATTCCCGTTTAATAGGAACTGACATTCTGAAAAAGCAAGATGTTAATATTTTTAAATCTGAATGTGCACTACAGTCTTCCTTTGACCTTGACTCTAAACCTTTAAAGCTTTTTTGCTTCAGCCCATCTCCATGTGCCGCACATTTAGCCAGTATCCCTCCTACGACAATTCTGATTTTGTGTCCCATTTATTTTGCATTTCCAGCAAATTATCTTTTTTCTTCTCTATCTATAAAAAAAAGTTGAAAAGGAGAATTGTGGTGCATAGGAAATAAGCACTATTTCCTTTTGCTGTCAGCAGCCAAGTGCAATAAACGCATCCAGTTGCAGCCAAGCTCCCTTCCCCTCCCAGCTCCCTCCCAAACCTGATCAAAGAAAGAGGAAAACCAGGTAAAGGGAAGATACTCTGGAATTGGGGAGGGAGTGTGCTGTTTTCTGGGCTGAACAGCAGAGGGGGGCAGCGGAACGGAGTCTGTCCTTATCCCAGCAGCAACAGGAGTCCCCAGGAGTGGCTCCCCAACCCTAAATACTCTGAAATTTAGCCTTAGCCAAGTTCAGATCCTCAGAGATGTCGAATACCTAACTCCCACTGCTTTGGAGTGGTCTCCACAGCCCTTTGAACGTGTATCAGCTGGTATTTACCTAGGATAAATATGTATGAGCAAATGACACAATTCTATCCAATTAAATCCAAATTCACATTAAAAAAATAAATCAATTAAATTGGGGCTGCTGGTTGATGAGAAGCTTAACGTGAACCAGCAATGTGTGCTCACAGTCCAGAAGGCAACTGTTATCACGAGCTACATCAAAAGAGGCGTTGGCAGCAGGTCGAGGGAGGTGATTCTACCCCTCTGTTCCGCTGTTGTGAGACCTCGTCTGGAGTATTGTGTCCAGCTCTGGAATCCTCAATGTAAGAAGGAGAAGGAGCTGTTGGAATGGACCCAGAGGAGGGGTACAAAGATGATCAGAGGGCTGGAGCACCTTCCATATGAGGACAGGCTGAGAGAGTTGGTGTTGTTCAGCCTGGAGAAGAGAAGGCTCCAAGGAGACCTTATAGTGACCTTCCAGTACCTGAAAGGGGTTATGAGGAAGCTGGAAAGCTGTTTACAAAGTCTTGTACTGATAGGACTAGGGGCTATGGATATAAACTGGAGAGGTGCAGATTTAGACTAGACTTAAGGAGGAGTTTCTTCACGATGAAAGCGATGAGACACTGGCACAGGTTGCCCAGGGAAGCTGTGGCTGCCCCATCCCTGGAGGTGTTCAAGCCCAGGCTGGATGGGACTTTGAGAAGCCTGATCTGGGGAGCGGTGTCCCTGCCCATGGCAGGGGGGTTAGAACTAGATGATCTTTAAGGTCCCTTCCAGCCCAAACTGTTCTATGATTCTAATGCAAGCTAGCACATAAGAGACCCCAGAAATAAGTTCAGATTCAGGAAAGTGTGCGGTATCATTAATTGAGAATGCATACTTTGCTGTGTCTGTAGCATCTATATATTTCATCGAACTGACACAAGGAGAGATGTGGGAGCTAACCCTCTAAAAGAGGGCAGAGGCCATTGGAACTGGCTCTTATTGGAGTTGTGAGCCATGCGTGTTAGGTGTTAGAAAGCACTCAGCCTGGAAAAAGTTAATGGGAAGGGCTCAGGTTCATGGAACAAAAGATGAGGAGGCCTTTTAAGAAGACTGGAGGCACACAGATCTCTTAGCTGCCTGCTGAATAGCCTTGCCATGATACCAAGCTATGCATGACTTGTAAGCAGGTACTCTGGACACTGTGGGCTGTCCAGGAGCAGGGCTCACTGCAGCTAATACAGGGTCTACCACATGCACTGCTCATTTCAGCACACCCAGATATGCAATACAACACATTCCCATAACTTGGAGGTGTCCTGGCTGCAGAGGACATGGTGCCAGCACTGCCCCCGAGCTGCTTTTCTTTGGGGTGGGATCCTTCAGTCACAAAGGTAGCGAGGTGGCGTGTGCCTAAGGAAAACCATCCCTGTGCTGAAGTTTGTTAAGGAAGCCAAAGATCCTGCAAATATGAGCTCTGCAGAACAGATACACATTTGCGGAAGACCCTAAAACAAAGCCTGTTTTTAAACACAGGGAACTTAATGGGCAAAGTAAAGGGGCCATAGTGAATGGCATTTCCTGGAATACCAAACAAACTCAGGGTCCTAGAGATGTCCTTAATGAGTTAAGCCATGATACAGAAAGTATAGGAAATCTGGAAGTCCTGCTAGGGAACTTGCCGGAGAACAGTAGTTGAAAAGACTGTTTTGATTCTATGTGCGGGACACAATCCATCAGCTGAACTGTTGAGAACTGCAGTCAAGGGAAGGCAATGTGAAATGAGAGGCAAAAGTCACAGGCATTAGACCACATATTCTAAACTACATGTGAACCTGTGCCTCTTTGTGTGCATGGATTTGCACATCTGTGTGTCTTCATGTATGTAACTCAACTAGCAGCTGAGATGATGACCACATCTACTAGAATAACCAAATTAGCATTAGCACATTTTAGCAAAGAATGGAAACACTGAGCCTGAGCAGCAAGGAGTAGAGCAACCCCTCCTCCCCACGCTCCCAAACCATTAGAAGGGGATAAAAATACTGCAAACCTGTAAAAACAGTGAGCAAGTACAGCACTTTTAGCCCAAATAAAGATGGGGTTAATATTTGGGAAAAAGATAGAACTGTAGACCAGACTGGAGACTCCATCCAAAAGCATGTGTTAAATTTAAGAAGTCAAGGATCCTAGACCCTAAGTTTGAGAAGCTTTTGGGGTAAGAAACTATAGAAGCTTGCATCTCTGCCATGAGCCTATGAATTAAAATACAGAAGTTACCTGAGGCATCAGCCTACCCCCAAATTACCCTTTTGTGTTTAAACTCATTCAAACATACCATTCTGGAAACAATGGCACAAACTTTTTTTCAAAAAAAGGCAGTTAAAAAAAAAAGATAAATTAGTCTTCCTATTGAAGGCAGCATTTTCTTGCCATGTTATGAGATGATTTATACACAGGGGTCCCTCCAGTCAAGTCCCAGTCTTATTGCATTCATTCAGGCTTCCCATTCTTTTCCCACAGTCTTGCTGTCCTGGCTTCCTTCAGAATGATAATATTAACATTGACTAAAAACTTTGCATACATGGTTTCAAGATACATTCGTGAACTTTGGAAGAAACAAATGCTTCTTGCCACGGTGTCATGTCAGCAAATATTAAAAGCACCAGACCTGCAGGTAACATTAGCTATGAAATAAGGGTAGTGCACTGTCTGAGTATTGTGGCTGTTGCTTTTGTTGTGGAAAGGGAGTGCCAAAGCTGATTGCATCAACAAGACACATTCAACAGAACAAAGAAATGATCCACTAAAATTTTATAAAGCTCACTGTCTATTTTCCTCATAGTAATTATATTAATTTACCTCAGAAGGATGAATGCATAGGGGCTGCCAAGGGATGCACTAGGAAGAGGGAACCAGAAAGCAGAGGATACACTCATGGCTAAAGTGTGGTGGGCATTCACACAGACAGAAAGATGTTTCAAAAACACTTAGAACAGGTATGACACAGGGAAAGATTCAGTTCTGCAGTTGATCCTACGACACCTGTTTCTGCTACCAGAGAAAGTAAGAAAATGCTGAATCCCTGTGCCCTGCTCAAGATGCTGATGGGTGTCCCTTAGCCCAGTGAAAGCCACACACAGACCTGCAAGAGGTCTTTCAGCCTCTTGGACCCACGGAGGGAGAGGGAAGATGGGCTGGGTCTGCAGCACCCAGTGCCTACATGGAGATCTTGCAGGCAAGTGAGGAGATGTCACTGAGTTCCTGATGACAAAACCAGTTTGTCAAAGCTGGACAAATGCAGCTTGTGGTCACAGGAAAGTTAGAGGCTTGTAGGGCAGGGCACGGGTACTGGGATACCAGCCAATGTGGATGAATGCAAAAAAGGATCTGGAAGAAGACATAGTACTGAAAGGAAGGTAGCTAGAGAAAGCAGAGAATGGCACCAAAGCCCCTTTATGAAGCTGAGTTGAAGCAGAAATGCAAATGGGAGAAAAAAAGCTTTCACTTCATGAGTGCCTGTTGCTGGGCACTGCATCTCCCCAGCATGGGAGCACATTTGCCAGAGGGTTGCTAGTGCAGATGAGGATGGCATGACAGCATTTTTTTTATCAGAACTATTCTATGTGATTGGTATTTTGTCACCTTCCACATCAATATTGGCATTCCTGAACGCACGGCTCCGATAGTAGCCGTATGCAGTGATTTGCAACAGGGTCCTAGAAAATAAGTATTGATATTTGATCAGGAGTGTGGGTCACCGTGATGAAGCATTTTTCAGGATCGTGAGAGGACAAAAACCTCTGTTTTGTAGCTTAGCTAAAATAGCCTTATGAAGCCAAAAAGTCTATAATTATCTTTATAACAATACATAGCAAAGCAAGCACATTGCTCAGGCTGCTCCCCAGTCACTTCCAGCAGAGCACCAGCTCTTTCAGTGAACAGAGAAAAATGCTTTCTGTCTCCCCAAACAGAAAATAAAAATAGCCTGAAAGAGGCAGAAAACTAAAAAGGAAAGGAAAATTGAAAGATTTAAGGAGAGAGAGAGCAGGCAGAAGAGAAGGGAGGAAAATGATTACTGAGGAGTATTTGTCTTGCTTCCTACTGTTTTTGTGCTATGGTCCTATTTTGGGCTACAATATTACACAACATCCCCAGCCTTTTCCTACACTGACGGAGCTGGATGGATTTTGCCAAAAGAGGCTCCCACCTCTGTTTTGACTTTTGCAACGGTACACGGTTGTTTTTTCCCTTAGAAGATCTTCTGCAGAACTGGTGCATGTTGGCTTCTCTGCTTCCAGCAGAAAGAACATCCAAAATCCATAACCACACAATAACATCAGGGTGATGCTAGCCAGCCACAAATTTGGAAAGTGATTTCAAACACAGGCAGTAGGTTTTCCCTCACATATAACTTTTCTATTTGTTTTCACACCTACGATTCTCAGAAATAGTTCGGCAGAGAGTCATACAAATAAAGTGTAGTAAGTCCGCATGGGACCCTTTGGCATACAGCAAAGGGACTGAAATTTATTACAATTTTTAATGTAAGAAAATAATTCTCAATACTCATATATAGGAAGTAGCTGCTTCCCTTGGCTGGGGTAGATGGAGAATCTTACTTAGGATCTGCGCTGGGTGATACAGATGGAGCATTTCCAGCAGCATCCCTGCTGTGAGCATGAGTTTCTAAGGAGATGGAAGCAGTGTGTAGGACTTCAGCACAAGAATGACTCAATGCATATTCTCTATAGGCTCGCTTCATGCAAAAGGCACAGCACACGACAGTAATGCTTGCTTGCAGTTACACAGCTCACAGCCCTTCAACACTTGAAAGTCTCGCCTGGCAGTGGGTATTTTGAAACAGATGTAGCTGTTATGGCCGGTAGTTTTTCCTCTGTACCATTTCTATAAAATTCTGCCTGTATTGGTGACAATGGAGCACGAGCCAATAATTTTTGTATTTTGCAGTACAGTCAAGGCTGACTAGCTCATAAAATTCAGTTGTATAAAGAAGCTCTCATGCAACCAGCCTTCCAGGTTCCTTCTTTGGTAACTGTCAATGACATGACTAAGAAATTTCATTCCAACCCTGTGTAAGTAATAATCTCCACTACATTAAGTGCCCTCCCACCAGGAAATCGCCATCACCCTCCTGGCTGCCTCAGTGGACTAATCCTCTGGAAACAAGATACACTAACTAGAAATGTCAGGCCAACCTCAGGTTTATGCAGGTAGAAATAGAGTTTCAGAGGGTGATATTCACTTGCACCAAGGCTAGGTTTGCCCTGTGACCTGAAAACATACTAAATGAAGTATTAAAAGAATCAATGAGTGATAATGGATTGAACAGATACTACGTATGTGTCAGAGCTAAATGGAGGGTATTGGCTTTAAGGGCTCCCCAGTCTTCCTTTGGGAGCTGAACTAATGTAAAGTTGAAAATTGAAACTGTTCTAGAACAATCAAGAGCCCATGATTAGAGAATTTCTTCAATGTCATTTCAACTGATACAGCTCTCCACAAAATAAGTCTTGCTAGTAGGACAAATACCACCAGAGCACTGTCAAAAAGATTAAAAAATGCCTGCCTTTCCTGGTCCCATCTTACAGGGGTGTGGTATTGCAGGGATACTGCAACAGCAAAGCAGCACAAGAGCATGAAGTGTGGTATGTCTAGCTTGCTCTTGGGAAACAACAAATTTGACTACCACAGAGGACAAATCAGAGTTTGGGTAACAGAACTTCAGGTAAGCACGAACTGTGATTACAGAGCTACAGACTGGGAGAAGCCTGGCTGGAAAACTGCCAGGAGGAGAGGGACCTGGGGGTTTTGGTCGACAGCCGACTGAACATGAGCCAGCAGTGTGCCCAGGTGGCCAAAAAGGCCAATGGCATCCTGGCTTGTATCAGAAATGGTGTGACCAGCAGGTCCAGGGAGGTGATTCTCCCTCTGTATTCAGCACTGGTGAGGCCGCTCTTTGAATATTGTGTCCAGTTCTGGGCCCCTCACCACAAGAAGGATGTTGAGGCTCTGGAGTAAGTCCAGAGAAGAGCAACGAGGCTGGTGAAGGGGCTGGAGAACAGACCCTATGAGGAGTGGCTGAGAGAGCTGGGGTTGTTTAGCCTGGAGAAGAGGAGGTTGAGAGGAGACCTCATTACTCTCTACAAGTACCTGAAAGGTGGTTGTGGAGAGGAGGGAGCTGGGCTCTTCTCCCAAGTGACAGGGGACAGGACGAGAGGGAATGGCCTCAAGCTCCGCCAGGGTAGATTTAGGCTGGAGGTTAGGAGGAGGTTTTTCACACAGAGGGTCATTGGGCATTGGAATAGGCTGCCCAGGGAGGTGGTCGATTCCCCTTCCCTGGAGGTGTTTAAGGCATGGGTGGATGAGGTGTTGAGGGACTTGGTTTAGTGTTAGATAGGAATGGTTGGACTAGAAGATCCAATGGGTCCCTTCCAACCTGGTTGTTCTGTGATTCTGTGATTCTGTGATCTATCGTAACCAAGAAATTTCCTTGTGGTGGAAAGATATGTGACAGAAGGATCTTTTTTGTTGAATCTGTCTCCCATTAGTGTGTTGATCGGGGTTGTCTAGTACCAAGAAACACAATGTAGACCTCTGAGCTTAAGGAGAAGTGCACCCATCTAGTACTTTAATGGAAGTGCTTTGTATAGTTTACTGTGTATTACCATGGGCACAGAAACTCAGGAATGGCTGTCTTGTGAACACACAGGCAGCCACAGAAAAATTCAGCACAGAACCATGATTAGACGTATATTGAGACAGATATATTTGTCTGTTGAGGCCTGGGAATTTTTCAAGACACATTCCAGCAAATCATCTTGAAAACCAAGTCAGAATTTGAAAATATTTCTCTTCTTTTCATTGGCTTCCAAGCAAAACCCATCATGTCTTCACCATGCTGCAAGTGTTTAGGAAATCCACTCCACATCTGGGCAATTAAACTGCTTGGAGATGCTCCAGCTCTGGGCTTTGAAGAAAACAATTTAAATGCTGAAAGGAAACACTGATAAGCCAAAAATAGGGAGATGGGTGGATTCTATCAACTTTCATAAATCCAAGCTCATGTACATATGTATTTAATTGCAGAAACAATTTCTGTTCTGCTTTGAATTGCACTAATCTGAAACATTTTTATTGCTCCTCACATTTACACATTGAGATTCTGCCCTGATGTGGTTTTTTTTTTTTAATTAATAGGATTTCAAACTGCTGAGATAACTTTAAAGCAAGACAATTGTTGGCCCGTGTAACTGCATACCATATTCTCTCAGTTTATCTTCGAAATGCTTTGATAAACAGTATGACATTTCAGAGCTTTCCTCCCTATGGAAAATGACTATGCCCCATATTCTCTTCCTGTCCCCTTTTTAAATTGCTCTTTTGGCTTCTTGGTTTTGCTGGAGGGGTTGCAGCCCAGTTGTGAGTGCTTGCTGTGGTGAGAATGCTTTTTCCACTCTCTTTAGTGTGAAATTCCAGGTACAGTATTATGTCACATCAGATCTCTGTGAAAAAATGTATCTTGGCTCCAAAAGAAAAGATTAATGGAAAAATCATTCTCAACCTGCCAGGAAAATGTTTTTCCCCTTCAGCATGAAAACAAAGTGTAGAGTCAGCTGAGGGATCCAAGGATTAAAGGGAAAGTAATGTTCCAAGCCGTTCTGATCCTCTGTCCCCAAATTATCTAAAGACTCTGGGAGGAAGCAGAACAAAATAAAGAAAACTGTCTTTGTTTATTCCTGGATGACAAAGTCCTTTATTAGTGGTTTTTATACATTGATATAAACATTAAGGTTGCTTTCACCACCAGTACTATTTTCGGCAATTAAGTCTAGCAAAAAAAAAGCTTAAAAAATAACTGGATAATACAGTATGATGCCTTTGGCTCCAGAGGCACTCTATCTGTCTAGCAGCTACAGGAAGTTTCTAGCGCTAAATGAAAGCACTGAATTAGAATATAGGCAAGCCTGGATCTTTACAGTCCTATTTTATTAAACTGGCTTCAGTGCAATAAACTTCAGAAAAGGCAAATAAATATGGAAGAGGAATAGAGAAAAAAGGGATGACACAGGAATTTTCACATTCTTGCACACGAATAGCAAGTACTTGATCAAGAGAATGTATTCAGCTGAGGGACACAGAGCAAATTTTGGATAATGCATGCTCTTCCCTTCAGACTCCAAACAGTCCCAAAGAGAGGTATGTTGTACCCCAAGAAGCAATGCACAGTGTCTGGGTGCTCTGATGTGACAGAGAAGAGATGAAAAGCCCTCATGGCACAGAGCTCAGTGGCTCTTGTGCACCCTGGTTCCTTCTCTTGATACTCAGCCAAAGAAGCCGGGGAGAAAATGTTCCTTGTCATTGAGCAATGCTTTGGGCATGTTTTGAGACTTTATTGGTGCCAATGGGACAGTCACAGTCAGCCACAAGGAGGAAAGGGGAGAGCAGACACTTAGAGGAGTAGGCATCCTTCAAAAGCTTTGAGATAGGAAAGTTGAAAGATCCAGATTAAGCTTCCAAATAAAACAAAGGGAGGAGTATAGCATAAAGATCTGCTCCAGCACTTACTGAAATAAAAATGAGCCTTAGCAGCACTTTGAAGAGGAATTTGATAAATACCCAACTTGGAAGTGACCAAAGGAAATGAAGTGAGACAACCACCCTCTTTTTTACCAAGAACAAACCTGCTACAAAGTGTGATGCAAAAGCAGAAGACTATAAGGATTCAGAAGACTGAGTACGCCAGTAGGTTGAGGAAACACTCAAGAAATCCCTGCACTCTATTCTTAATTTTTGAAAATTTCCTCACGCTGAATGGCAGGAGACTATGAGAGCAAGCAAGGATCAGAAATAAGAAACATTATCCCAAACCTAGGAGAGATTCCCATCTTAGCATGCCTTATACTCTTAATCAATCCAGCAAACACATTAAAAAAATCTTGGCGAAAGACTGAACATTTCAGTTGGATAAATTACTTCCACATTTAATCAGCCAAGACTGAGCTGTATTTATAAGTGAATGCAAAACTTCTGGCAATTTAAGGAGGCTGCTTATGTCATTGTCTTCTCTAATCCTGTTAAAACACTGCTATGTTATCACTGTGGAGTCAGACAAAAAAATTTGTTGTGTGGAACAGGACCCAAAAGTCATGAATTTTAACCAAATTTGGACGCGGAGACAACATTTTTCATAATTCAATCAGAATGTTTCCAGTGATCTGCCGGGTTGGTTCCACAGCTCAGCTCTTACTGAGGTCTCTTCTCATTGTTTGACTTGTCAGACTCCCAGAGAAGAGTTGCACAAATATCAGACACTTGCAGCTGATTAGCATACCCTCAAATCAAAGGCTTTGTTCTAGAGTAACCTGAAATGAAACATGTTAAGTCTTGACATAGAAATTAGTAGCCATAATGTCTTGCCTTTGGTCAAGCAGACTGTTCTGTTCAGCCTTATGTGAAATGTTTCGATTCAGGAGTTCAGTAGGTTCTTCAAAATGTTCTTCGTATGTAAGAACTAAATGTGTTTCAATATAACAAATGGATTTTAGGAGAAAATGCTAACATTAAACTGCTACATTTTTTTCATTCAACTTGAAAAGGCAGTTGTATAAATTGACAGATTCAAAGGTAATTTTATTTGCCCTGAATGTGCGTTATTAGTCACATTTGACAAAAAAATATAAAACCACCATCAAGCTTCACCCTTAAACAAGCTCCTCAAACAGAATTTAAGTCAAGGGGATTCACCGTCAGTGATGGGAGAAAAACCCTCAGTTTCTTTTTTAGCTCAGTCACTTCTATAGTAACAGGGTAGTTGAACGAATTTTCAAGCAAAATTAAGTCTCAGCTACTCGTAAATTCTACTGTGTAGTGAAGCAATGCTGTAATTGACAGATCAGTCTCCATTTAAATTAGCTCTTGGGAGGATTAACTATGTGAGGATTAAATCCTTTCATATCTGACCCAAATCCTCCCAAAATTAATATTAGCTCACCAAGTCAGCTGGTTTAAAATGTACTTTGATCACCTGGGAAACTTGTCTCTACTTCTGACTGATAGGATTGCTGTGTTAAAAACAAATTCATTGCTCTTCTCTTTGACCTGACCCTGAAAACATGACATGAGCCTCGTAACTGCACACAAATGAAGACACTCATGTTGTAAATCCATGCAGGTACATATTCCATACCATCTGCAAATGAGTTCTTATAATCTTTCTTTTTTGCTTGCCTCATTTGGAAGCCAAAATACAGGATTCTTATTTTTATTTTAAAAAGAGTAAAGGCAGAATATTCCAGGGTGGTCTTAATCCTCTCATCTTGAATTTATGTTTTTATATGTCAGGGATGGAACATATGGGCAGAATGGAATGTGAGGCAGGCAGAATATTAGGAACAGACAGAGAAGCATAAAGCAAGCAACCTTCATGTAACTAATTTACTATGTGTTAAATTGGATCAAATTCCTACAAATGTGATGTTAAACACTTACGTATGGCAGTATATTTTTATGGAACAGGATTAAGAAATGATGTAAACTTCCAAGCATAAAATTTTGGCTAATCAAAATCCTTGGCAAGTTAGACATTTTCATTTTGAACGAACACTCCATATTACATCTTTGTCTCCAGAAATGACAATATCATCATATAGATTCCTTGAAAATTGAGTGTGTAATTTATTTTCTTTACTCAAAGAGTTCGTCTATATTACCACCATTCCCATTTATTTCCATATATTTGATTATGCAGAAATCAAGTGGGTTTTTATGTAGGGACAGACCTTATGTATGAAATACAAGAACTTTATAAAGTTTCTGTAGTTTCTGACCTATTATTGGCAAAAACCTGTCAGAAGTTTCTGCAGTAGAGGAATATTTCTGTTTAAAGAGGAATACTAGCACCTGACAAGATGTGCAGATTTTGAGGAAGGGTTTATAGCAGTATATAGAAGATTACAGCAGTTTCCAAAGTTATAGTTGGAAACTACATCATCACCCATGTCTCCAATAATGTGTTTCAAGATGGAGAAAAACATGTGATACAACACAGCTCTGGCTCTGCTGTTTCTTCCTGTCTTCACATGACTCAACCTTCAGCTGGAACAGTTTAACTGAAGTTAACCCTTTTGATCTGACCAGCTGGAATTCGAGATCTTGTCTATTCCAGCCAGAAGGAGAACTGGAGGTGGACAGATACATCATCAGAGTAATTCCTTCTATGTAAAAATGTATTTAAAGTCTTATTTCTTATATAAAGGAAGCCTTGAACCACCCCTCTCACAGATCTAAACATCTTTCATCCTACTTTCGGATCATATGCCTCCAGATCCAAGTGTTCCAAGTCAGGAGTTATATCTCTGGCCAGACTGAGGTCCATAACTCATTGTTTGGTGAGATGTTCCCCCTATCTGGCTGCATAAAGCAACATCCTTGAAGAGGTGCAAGGACAATGCCGCCACCCTGCCCCACTTCCAGCTGTGCCAAAGGTCACGTACCCATCTGTGTGGGACTAAGCCCCGGCACATCTCTCCACCTCTGAAGTGAAATTCTGTCTTTTAGCAAGAGGTGCTTATTTGCTGTTTTTCTACCTGTCCCTTTTCTTGCATTTGTGTGCACAGTCACACTGCCATGTTTTAATTCTGGCCCAGCTTCCTCAGTGATCACAGAACTGGACTCCCCTAAGGGCTTTAGTTGTCAGATGACAACTGATCTTAAACCATTACTGTTTAAACAAATCTAATAGAATAAAAACATCAACTGGGGAACCAATTCTGAATCACTAGGCCCACCTAAGGTAACTAAGAAACATACTTCTATGCCAGGATATTCAGCAGTACTTTTGTCCAAAGAGAAGCAAATTTTGGCAACCTTTTTTATCAGTCTGCTGGAAAAAGTCCTTGATAACGTCCTTAAGAAGCACAGCTGAGATGGCAGAGCAGGGAAAAGGAAATTATTCAGCAAGGGTACCGTCACATTTGTAGCAAGACGTAAATGAAACCACTGGCTCTTCGAGATGCTTGGTCTGTTGTCACATCTCTTGAGGGCTCTGTAAAGCCCACTGGCAGCAGCAAGAATGAGAAACACTGCAAATGTTGCTCTTTGTACTGGAAAAATTTTCTGTTTGAAAGGTCTCACATGGCTAGTCCATCTCTTGAGTCTGAAATACAGGAATAGAGGGGCAGCACTGCATTCGGGAAGCAGGCAGTGTTCCTGGAAATAGTATCAGGAGCGACGTGAGGAGTGTTTCTTTGTTTTGGAAGATAAGGAGGAGGAGTAGGGATCATGAAAAGAAGGTGGTTCTAAGAACAATGTGAGTGGGAAGGAAGGAATAATTTAGGTTTTTTTACCATCTAATTATAAAATCATGTTACAGACCATTTAGACTACGAAAACTCTGGGAATGCTTATTTTGACTTGCAGGATGCTCTTGAACATGAAGAATGTACAATGGGCAAACAACTCAGTGACTTAGAGTCACATCCACCATGAGATATTCACCAAAACGTCTGGGCATGTAAAACACGTAGATGCTTTGCCATGAACTCATATTGATAGGCAGAGTCCACCTGAGAGGAACTTGTTTGTGAAAGCCCAGCAGTCAGGAAAAAGGAAGTGGGTAGATGTACAGGGAAAAGATGCTGCTGTGCAGCAGATGCTTTCTACCTGCTCAAATGGAGGCTTCTTCCAGCTTACAACTGGGAAGGCCAGGTAGAGGGGACACAGATCAGTTCAGGAGTTCATAGTCCTGTTGACTAATTTTTCTACTGGGGAAATGCCAGAGCGCGTCTTCTTGCGCTTGGTATGGTTTAATTCCCTCCTCCTCTCATGATTCCTGTCTTGTAAATGTTTTTACTGCTGCCAGTTAATGAATTCACTTTAGCCTGGCAACCTATCTGTTAATACAGTTTGAACAGCAGATAGCTGATATTTACCAGGTTGGAGTTAAAAATAATTCATGTGTTACATTTGAATGTTGAATCTGAAGTAACCAGTCAACACAAGAGTGTAATCCATAAGTAAGAACAGATGCAAAATTTATCTGATGCATTTTTCTATTTCTTTCCCTATACTTTTTCTACATTTTTTTCTGCTAAAGTCAATCTCTTCCCATATTTTCTCTGCTCCAGAAAATGTCACCTGCCTGTCAAGCTCATGAGCAAAACTACCTTCAATGATCTTTCAGCTAGTAAACACAGGAAAGTGCTCATCCATACTAGCAATCCCAAAAGTCACTATAACAACATTGTTAAGTGCAACCAAAGCAGTGCCAGGAGGTTCAGGCTGCAATGTGGTTGGAACAGGATGACCCTAGGTGGCTGGTGGCCAGAAAACTGGAAGCACATGCCATAAGAAATGATGCTGTATGTCTCTTGGTATCCTTGCTTTGCTTGTAACAGAAAGACTTTTGTTTGACCTGTCATGGAGGTTCCCATGACTTGTTTTGTTTTTCTGTTTTCTTAATTGCCTATTCACACAGTGATACTAACTGCCAAGGGGCAAAGCCCCAGAGATTTATCTTCTTTGGATTGGAATGAAAATTCCTTCAAGCAGAATACTGCCCAAGTGCTCGTAGCTGTACTGCAAGGTGAATGTAGCATAGCAAAGAAGCTCGAAGTGGTCCTGGACATCCCCCACCCAAGTCCCCAGACTCAGAGCCTTGGTCATCTACTGTGTTTGAGCCCCAAAGACTGAATGGGAAATCCATGTGGGCAGCAGAGGTGAATGAGGTCTATCCTGCTCTCAAGAGGCCTCCCTTCCAGAAAGGCCTTCAGACTTGGCACTGCACTCTGATTCCTGCTAACTAGCCATATCAGAGAGGCTGGACTCTTGAGAGAGTCTGAGAGTCTGGCAGCACTTGATGTGGTTCCTACACCCATCACTTCCCTTGCTCTGCTGCCTCAGTTAGGAAGAATTTTAAAAGGTTTGAGAGTGAGACTAGGAATAGGTTTTATTCTTTGCCCTACAGGGCTACTGTTAAGACTAGTGAGACGTGCATTGTGGCAAACAACACTAGCAGTGATGAATTTCCATCTTGTCCATGTGAAGCGTTGTGTTGTCTGTTCTTGCATGGGTACCAGGCACAGGTTTCCTTGTATCATAGAATCACAGAATCACAGAATTATTGAGTCCAACCCTTCCTATCAATCACTAAACCATACCCTTCATCACCTCGTCCACCCATCCCTTAAACACCTCCAGGGAAGGTGAATCAACCACCTCCCTGGGCAGCCACTGCCAGTGCCCAATGAGCCCTTCTGTGAAAAATTCTTTCCTAATGTTCAGCCTATACGTCCCCTGGCGGAGCTTGAAGCCATTTGCTCTTGTCCTGTCCCCTGTCACTTGGGAGAAGAGGCCAACATCCTCCTCTCTACAACCTCCTTTCAGGTAGTTACAGAGAGCAATAAGGTCTCCCCCAGCTCTCTCAGCTGTTCCTCCTAAGACTTACTCTCCAGCCCCTTCACCAGCTTCGTTGCTCTTCTCTGGACTGGCTCCAAAGCCTCAACATCCTTCTTGTGGGTAGGGGCCCAGAAGTGAATACAGTATTCTTCAAATTTTCTTTATTACAGAAGAATGATGGAAGCACCAGAATTTATATGTTGTAATCCAGTTTTTCAGAGGTTCCCCCCATAATTACAAACATCACATCTCATCCCACTTGATTTCACACCTTTGTTTCACTGCTTTTTTTCCTCCCAAGAATCAAGAGCAGAGCAGCCCCAGGAAAAAAACAAGCCAGTCCTGGGAAATGTCTCTCTGAAAAGGATGCCATGGGGCAGGAGGCTAAGAGTCTCCCTGAGGACTTGTACAGGCTGCATATGAGGTTATTTTTCCTGGCATCAGGCACAGATTGTGATTAAAACCCTGCAAACTTGGCCAGGACTGCAGGGGCTGAGCTGCTGCAGGGATCCCCAGGGAAAATTCTGCCCCCACTTACAGTCCAGCAACTCCTTTTCTCTCTTAAATATGTAGGGGAAACACAAGACTCTTCTTATTGGGAGCATCAACTAGGTAAAACACACCTTCCTTGCTCAAAATGACAAAAGCGTGGAGAATACAGAAAGACTCCTCAGGCAGCAGATGTTTGCACATCCTGGGCATGTCAGGGTCTGCCAGAACCCCACTCTCCCCAGAATACAAGCTGAGAGAAAAGAGTCCCTGGGGTGACACATAAGGATGCAACTGGGAAGATGATGGAGCTGTAAGCATCAGAGCAGCCTTTCCCCCCAGGTAGGACTAAAAAGTTGTATGTTACGGTAAAGACAGGGTAAACTTTTCATACAATGACCAGGTTGGAAAAGACCCTACTGGGTCATCCAGTCCAACCATTCCCATTGATCACCAAACCGTGCTCCTCAGTACCTCGCCCACCCATTCCTTAAACACCTCCAGGAAAGGTGACTAAACCACCTCCCTGGGCAGCCTCTGCCAGTGCCCAATGACCCTTTCCATCAAAATTTTTTTCCTAATGTTCAGCCTAAACCTCCCCTGCTGGAGCTTGAGGCCATTCCCTCTTGTCCTGCCCCCTGTTACTAGGGAGAAGAGGCTCTGGAGGGAAACTTGTCCCTCCCTTGCTTTATGCCACTGCCTCTGCAGTAGCCTTCAGGCACTGAGGGCTGTTCAGCTTGGAGGGTCCAAAGATGTCCCTCTAACTGTCAAGCCCTGTACCCAACTCTCTGTCCTTGGCTAGATTTCTGCAGTCCAGAAGAGTGGCTTGACCTGCTCTTTATTTCTCTTCTGCAACCTGGACAGCCAAGAGAGGCACTTTTAAGTATCTCAACTGGCTGCCTTAAGGGGCGGCTGCTGTCATTAAGGAGAGGATAGAGATGGCTCCACAATGTCCAAAGAGAGTTTCATCAAGTACTTGAGGGAATGCTGCCCTCGTTTTCTAGGACACATATCTGAAAAAACACTCATTGGATATTAAAAATAATAAACATTTGTTAGATAATAAATCCCAGACTATGTTGCCTTGATAAACTCGATGATTTTGAGGACTCTTCAGTGAGTGAAGGTAGATTTTTTCATGGTGGTGTAATTTCTTTTGAGCTTTGCTCTTTGTTACCTGGTTTTGCTTAAGACCTTCCTCTATGAATAAGGAAAAAAAAAAGCATCTAATTGCCCTTTGTGTAGTCTTAAGGGAGAAATTCCAGTAACTGGTTAAGTAATAAATCTTTACTACAGATCATCACTCATTTTTCTTATGAATATATTTAAGACTTTTACCGCTGGTTGGAGGGAGAGAAAGCATAGGTTAGTGCAATTTATCTGCTTTGTTTCCACAACAGACTGCAAAAAAAATTTCCTACCGCTATCCAGTTATTGTATGAGTCCAAGTCTATGCAGTGGGACTGTGAGTCATGTCACCAACAGCTCTACAAGTACAGAGTGATTTCTACATCCTAACAAAAGCAATTCTGTAGCTCAGGATGACAAATTCATGAAACATCTGTGAAAGGTCATGAAACAACATGCCACTTTGAGACAAACAGGCTTTCTTCTGAGGTCCCACATTTCAGTGAAAATCTGTGCTTCTCAGCACATGCTGCCAAAAGTCATATTAAAAATATCATATCATAAAAAAGAAAAAATGTTACTAGAGCATAGTCCTGTTTTATTTAGCTTTTTAGCAAGCTCAGTAAGGCAGCTGTAATATTTTAAGAAAACAGCAAGCCAGAAGCCAGGTACTAGCATTCCACATACTGTGCAGATGCTTCCTTGCAGCCAAGTCACATCTGCTTTTTACCCACCTCTGCTGTCCCTTCCCCTTTCTGTATAACCTGTGCAGAGAAGTGGCCTAGATGCTGGAGGCCGCATAGTTTCCATATCTCTCCATTTTCCATTCTGGAGACTGTTCCCAACAAACCAGGACAGCTACAGGGGTGTGTCCAAAGAAAACAGTCTAACTCAGGGTAGGGATGAAGTGAGGGGTGAGAAAGACCCTTAGGGCAGGACCTGAAATGTGTTAAATTCGGGCATCTGTGTACTCACTTGAAAGGGAAAATCTGCACCCTTTGGAGAGCAGAGAGATTCTGCCTCTGGGATGTGTTGGTCTGGGACAGGTCTGCAGATGATGGTGTAGCAGTTTCCAAGGAGAAATCTCCTCTCTTGAGTTTTAACATGGGAAGGGACATTCTGGCCCAGGTTTAAAAAAATACACCCTTTAAATCCCTTTGAACATAGTCTTTTCTGTTTTGTCGCTTATAATTATAGGTCTTGCTACTGTTCCATCCATTGTTACACGGATAATGTTATAGTTTCCATTATATTCACCATTTCCAGTTGCTTGTAACTTTGTCAGACCTTTAACTTTTAAGGTCTGAAATCTTCCATGATCCTTCTCTGCCTGAAGCAGATTAGGGAATATCCCCCAAAGATCTGATGCTTTCCAGAACAAAAACTAGCGACAAAGATGATTTTCCCCACCCACTCATGAAGGTGACTGCTAGGGCTCAGAGTAGGAAGTTGGAATTTAGAAGAAAGACAATAGTGAAGTTACAAAAGTGCATCAATCCATCTCCTTGATGATTCTGCTTTGTTTAATTGATGTGGATTCAATGAGCAAGGTACCAATGACTGCTCTTCCTGCAGGCATGGTTGAATTCAATCAGTTCTCAGTTACCCTGTCACTGAAGCAGAGTGTAGCTGGTTGAAGTGTAGACTCCTGCTACACACAGATGCCAGTGAGGCTGGTGCTGTTCTGAAGGGACTGTGTGGGTTTCTCGTGCTGTGTGGGAGAGACACAAAATCTCTTGTGGGCTGATGTCATGGTCAGTGCTGCGGTGGTAGAGTAGTTCTGCATTCCCAAGTCACTAGGTAAACACGTCTGAACAATCTCATCTGTGCCATTGTCACAACCCTGCCTGCAAAATTTGGGATGGCAATTTGATCAACTGATGCTGTGGGCACAGCATACTGGCATTTTAAAATCATTCTGATATCAACCCCTCCCTGGTCTTCCGTGGTGAACAGGGGTATTGAAGGCCTTTCGCATAGTGGGAGTACTTGTAACTAGATCCTTCAGAAAGATGTCCTTCTGCATGACCTTCCAGCGCTGTTTCCCCTTAGAGATTGGTGGGAATGGTTGGACTTGATGATCCGGTGGGTCTCTTCCAACCTGGTGATTCTATGATTCTATGATTTCCACTGACTGGGTGCACTTTGCAGTGAAATCCATGCAGCAGCGGGTATTCCTGACCAGAATTTCCATACATTCACTTCTCAAATGAACCTGGTGATTACGGATGACCTGTTACGGGTCTTAGCACAAATGTTTTCTAAACCTTATTGCTAACATTTCTCATAGAAGTTGAGGCTGGGATGTATTCTTCATGCTTATTTCAGAGGAAGTAAATAGAAACAGTAAGCAGGGCACAGTACAGTTTGGAAAAGCAGATGCAAAACACCAGCCCCCTCTCCATGGGCTCATTCTTTGAGGAGGTCTCAGCTTAGCCACCAGAGAAGAAACAACCAAAGGGATTCTGGATCACAGTTGCTTCCATGATATTTCCTGAATCGTTTTGACCTGGCAAAGGACAAAGTATGCCAGCAAAGGAGTCACTGTCCTGCAGATGTAACATTTCCTCAGGGTTCCAGATTTGTGGATCCAAACACCTAACCTACCTTCAGCCCAAGAGATGGACCCAATAGGTCAAGATCCTCAGTCTCTGCTGTGTTGAAGTTGATTTGTGCCACTGATACATGGAGAAAGCAGCAAGACAGAAAAAAAATGCTCAGATAAAAGACATTCTTAATGTTGTTTCTTCGTGCATGTACATTCTAATACATTTTTAACTAGCATTTTAACAAGTGCGAATAAAAAATTCCCTTTGCAAATGTGAATGTTCCGAACATCTAGGACTGTATGCTCCATTAACATTAATGGAAATAAAGGCTCACGAGTACCAATATTATTGTTTAAAGCAAGATCTAAGTTGCTTAGATCTTAGAAAGTCTTATGGTTTTAATTATACGCTTGAATCATTGAAGCATGTACAAAAATAACATTATAAATGTGCATAAACATCTACTTAATAGACACACATGTTCACATGTATTTAATTTAATTTTAAGGGAGTTTTTGCACACTATCTGCTTCCTCTGTTTGTGGCCAAGACTGAGATAAGACATTGATTTTTAATTTCCTTGTCTTTAGCTTCTTGCAGCTTTCCTCTTAGGAAAAATTCTCCTGTTTGCTCACACTTCAAAATTATAATAAAAGTTACCAAATAAAAAAATGTATAAAAATATTTGCTTTCAAAATGAGTGCATTTCTTGTAGGAAGAAATCTAGTGAGAAAACTGCTGTTTAGGATCCAGATATATGGATCTATAATCATGAACTGCAGCACCTTAAGGGTGAGCTATATCTCTAAAGAGTGAGCCATAGCCCTAAAACCTTCCTGAGAAAAGCCACCAAAAGCTTTTTGGCAACCCCCAACCGACAGATCATGACGTCCTGTTGAGTGCCAAACCTGATCTGGAGCAGTGTTTAAATCACACAGGTCTGAACAAGAGTAATGGGTTAACAACAGAATGAGACATTTTCTGGGAAAAAAAAAGGGTGAGAGAGTGTGAGAAATCTTACATGTTTTGCTCATGCTGCATGTCTGTCTCCTCTCTTAGCCCTCTTCAGCAGTCTGGATGAAATACTTGAAGTTTTTCCCTTAGCCCAGTTGAACTGTTACCTGGTTTTCTCCACAGCAAACCTGTAAATACCTGGATATGCAAGAGGAAAATAAAGCAACAAATAGAGATTTTTTTCCATGTAATCCTTGCATGGAAAAACTATTGGCAGGCTTAACGTATTTTTTCTTTTAAACACCTGGGCAGATTACTTCCCTATTTGTTATTCAATCTTATGGTAACTATTCATAGAATCATAGAATCACCAGGTTGGAAGAGACCCACCAGATCATCTAGTCCATTCATTCCCACCAATCTCTGAATCATGTCCCTCAGCACCTCATCCACCCATCCCTTAAACACCCCTAGGGAAGACAAGTCAACCAGCAGCCTGGGCAGCCTCCGCCAGTGCCCAGTGACCTTTTCAGTGAAGGATTTTTTCCTTACGTCGAGCCTGAACCTCCCCGGGTGTAGCTTGAAGCCCTTCCTTCTTGTCCTGTCCCAAAGCTACAACAGCTTCATATTTTAAGAGCAAAGGACCAACTGGCTTCACTAAAAGAGAAAAATAGATCCGGAGACAGCCAACAAACAGAAAAAACAGGATTTCTACTGAACTAAAAGGATTTTTCAATTATGCACTCAACTCATAACACCTAACTGATTGCATCACCAAAGCTTTTGTCAAATGGACCAGCAATAAAATACACACAGAGGCTTTATTTATTTCTGCTTATTGCAGAAATGAGGACTGAAATTGAAATTATCCTTATTCTGAATCCTTTCTTATTCTTTAAACTAACTTTGTATTGCCAAGAAGACACAGGAACATATATATCTTTCATGAGATAACTAGACACAATGCAGTTGCCTTCTCTCCCAGTGGGTCTGGAACTTCCTTTTTAAGCTGTAAACTTCATCATGTTTTTTTTCTGGAAAACATGCCCATTTCAGTCTCTAGGTTTTGTGTTCCAAAGGACTGAGCAAATTGCTGAAGTGTTTGCTCAAGCTAATAAACCAGTCGGATGGCATAATTTAAGAAAAAAGTCCTGCATTCCTATGCAGCATCTTTAAAACTGTAACACACTTCCAAGGACGAGAGCAGTCACGAAGCAGTAACAGCTCAAAATATTTATGCAAATGTTGGCTATACTGGATCACTAACCACCTGTTACAGAATCATTTATGTCTATTTAAGCAGAACTTGATTTACTGGAATACAGGCTGTTTTCTTATATTTCTAGGAATCTAGAGAGGACAAATTTAATTTCTTAATAAAAAAAGGTAAAATTCTGCAATCCACACACTAACGAGAATTTTGAGGAGCTAAGAAAGGCAGCGTGAAGAACACCTGTGCTCACATAATAAAATAAGCCTCCAAAGTAAATGTCAAGATCTCTTTAAAGGCAGATGAGTTATCTAATATTCTTTCATGTGGCAATGCAGCTCTCCCTGCATCGCAAGTTTAACACCAGAGCACGCAGCAGTCATTCCAGGTCAACAAGCTTTCTACAGAATTTGAATAAGAAAGCATTATCAGACTTTTTTTTATTTCCTGCAAAGACAATAGACACCACCTTGAAGTATCAAGCATGGCAGTTTCTATAACGTAATAAGCCTGTCTGTCTGTAATCACCTCTCCAATATTTGAAGCCAATATGCTACCAACAAACAGTTGTACCATAGAAAATGTTTGGTTGAATTCAAGTATTTTCACTACACAGGATTGTGTCTTGACTTGAATGTTTTCCAACGCTGGTTCATGCCAGCATTGCAATAAATCCATTAAAAAACAGCAGAGTTGCAGCAGCAATAGCCTACAGTGTCCCTACCTCTGGTGGCCTCATCTGTCAAAACAGAGGTCACATCCCTTTGCCTGTCACTGCTGAGACCAACAGAAATCTGTACCTGCTGCTCAACTGGACCCAGTACTTTTACTGGCTCCATGTTTACACAGAAAATTACAGGTATGGCTAGACAGCTACAGCAGAGACAGGTGAGACATAAACATCTTTGGAACAACGGCCCTTTTATAGAACACTTCCATTAAATTATCTTTTCCAAACTTTCCTCGTGGGTCTCATGATGTGCCATTCTATGTAAATACCTCAGCAGAGCCTGATTTTACCATGCTGGTGTCTGATGAGGTGGAAGAGGGTATGAGAGAGCTCAGACACAACCAAAGCAATCCGAGCCTTTGCCCTTCAGCGTTGACTGGAGACTGATGATGCTACAGATTTTGGCATCAATGCAGTAAAAGTGTACCCGAATAATCAAAGTGCTAAGAAGACTAAATGCCAGTGTACACTAGTCTTAAATGGAGGCATTTTAAAGGATGCTTAATAGTCGACTTAAGCATTTACATAGACTACTTATATATCAGTATGCTTTTCTTCTCTGTCATTACTTTTTTGAAGGCATGGATGTAGCAATATGAAATCTATTCAGCACATAAAACCTAAAGGTGGAACATATGTATCTGATAAACAGCCTGTTACAAGCTTATTGTAGTTCAGGTTTGTTCCACTTCAGCTTACAATTTGGTTTATGTTCTTTTGAAACTGTTTCAGTGAAACTGGGATTAATTTAATACACATTTTATTAAAACTGTTTGCAGTAGGGTAAGAAAAAATTAGGAAGCGCTGAGCTGCCTATAGTGTTTAGGGCAACTAAAAATAAAGTATGTCAAACTACAAATTCCACAAATTTCCTGATTTCCTGGCCCCAGTCACCTGCCTCCGATCCATGTTAGAGTGAAAGGTCTTTTATACACTCAGCTTTTCCTTAGACATCATGATAGGTATATCATTAAATTATTTCCATGCAGCCACTGTGTTTGAACAATAAAATTCTCAGTCCAACTCATTTTGTAAATATGCTATAGCTGTTCAAGGACTCTCTGAGCTCATGTGATTGGATTGATGGCCCTCAATGGTCAGAAGAAGGGAAAATTATCCACTGGGATTTTTCCATCTGGTTTACATTGAAGTTCAAACTCTACGAATCAAAGAAAAAGCATTTTCTCCTTCACTGCATTACCTAACATGAGCCAAAGTATTTTTGGGTCTGTTCAGTGGAAAAGCAAAAGAACACCACTTTATGGAAACTGCCCCTATTTTTATTAGTTTCAAGTCACTTTTAAAAGTCAAAATGTGTAGTAACGGACACAGGCTCCAACCATGTGAGTGCTAGTACACAGAGCTGAACAATGAAATAAATTTTCATCTGGTCCTTAAGAAAAGCTCTGATGCCCATTCCTAGAAAGTTAATCAGATTCCTGCAAGTTTAGAGGCAAACATAAGCAAATGTTTGGCTTTCTGTCTCCACAAATAAATAGCAGAGCTACAAATTCTTTCAGTTGTAAGGCTATCCAGCCTTTAGGGCGTGGTCTGAAATGCTAGAAGACTAGAAGAACCAGTTTAGTTAATCATACAGAGCTATGAGCTGGAGCCTTTGAAGGCAAGACATACTCTGCTTTCTCTCCCCTTCAGGCACTTTCTTCTAATGTTCCTTAGGTGTATCAATGGCCTCTCTTAGTCATGGCACCTAATCACACTGTCTAGTTTGCAGAGTTGGGGTAGAGATAGAAAAAAGGCTTTAAAAGTAGGGAAATCAAAGGAAAAAAAAAAACCCCAATGTGCAAGAAATGTGGACTCCTGCATTCTGAGCTTTCCAGGAATGCAACAAATAAAGAAGTTTTGAACGGGGAGATATTCTTTCCTTGACAAGGTACACAATTCTAAGAAGAAAAAAAAACCCAAAAACCAGAAGACCCCACAACCAAAAAAAACCCAAAAAACCCCAAAGCAACCATAGTTTTGTATTTTTTCTGTCCCTTAGCCTGTAAAGACATTTAATAGCCATAACTTTATAAAGAAAAGAAGGGTGTCAGTTGTACAGTCAAGCACTGTATTTTGGACTGCTTATGAACTCTTTTAGTCATATCAGTCTTTTAATGAGGATCAGAACTCCAAACCTTTTTTAAAACTTGCTGGATTTAAACTTGGAAGAAGAATAAACATTAATTAGATATACAGAATGTACCCATCAGACCCTGTCAGATCTGGTGGGAAGTCCTTTGGACAGCAAGTAGCACAGGCAACGTAGTGGACTTATTCTACAAAGTCTATGAACAGTCCAACATTGCAGAAGGCAAGAAACACACATGGGAGCAAGCACAGATGTGCAGAGTGTCCAGCTGTTGGAACAAAAACTTCACTGCAGGAAAATCAGGTCATTTTATATCAGTCTGTGAAAAGGAAAAGAATATATCCAGGACCAGTCCGAAGGGCACATATTCTGAAAATAATGCATTTCAAAAATATCGGCATTCAAGAGCTAGCTGCTGACTGAAGTATCATATTGGATTTAGATGAGATGATTATTACAAATGGGGCATGAGTACACTGATTAATGTGACATCTGACTTGAAATAAAGACTTTGCAGGGAAAGTTGGCTCATGTGGAACACAGATGGGTAAAACCTAAGGCATGCACGGGGCAGATTATTGCCTGCAAAGAGAAAAAAAAATTAGAAAAAAATCATTTGCAATTGGCTATGGAAATGTAACCTCTGTTCTTGGGTCCATTCACTGAATCAGTTCCTGCCTTGGCCAGAGATTTACCAGCCATTTAGCATTGGCTGTGCATGACGGGGAGTGGAGGGGCAGTGGCAGTTAGACCAAGCTTAACGTGATGTAAAGCTCAATGTAAGCAAGATTACACCACAGGAAGAGACAAATTGCCAGCAAGTAAAGAAATACCATAGACACTCCATTACTGCCTGTTATTAATAGCAGAAAATGTCTTTAAAATAAACATTGTTAAAAACATGTGACAGAAAAAGCAGAATGAAAACAGTCTGAAACTGCACACATAAATACGTGCAAGCAAACGTTAAGTTCATGGTACAAGTTTGGCCTGGGAATATTTGTTGATGTTGAATCTGGCTAGTGGTTCTGCGTCACTTCTGTCACTATCCAGATCTCCTTAAAGAATATAAATACAATCTCATGTGTAACTTCTATACTTGATACCTATGGCAGACCAGCGGAGGGTAATGACAGACATTGGACCACAACTTCATTATTATGTTTTGCAACAGCTGCGATTTGAATGACATTACTTCATTACATTTTTTTTAAGAAAAGAAGTTTGCTTTCTGATACTGTCTGCATAGGAGTCATTTTTCCCATGCAGTGGGCAAAATGGTTGCTTTGGCACTCTGAATATAAGAAAAATCAAAGGAGACTTTTAAAGATGGGCCGTTTGAGTAGGTGGTGGGGCGGTGGGTTATGTTTGGGTGTGCAGGAGAACGAACCTGATGGCTGCAACAAATTCTACCAGTCCTGCCTGAGCATGATGTGTGTGACTGAAAACATGCTTGGGTAGGCGTATCATTGACTTATTGAGCTAAATGTCACCTAAGCAAATCTCTTGCCTCTCTAGAGGAGGTGCCAGACCCTTCAGAAAGGGTAGGTTGGCACATTTCAATCAACATGAACAAATCATGGTCAGGCTCATTAAGATTTACGTCTGAACTCAATGATCCGATGGGTCTCTTCCAATGTAGTTGTTCTATGATTACCAGGGAACTGTAGCTAAGCTGTCTTACAGAAAACAATGATAATATTGTTAAACGGACATTTAAAAACTTTAACTGTTAAGTTAGCATAGGTAGGGAGTGTTAACCTGTAAGGTAGCTCACCTGAGACTATCACTTGTTGAAATCTTGTATGATAAAAGTCTTAGAAATAGGTCGCTAATGCTAAAAGTAAGGGTATTGTAAGTTCTTGCAAATACAGTGAGAAGGTGAGACAAAGAAGAGTGTTACAGGCATAGACCTATGCAAGTATATACAATCAAAACCAGAGCCCTCATCCCAGAGGCATCTGTCTTCAGTGAAGCTGCTACTGTGAGCTGATTGCTATGATCCTGAATACAGTGCAGAGCTCTGTATTTTAATTCCTGGATGGCACAGGATTTTAGCTCCCAAGAGGTACTGTGGGAATTGGAACAGCTTTTCAGAGCAAATTAAACAAGGACTTGAGCCATAGAGATGTTGCTGAAAGAAAAGGCACTTAAAACATATGAAATGGAAGTGAAAATCAGGGGAGCACTGAAGGTTTCATGAGAGTAAAAAACCACATAGCCAGCATTTAAGTTCCATGCACCAGTGACAGAAGCAGAGGAATATATAATGAGAGGCCTTGGGGTTTTTTTGTGAGACCCCAGGCATGCACATATTATTACATGCTAAAAATAAATAAATTTAAAAAAACATGAGTCTAGAGGAAAAGAGCATTTCTCTAGCAACTACACCATGGGTTAGTTTCTGAAGGAACTCCCTAAATACCAGTGGGGAGGCAGTGTAAGCCAAAGGAGGAAATAAATATATCTGAGACGTAGTGAATGGAGGTGGAACCAAGAAAATCTCGCACACTCTTTTAGTATTCTTTCCCAACTGAGCACATCATGATCACCTTGGTGTGCTACGTTTTGTCCAGGTCGAAAAAGAGCAAGATATGAGAAGTAAGGAAAAATTGAGTTCTTCACAAATGCCAGGATTAGAGGATTTATAATAATTTATAATGTACTTAATGCTAGCTCCACTGCTGCTTATGAAACTGCTAGAAATAGATTAAAGCTTAATATATTCACTTGTCATACACACAATTAAGCAAAAATCTTTTAGCTGATTGTGAATTGTTTACAGAGACTAGTAATTACCTGATATATCCATTTGAGACAGGCCAGCAGTTCCGTAATCTGTCTCCTGGCTAGATAAGTAAGAATAATTAACGGTCAGAAAGGATGACTTGGGAAGTTTGATTCTCTTGGAGAAAGCTGGCAGTGCACAGGGAGGCAGAAGATTAAAAAACATTAGGCATTTTAGACATGCAAACTTTCCTTATGAGGGCAGTCTACATTGCCGGATACAGTCTTTTCTAAAATATTAGCTTTACTGGCCAGAAGTCCAATTCTCTGGACACATTCGTGGATAGCTCTCGTGTGAGCACAGACCCAAACGCAGAGGATGAGAAGCAGGTCTTAAAGGCTGGGTCTTGGATGGTATGCAGAGGAACAAAAAAAAAATATCGTTCTATGAAATAAATACCACTGCCAGCTTATTGCAAATACTTGTGGACAAGGTGCTCAGTAGGTGTGCGAGTGTATAATGTTACTAACTCTGGTAACACAAAGACAGCTTACACTGGGTAGAACAAAGCCTTCAGCCTTCGTAGTTAGTAAATTTTACTTCTGTGGAGGTTTGCACGAGTAATACTCAGATTCCTGAGCCATTTCCAGAAAGTAAAACATGGAGCTAAGCAAAGTTGTTTTTTTAAAAAACAAAATGAATAATTGCCCTCTGAAAATAAAAGACTAGCACAGAATAAAAGTTTGCCTCTTGTTTTGGGTAAAAGAAACACCTCAGAACTCCAAATTTCACTCCTCTAGTCCTTACACTCTTATACAAGGGCTGCATGAGGCTGATACAGTACATATTCCAGTCTATCCAGATATGTAGCTGACCTGCTGTGATAACTTTCTGTTTTCTGCTGCTGAGGAATTACATTTGGCATGTGAAGTGGCTTCTAGCAACCCACAGGAAGGCCTTTATGCAGACTAATGCTGCCCATCCTCAGATGGCCCCAACATGGGCACACTGCCCTGACCGTGGCTGCCAAGATATCATAGAATCATAGCATCACAGAATCACTAGGTTGGAAGAGACCTACCAGATCATCAAGTCCTACTGTTCCTATCAAAGACTAAACCGTGTCCCTCAGCACCTTGTCCACCCGTCCCTTAAACATCTCCAGGGAAGGTGACTCAACCATCTCCTTCGGCAACCTCTGCCAGTGCCCAATGACCCTTTCCGTCAAAATTCTTTTCCTAATGTTCAGTCTAAACCTCCCTTGGTGGAGCTTGAGGCCATTCCCTCTCATCCTGTCCCCTGTCATTTGGAAGAAGAGCCCAGCTCCCTCCTTTCCACAACCTCCTTTTAGGTAGTTGTAGAGAGTAATGATGGGCTCTGGGCAACCCTGCGGGCTCACCACCTGTGAGCAAACCAAGGAGCAGCCATACTTGTGGATAAAGGGTGTTGATGGGGTCCCTTCCTCTTCCAGCCATGGGACCAGGCAATGGGACCTAGCACCAACTGCTGGGGATTTTATGCTTTGTAAAAGTGCACTGAGGCAATGCTAACCATTCCAGGTGAGAGATGAGGATATTTTTGTGAATCATTAAAAGCATTATATGGGTTGAATTTTGTGATTTTTGATGGTGCCTGGTTGCCCAGCACAGTGAGGTAACGCATCTACTCACTAGGATAGCATGTCCCACAAACCAGAGAGCAGTCCAGGCACCACTGCCCTTCCATGTCTACCTATGCAGCTCAGATGTTTGTGTTGTACAGCCTTTCATGACAAAGACATGACTGCAGACAGCAGTACTCCAGCATCTCAGACCAGATTTGGGTTTTATCTTCAGCAGACATTCAAGACGCTTGTGGCAGTTTTCTGTTGGCTCTAGAAGACAAAAGTTTTTTCCCAAAGGATTGGTTGATCAAGCTGAAATACCTGTTCTGGCCTTCATCCTTAAGAAGGCCTTCACAGCTTGCTGAAGCAAAAGGAAATTTTTTTCCTTTTGAAAAATTGAGCAGAGGCTGTTAACTTCAGCCACATGTATCTACATTACTAATATATTTTTACTACATTATTGAAGCCTGGTGGATTAGAAAGTCTGTTGCATAAATTACACTTTGCAATCCTTTGCCAGAAGCTCAGGGGGAGACTAATTTTAACCAATCATCATCCAGTCTCCTCCTTCTGGTCTGTACCAATTTTGAAGGGATAAATTCACTGCAGCACTCAGGTTTCTAGTTTCTAGGATTTTTTTAATAAAACATCCAACATTATATGATTACATAATTCAAAAACAGTTTCAACTCATTACTGTTACGATAAAGCAAGTAAAAATCTGAAGTTCAGTGTGCACAGAGTTGTTGCTTTGGGAAAAGGCCTGGTAAGGGGGAAAGCAATGCAAGAAAAGCCCCTTTGGGCTTTAAAGCATGACTCAGAACCATGAGTTATTGCTTCCAATGCAAATGACACCTGCTACATGTTCTCTTTACACCGTGGATGCAGGCAAGACCGGCAGTGATTTCAATATCATTCCAGTGAGCAGAGCTAGCCAAAGAAACCACAGCAAGGAAAGAGCCTGTCAAAACCCCTGGGGTTAACAAATTGTGCGGTGGCACCTTGAGTCTCTCATTTCTTTCCAATGAATGATTGTAAATGAAAATTAAAACCACCAGCAAAGGTAAAACCATGCAAGGAGAAAGAGATTTACACTCACCTGCATGGGGAGTTTTGAGTGCCTCTTTCCCTCAAGACAGACTCTTACCTCACCCAGCAGGAGCTGTGGTTTGTCAGGATGCTTTGGCCATACCAATTTTCCACATGAACACTCAGTACATATGATTTGTGCTCTGTGAGCTGTAGATGTTACCAGGGGTGGGATCGGCAGATAAAAAAGCAAAGGTGAACCCACATGTTACCTAGTTTTTACTCTTTCACACTTCTGCTTTTAACATGACCTTGGAGAGCATTCTTAATTCTTTTTCCGTATTACACATACTCATGCACACCTGTGCGCTTGGGGTTTTTTGACTCTTTAGAGACGTTATGTTGTTTTTGCTTTAAGTTCTATGAGAAAGATTTCAGGAAGTCGTTGCTTTGTGAAGTTCTTCTCCAATCCACAGAATTAAAAAAAAAACCAAACACAAGAGGAAAAAATCAGCTGTGGTGACCTCTCATGATCTATTTGGCAGCCTGTTCTGCCACAAAAAGGCATTTTCAGATCCTTCATAAAAAGGAGGAGATTAGCAAGGCTCTAGAAAGTCTGCAAAAATACTACCTGTGAGCTGGAAGCAAGTTTGAATTGCAAACTGAAAGCGGTTTAGACACAAGATGCTTGCTGAGTGGTGCTGTAGCTAGAAAATAATTATTTAATTAACAGTTTTTCAGCTAAAATAATTCCCACCATATGAAAGTTACCTTCTACTTTCATTTTTTTCCTCTTATTTGTGGGAAAACTGTAAAAAATCTAACAAGTAAGCTGACTTAATCATACATCTCTGATTTTTTTAATTACGCTGTTTGGTCTTCTGTATTTTGAGGCCCAGGGAACTGCAGTTTGAGACATTAGTTCCCATTTTACTAGCACACTGTAGTCAGATCAATGCTGCATTTCAAGGAAATCCTGATCATAGGTTAGCGCAAGAGGTGCAGGTCAGTGGCAGGCAATGCTTATACAGAATTTAGGTGTGAGGCTGTCAAAATGCAAATTTCATGAGACACTACAACAGAAGAGGGGAGAGAGGCTCATTTTGACCTGAGCTAGTACAAAGTAATCCTAGTCATTTCAACATGCTATTCCTAAATATTTTGATCAGCACCGTAAGAACAAATCTGAATTAATGGTTTTCTTCTCTTGCCATTCCGTGAAATAAAATTGCAGGCTTTTCACCCTAACTGGACCTCTTTGCTTTTGAAATAATCTAGGTGCTCTAACAAACAGAGAGTCCACTTCTCCGTGAGCCCTAATAAGGGCAGCTCATCTCTCTCAGCTTGTAGTAGGATGTAGTAGGTAGTAGGACGACAGTCTCAGCATGTAGCTGGGACGCTGCTCTCCAGAGTGGTTGGAGACCCTGGTGTGTGTACTTTGAACAGGCAAATAGTGAGCCCTTTTTAGTATATATCTTTCAGGAAAACACACCTTTAAACCCTATGGTCACATCACATATAGAACACTAGCAACATGTCATTCAAAAGCAGAAATAGATCAAATTTTAAGGAATCAAAAAGGTATAGTCAAAAGGTATAGAAAACAGTAATTGTAAACCAGCTACATGGATAAAATGTTGAATACCAGCTGCTGGGAAAAGAGAAGCTTTCAATCAAGGTGAAAAACAAGTTCCTTGTGGCAACAGCTGGGAAAGAGATGACACTGGATGGAGTCACAGTTCCCATGTCCTCAGAATGGCTGAGTAGCCACACAAACAACAGTGTGACACACACATAATCCCATAACAAAAAGTCAGCAAAGGGAGGAATTGTACAATAACCACTAAAGGGTAGAGTGGGAAAGGGCTTAGTTAACTCCTTGGCAGGATGAATTTAGCATGTGTTAAATCTCCAGTTATTTAAGCTTTTATGAACCAGGAACCTACGTTTGATCTCAAACCTTCCGTGGTGGTGGAGTAGGGATCAGCGCACTAACATCACCAGCCATCCATACATGATTCACCAGCAAAGAGAACTTCCCTGCCTCATTTCAAGTCAGCTGAATTTCCAGGATTGTTCAGATCAGTCTTAGGAAAATATTTCTTCCCCTCTTTTACTTCAATTTCTATATAAGTTAAGTGCAGAAGCTTCAAGCCTGGGGGCAGTTTAGCAAGTGTACAATATGCAATGACCTGTCTCAGCCAACAGGATGATTGATCACTGGGGTTACAAAACAAAGATGGGCAGCCTGACCAACCACAGATGGCAGGAAGGGGAGAGGCTTTTTGACTTATTTGATTTTGAGAGATAGTGAGCAGGGACAATCCACAAAGACGTCTAGTCTGCTTTCTGAAGAGCAGTACTAAAACATCAGAAACAAGCATGATAGGAGATTTCCTTATTAGCTGAGAAATGGAAGCAGAGATGGATGTTGATATGACCTAACTGTCGATACCTACCAAAATTTTTTCAGGTTCTCTGTAAGTTATAGTGAGAGGGAGAGACAGACACATCTTCCCAGGGTCAGCCCGTTTATCTAAATTACACTCCAGCTATAAAGTTCCTTCTCAAAAGAGGAAGCATATCTGTCTGTCTCCATTAATGATGTTAAAGAGTCTAGTTCCTAACTTGGGAGTATAATCAGTGACAGAAGTTTGGTCCTGTGGGTACTACCAGGTTGTTTTTTTCCTTTGTAGCATCAGAGCTGTAGACCAGGCTGTTCTCTGATCTTTCCTGATTGTTTCTGTCTGATTCCAGACAAAAGGAAACACAGTTTGCATATAGTTTGTGATGAGGCACTGACACGCTGGTACCAGATATGCACACAGCAAACAATACCTGTACAATGACAGACTAACTAAATATCAATAAACATCACAAAGTCTTCTTTACGTGGATCTTCTTTACGTGGATCTACTTGCAGAAAACACCTTAGAGGACTATGCAAGCACAGGGGATCAGTGTGAGAGATCACTGATACTATCCACTAGTGAGGATAATGTGCAGACACTAGGACACTAAAGAACTCAGAATAAAAATAATAGACAGACTATATACACACAGAAATAGCAAACAAAAACATAATACCTTTGGCTAAAAGGTTATCACACTGTACCAGGTGGCTGGTTGGCTGGCTGACAAGAGGTAGCCCTTCTCTCTTGTACAGATGGGCATACATATACCACCTTCCCTCATCCCTGTGGTCATTAGTTACTAAAGCTTGAAATGACGCGTCCAGGATTACCACAGTAAAGGAACAATTGCCAACATTGCTTGTTTGTAATTTACTGCAGTGAAATTAAAGTAGAATGCCTGAAGGAATTGATGAAAGCAGAAACGGCATGGTCAGCAGGTCCAGGGAGGTTATTCTCCCTCTGGTCTCAGCACTGGTGAGGCCGCTCCTTGAATCCTGTGTTCAGTTCTGGGCCCCTCACCTCAAGAAGGATGTTGAGGCTCTGGAGTGAGTCCAGAGAAGAGCAATGAAGATGGTGAAGGGTCTAGAGAACAGGCCTTATGAGGAACGACTGAGAGAGCTGGGGGTGTTTATCCTGGAGAAGAGGAGTCTAAGAGGAGACCTCATTGCTCTCTACAACTACTTGAAACGAGGTTGTGGAGAAGAGGGAGTTGGGCTCTTCTTCCAAGTGACAGGGGACAGGACAAGAGGGAATGGCCTCAAGCTCCACCAGGGGAGATTTAGACTGGAGATTAGTAAAAAATATTTCATAGAAAAGGTCATTGGGCATTGGAATAGGCTGCCAAAGGAGGTGTTTAAGGGGCAGGTGGACAAGGTGCTGAGGGGCATGGTTTAGTGTTTGATAGGAATGGTTGGACTCGATCTGGTGGGTCTCTTCCAACATGATTATTCTATGATTCTCAAACAAGCAAGTTATAATAAGAAGTGGCAAGGTTGAAATATTTTTTATTAGTCCAAAAATGCACAGTTGATGCATTGTTACATGTCTTCTTCAGGTCTGGAATAGGAATAGGAGCTACCAAGTCAAGTGTAAGGGGAAACAGCCAGTCTGAGTTTTGAGTGTAACAGCTACACCTGGACTCTCTTACTGTTTGTAAGACGCTCCCCCATGAAAATGTTCACCTGAGAACAAACAGTGAATTGAGGCCAAGTGGTTCCCCTGCCACCAGTCACCGAGATGCTGCCTGCCCCTGCCTGGGCGGCTGTTTTCAGAGACGGATGGTGTCTGTATCTGACTGTAGCAGAAAAAAGCAAGGCAGCAAGTGATTTTGAAGTTAAAGACGAAAATAAATCAAAAATGGAAATAAACTCCATAAAAAGTTTCTTCTTTGAGCTGCTCTCTTTCTAAGGAGGAATAAAAGCTTTATCCTGACAAATGCTATAAATGAATAGTTCAGAAGTATTTTTATTGTTAAAGATTCCTATGTTAGAAAAACTGTTTTTCCTGTTCACCCCTCCACCAGTTTGGACTTTTTTTCTCCTAATTTTAGTCTACCTAATGCAAAAATACTTAAACATAGGAGAACTAAAAGGGAAAATAAAAGAATAGAAAGGGGCTTTAAACTCTAGGAACATTTTTTCTGCACTAAACTCAGTATGACTGAGGTTTGTAACAAGTTGAGCATGTAATATTTTCCACTGCTTACAGTTCCCTTCTGAACTTCCATTTTGTGGGAATGCACTTGGATCATTGCTGACCTGCCTCTGGAAAAGGCTCTCTGTGTATTTTGGCTTGGCATCCTTCCATTTCTACTCCTCTAAGTCTGTTCCCCATTTCAACATCTCGTATTGCCACATTCCCAAACGTGTTGCACAACCCTAGAGAAGCAATTTATAGGAATATTAGTAATTCAACTGTGACCAAACAATCACTTTTCCCTTCTAAGAGATCATTCTCTCCTGGGAACCACAGTTACATGACTGTTCACTCGCTTGTTTACAGCATCGCACTGGTTGAAATATTTAAACAGGCAAATGACTCAAAGCAGTATATATCTGTGAAAGACAGTGATCTGCAGCAGCCTTCAAAGCAAAACCTGTCTGGAAATATTCTGTGAAGACTATTCCAAAAGACATTGGAAGAGTCTTGTATGTGAAGGTGTAATCTCCCTATAGCCAACCAAATCATGCCAAATGTGTGTTCAGAGAGACCTGCTGTGATGTCTGTAGCCTGAGGCAGCACCATCCTGATGAGACTGTGAGCACTCTGGGAATGTAACTCATTGCCAAGTACAGGGCATGCTTGTAATGCCAGCAGATAGAAGGATATGAGGCTGCATAACTTACCCCAAGACTGGTGTTACTCATAAAGAATAAGTAGCTCAAAGGCAGTCTCACCAAGTGTACTGAAATTCCCAACTATTACTCCCAAGAGGGAGCCGTCAGTTTGCCAGGTCAAAGACCTTAGTTTTCAGTATTTTATCAGAAGATTACATCAAGTTCAATGTTAACTTCTCTTGAAAAAGAAGATGCCCATTATTTGAGCTTAAAACCCAAGTCACAATCAAGACCTTTTAATCTGCCTCTCTGCAGAACAAAAGCTTCTCACAATTTATAACATGAAGGATGTTTAGCTGACCTTCGGCTGTCCTTTTTACCCTGCTCCAAATGTTGCCACCCATGCAGAAAAGCTTGCCAGGTGGAATATCTACCTGCTGCAGTTTACAGCCTGACACATTAGCATGAAGTAAAATGACTGACTTAAATTTGTGCAGTCATTACAAGCTGTAGCGCATGGTCACATTTATTTCTGCTTGGCTGTGCCTCCAGTCCTGATAAAGATCTTTGAATAGAGGCTTATGACATGAATTAAGGGCAGTAATTTCTCAAGCCATCTCCATGGATCCTATTTTCAAGTCAACCCAAAGGTAGTCCTGTAGCTACACTGTGCTCTGCCATGATCATATTTATCGTCTGTCATGCAGTTGGTACATCCTAACACCAAAGTTAAATGGAGAACTGTGATCAAGAGCTTCTCAGCTTTTCACAGAAATAAGAAAGTCTAGAGAGATACTCTGGATCTGAGCCAGCACAGCCTCTGGAAGAGCAGCAAGCTGCTGAGGGCTCTGTGACACCCACCTGAAAGTAGAGCAAGTCTGCTGAAAGCAACACACCCAACCTTGCCTGTGAGCATACAAGGAGATGGTCTCACAGACACCAAATGGCATTTTTCCATGTAATGGTACCCAAGCAATTCAAGATAATCTGCTCTAGCTTCACTTACAAGCAGATTTTATGTTTTCCTCACCCAAAGTGGTGAGGTCTGCAATCTGCCAAACAATGACACCATATGCCACCACAGAAAGGTCTTAATCAGAAAGACTTACTCAGATGTAGGCAAAAATAAGTATCTTTGTCACTGGTGCCATACAATTACCAATAATATCCTCAGTCTGAGAGCATGGGTGCAGAATAACACCCACATACACCTGAAGTGACAGATATCATTCTCACCATAGGCGAGAATCCTCTCACATCCTAGCAATATTACTACTCTCTTTTCTGGCTTCAACCAGTGCCCACCTGTAGGACAACACCATCAACATCAACACATGGGCTGGGGGACATCTAGCTACTGGGTGACATGGTGTCAGTGCATGGTGACTATCGAACCAGCCTAACTGGCCATTTCACCCATCACCTTCTCATCTGACAGTTGGTTGTCTCTGGTTATGTGCAGTTACTTCATGCTTCTAGCCCAGGGATCACCAGGAATGTGTGTATGGACAGGGCTTGGCATGATGAGGCCCCAGTAGCTTAAGGGAGCAAATCCAACCCAGAGCAGACAAAGCATTTTGCCATCTTGCATCACACCACTGAAACCATATGCTTGAGCTTGTTTGGCCTAGCAGATACAAGCTACTCTCTATCTGCCATCTCTTTCACAAGTAAAGCATCAAGAAAAAGTTATTTTTTTAACAATCTTAGCAGTAAAACTGAAGCAGTGATGAAGCACAGGACAGAGACAGGAGGGAGGGGCAGGGGAAAGTAAAAAATGTCATAAGCTGCTCCCCACAAAATCACTGAACTGTGTTATACGCCCCCAGCTTCTAAATGTCAGCACTAACATGTAGGTTTTCTCCTACGTCTGTGAGTTTTCAATTTCTTTCCAGGGCAGAATTGAAGGCTATGTAGGCAGCAGCAAGGGAATGAGTAGGCAAACCAAGTGACAGATATTTGTCAAAAAAATGAGACAGAATATTCCTACCTCCTCTACAAGGATTTCAGTTGCCGTAGAATCACAAATATAGCATTGGTCTATAAAGGCACCATAAACCAGTTATTTTCTCTTGCTGTCCAAACTGGTGGAGGGATAAATGGGAAAATAATACAAGACAAAGGCCAGAGCCTTTTGGGACAGAAGAAAAACAGGTTTAAGCCCTCCTGTGTGAACTTTCTTGGAAATAATAAAATCAGTGAAAACCTGCCATATCCAGACTCAGTACAGAGATTCGCTGATGGTTATGCCAGCACAGTGCGATCCGTCAATTTGCTGGCTCCCCACAACAAAAAATACTTGGACTTCCTTTATCGAGGATGTTTTATCCACATTCAGGCTGAAATATAGTACTTCTTAACGTACTAGGATCTTATTATATGTGTCATGGAGAAACCAGGGATGAGTATGGGAACTTGTTGTCCAAGTTTCCTCCAGTGGGAATTATCACTTGTCGGTACTAAAGCAAAGCGTGGGGAAGATGGATCACCTGTTATTTCTAAAACACTTTGAAGAGAGAATAACTTGAGATTTAGCTTTACTAAGACCACCTCAACTAACTTTTACATGTCCAAGGAGAGTCCAGAGCATCCTTAGGGCTGAATGCCCCTAGCCAGAGGAAAAGACAAGCCTGAGCTGGGACAAATGCTGAGGAAGGTGCTCAAGGTGTCCAGTGTGCTGTCTCCACCACATTGCAAGAGAAGGAGGTGAGCACAGAACAAAAGAAAGTATAATGCTTTTGTGACATAGCTACAAACTCAATGATTCAGACTTCATGTTTGCTTTTACATTCATCTGGCCTTAGTGTCCACCCAGATCTTCTCCTTGCCGTTGTAGAATCTGGTGTACTAGTCTGAGTCTCTCAGCGCAGGTTCTGGTGGGACCTAGGGCATCCCGCATCTCTAACCACTGGGGTTCTTCTCTCAGCATACAAGCCAAACCTCCTTCCTCCCTTTCAAATTACAACTTCTCTTTCAAATTACAACTTCTCTCTCAAATAAAAGTTAACGCATCAGAATAAAACTGGGCAGGGCATGGGGAGGGTCCAGGATGGATGATTATGGCCAGTGAAACCCTGCTAGTGCCACAGGGGTCCTGACAGCTCCAACCTCCCAGCCCTTGCCTCGCACGTGAGACTACAATGGCAAGCAGTCCCTGCAAGTGTCATTTCCTTATGCGGATTGCTGCTTTGTTTTTTACCTCACATTTGGAAATGAAAATGTTTTTTAATCAAGAAAAGGAAATGAGACTGAGAAATAGGCAGGATTTTTGGGTTTATCTTTGGTGGGGGTGATGGCACAGGAAAGTTTTCTGCAGCCTTTTGTTCTACTCCAAGAATCCTCCCACATAATTAGCCCTCTTGCCACTGTAAAACTATTCAATATACCCTTTCTCTAGAGAGCAGTCCTATCTAACCACAGCAGTCAAGTAGAAAATAACACTTTGATTGTCCATGCTTATATTTTCCATCTTCAGCAGAGCAGATATTTTATTTCCACTAGATTTTCCAACCACTCTTCTCCCATCCAAGACAGATATAACAGCAGACAGTTAA
The DNA here is from genome assembly GCA_033558105.1 of Coccyzus lansbergi. NCBI lineage: Eukaryota > Metazoa > Chordata > Aves > Cuculiformes > Coccyzidae > Coccyzus > Coccyzus lansbergi. The sequence continues at coordinate 1,421,974 of JAUMJK010000307.1, forward strand.
CTCATACCTTTCCTGAGGCCACCTCATTTCAAAGCCTACTATATTAGTTATCAAGAAACTTGTTCTGGAAAGTGAAGGAGAAAAAGCATGAAATCAACAATTGTCTTTATTGTACGATATATGAGCCTGTAATATCAGTTATGCGATTTTTGTCCCCAAATCCTCAGTGGTACTTCTTGAGATGATTGATTTAAGTATGAGTACTCCTGATCGATTGTTTCTCTTCTTTCAACTAAATTCATAGTTTTGAAGGAGGTTTGTTTGGTTTTCCCCAAAATACTCAATACCCTTAAGCAGTGACTAAAGAAAAGATTGCTGGTTTTCGAAGAAGTGCATCCTGTACGAGTTCCTGTTTCTTCTCCTTTAAGTTCATTAGCAGGAATAGAAGAAAGGCAGAAGGTTCCCCCCAAACATATGGAAAATACAAACCCACAATAACAGACTCTGTCCCTCATGGCCCCAGGGAATGAATTTATATGTTTAATTCTGTAGAGGTCTGAACTCAGATACGTGAGGATCAGCAAGTTCACTCTGCCACTGAATCTCTGCCACATCAACCTTCTACCATCACTATCCAGGATCAAGACAAAAACCTCAAAGTACTGTAACTCAGCTTTGCTCCTATTTGTGGCCAATGCAACACCTGGATCAACCTGGATTTTAAATTCATGTAATAAAATATTTCTAACTCATTAAAATTACCTCTCCCCTCCCCCCCAAAAAAAATCCCACAAACGAAAAAAACAAAGAAAACAAACAAACTAACCAACCAACAAACACCATCAGGGAAGACAAGGTGGGGTTGTTTCTACTGCTATTTGTACCTATGAAAATTTGGTGAGAGTAGGACCACTTTCTTTTTGTTTTGCACATTGTCTTCTCATGGTAAAGAAAGGGAACCAGACACCACTGAGCATTTTATTAACTGTTTTCACCAAGAACTTCCCCAGTTAGCTAGTCCAAGCAAACCCTGTATGAAGAAAATATTAACTTATCAATGTCTTACCTATATTTTAGTGGTTACAGCTTCTTTTGGCACATATACTGTGCAGTATGTTTGCTATTTGAAAAAAACCTATGCAAGCTAGAATTTTATTCTGAAGTGGATTAATTACCAAAACAACTAGAAGATCTTTGGTTATTTCTGATAGCTCCTCTGCAGCCTATATGTGAAATTGAGGCTGTCCTGCAAAGCATACCACTTTGCTTTTATCAACAGCAAGTATCAGATGGCATTTTTTCGCCTAGTTATGAAATGAAATCTTTCTACATCATTTTGAAGTAAGCTCTGTTTCTCCTCCGAAACTTAGTTTCATCATTCTGTATCTACCATTGCCAGATCACTCATGAAAAATCTGGGCAGTGCTGTCTCTAGTACTGATCTCCAGGACAATCTAGTGATCTCCTTCACTTTAAAAAATCATTATTTATTCCTATAGTTTGAGAGAGATGCAGGATATAGTGGAAAACATCTCATGTAATTTTGTGCATGGCATAGCCTGCATGTGCCAACAAACACGTTTCCCTTAAATCCTGGGTAGTGTCTGTCAGCTTCATGATCCCAGATGGCCTATTTTTAGGCCACTAAATCCAACTCTTTGTTTCCTATTTCTTAACAAGTTACAGACTTACATAACGACAATCACACCGCTTAGTAGTTTTGTTCCTTTTCAAGTGTTTGGCAGGAGCTGTTCTGGAAATCCAGAATTACCACATCAACTCTTCACACATGTTAGTAAGTAGTCTAGAAAGCCCTCTAACAAATTTGTGAGATGTGGTCCCTCTGGAAAATCAGTGGAGACTCTCTCCTACCATACTGTATTTGTTTATGTGTCTACTACTGTGTCTACTTTTTCCTACACTTCTTAAAGTTTTTCTGATAGAGATACTTTTTAATCACCCTGGTAACAGCTTTAGGTACTATATCAGAGCCTGAAACAGTTCCACTTCTCCATCCTAAATGTTGAGACAAAGACCTTGAACTAATCCAAGGGCTAGCTTAGCATGAATTAATCCATGAATTAAACTGTAATCCACACATCAGGGCATTCATCTAGTTCTTGATTGATGGCTTTTTTTTTTTTGTTTAAAAGCTATCGCCATACCAGCGCCTCCTCGTAGGGTAAGCATAATTAGGAATTGGCAAAAAAAAAAAAAGTTCTTCTGCCCATGTGTTTTGTATCTAGTCCTTAGGCAAAACATGTTGCAGTAGCAAATGGATTTTTTGGCCCACATTTGCACTAGGTCTGTGCTGCTATTGCCACATCAGCAAAAGGCTCTTACTCCTCACTGACATTTCTGTGCCAGTGAAACTTTCAAAGAGTCAGCTGGGCCTCCGTTTTAGTACTTTCCCACAGCTGCCCCAAGGGCCACAGCAAAATCTCAACTTTCCACAGCTCTGTCCCCCTGCCCCCAGTTTCAGTCTTCTTCTACCATCTTTCCCTCTACCTGTGCTTTCAGAGGAAACCAGCCCCAGCTGCTTGAACATCTGTCTCCTTCTGTGCCCATGTTGGACACATGCCACCAGCAAGCAGGAGAAAGGCAGTGGGATATGGATCAGGTATTTGGATTTTCACTGGTGAGACAGAGCTGAAAGCTTCTCAGAGATGTTTAATCCATGAGTCATCAACATCATTAAGAACTCAGCTCTTCCTGTGAATTTAAAATGTGAATAACTGTTTGAATTAATTAAGCAGTGTCTCCTTTTGCATGGTCAGTAGTATAAAACAATAACTTGTATCTGAGTGAGTATACTCTGATGTAGAACTGTTTTAGAGGAATCATTACTCTTGTCCACAAGGGCATCTATCTCCAGATGGAATTTGCTCCTCTATGGGGATCTTATTTCTCTGCAACATCAGATGCAAAATGTCTTCATTCTGTGCTTCTGAAGAGAATTATTCATAGCCACTCTTCTGGTAAGATAATTGAATCTCATGGTAATATGTAGACAAAATCAGTTTCTGGCTAAAACGAATGTGTTACTGTAGAGTATTCCTATCCTTAGCTGGTATTATATCACCTAAATGCATTAGGACATTTTCCTGGACTGCAATGTCTTTATATGTACTGGAACAACTACAGAATAAATAAATGGAAAGGCATTCCCTGTGGCTGACCCGTGATTTGGAGTTCTCTCTCAATTCCTTGAGCTTCATTTTCAGTGCATAAAAATAAGCCCAGGCATCAAAACTATACAGTTGTTGCTTCCTCTTATGTTCATCTGTGGCTACTTATCTGAAAGGAACACAGTGTTTCATGTGCCTTCACCAAACACCCATGCATCAACACATCCTCCATTCACATCTGTATTTCATAGCTATGTTGCAGAGATCTTCATCGGGTCTTAATACTATTTTCAGCTTCCAGCCTTTGTCACTTGCCTTGGTCCTTCACCACCTTCACCAAAAGAAGCAAATGGTCAGTTTGGTCAAAAGCATATGGTGCTTCAGGTATTATCCACACGAGTGGTACAACTCTCACTCCCCCTCAGGATTTATAAGTCTTCAAGAGTATAATTTTCACCTTGGGAATATCACAGAAATGTTGGGGTTTAGTGGATGGAGCAAGGAATTAGTTTAAGAGCATGAAAACAGAGATATTTTTGAGAGTGGATGTAGTTGACAGTATGCTATGATTGACTAAAAACCCAAAAAGCTCTGATAAGTAAATATCTCTGGAGAAGGGCTGAGGATGGGGGGGGGGATTGCAGTTAGGTGGATGCTTTAGTCCAAACGTATGTAAGGAACTTGCAGATGTTTCAGGACCTATTTCAATATGCAGAGTTTGAGTTAAGAGTTTATATGTACATACATACGTGTGTGTGTGTGTGTGTGTGTGTACATAACACAGATGGAAGTTTCTGAGTCACTAAACATTATTATTTGGCAACAAACTTGTGCTCTGTCAACCATTTCTCAAGAAATTCTTGCCACAAACTGCTGTGATAGTGATGTGTATTCTGTAATGCTGAATTATAGAACTTCTAAACCAATAAGCAGAATGCCAGATAACTGTAGACACAGATACACACTTAAATAAAAGATCTCAAGTAAACTTGGCATACATCAGCCTGAGTCAGAGAAATCAATGCTGGAGTCCAGAGACCCACCATTTTCTGTGTATTTCTGGACCATTTATGCTTATACTTCAATATCTCCTAACAGATCAAATCATTATTTCTTTTAGGTAGCTTTTTAGGAAATTTCAGTAAATATGACAGGTGAATTAAATCTTAACAATGTCTGGCACCTAAAATTACTTTCTCTTTAAGATACCTTTAATAAAACAACCAAAATATATTTATAGATTATTTCCAGCAGTGCTACCATGAGTATTACACGTCCCACTCAACAAGTAGATACAGACTCAAGAAGACTAGACACATAAATTTCAGGTACCTAAATGTTTTCTGACTTCATTTAGACTGAGTTTAGTGAGATTTGGGGTTTGGTGGAATTTAGGTACCGGAAGACTTTACAGGTTCTGTCTCTATGTATCTTTACAAGGCTACTAGAAGAACTACTCTCAGGAGCAAGATTAAGAAGTCTCAACTCCAGGTCTCATCCTGAGTTTATTAGGCTATAACCTTTTCTCAATTGCATCAACAGTTAATAGAAACAGCACATGACATTTTGTGATAAGGTTCTTTATCACATCAGCCTCCCAGAGAATCACAGTGCCTACTCTGCAGAGCTAATAATAGTCAACATTCCTGCAGGGAAGTAATTCATGGGGCTGCATGCACAAGGCATGCAGCAAAACTCATAAAGCACCAAATGAACCGTACTCTGAATAAAAACAGACAAGCTACACACACTGTACATTCAAATGTTCTATACAAACTATCTGCATAACAGCTACATATCCTAAACCCGAAAGGAGAGAAATGGTAGAGAGTAAGCAACAGCCAAATGATTGTGTATCACATCTTGGGCAATAAGGTTGCTATTTTTGCCTCTGCGGTAATTCCATCTGCCTGTTATGCATTTTATTCCTATCCTGTAAGGACTGTTTACTGGGAAGAGAAGGAAAACTATCAACAACATCACAGGGACTATTCGCAAGAGATCAGTATGGTCTACTTAAGTCTGGGAAGACAAAATACAGAAAAGGGGAAAAGGTGGTTTCACTTAAAGCAAAACAAACTATCAGAGTTCAAGCATCGCTTTTCCAGAAGGAATATCCTCTTTCTCCCCTCTCCTGTACAACACCATGCACTTTATCAAGTTAAAATCTACTAGATGAAATGCTTCCTCCTTAGCCACATGCCAGTGGTACCTAGAACTGGACGTAATAGAAAACGAAGTCCGCAGCCACCTTTTCTAAACAGAGGCATTGCTTGTAGGCACATACATATCTAGAAAGTAATGAAGCATTTCAGCATTGGCCTTTAAATTGTCATTTTTGGCACAAACCTGTGTATTTGAAAAACAGAAACAAGGCATCATGTTACATAGAAGAAAGACATCATGTTCCAAGCTGGAAAAATACTCTTGCTTTCCTCTGGGTTTTGCCTATCAAAACAGGGCAACAGAGCTTTGTAATTTTGATATTGTACACTAACCTCAAGGTCACTGCTATCATATACTGTTTGCTGTGGTAGTTATGATAATTAACCTCTACATCAGTACAGACAGAAACATAGAATAGCCAGCTCTCTCAGATGTTCCTCATAAGGCCTGTTCTCCAGCCCCTTCACCATCTTCGTTGCTCTTCTCTGGACTCGCTCCAGAGCCTCAACATCCTTGTTGTCGTGAGGGGCCCAGAGCTGAACACAGGATTCAAGAAGCAGTCTCACCAGTGCTGAGTACAGAGGGAGAATCACCTCCCTGGACCTGCTGGTCACACCATTTCTGATCCAAGCCAGGATGCCATTGGCCTTCTTGGCCATCTGGGCACACTGATGGCTCATGTTCAGTCGGCTGTCAACTAACACCCCCAGGTCCCTCTCCTCCAGGCAGCTTTCCAGCCAGACTTCTAGTCTGTAGCACATAGGGTTGTTGTGCCCCAAGTGCAGGACCTGGCATTTGGCCTTGTTAAACTTCATGCCATTGGTCTCTGCCCAGAGTTCCAGCCTGTTCAGATCCCTTTGCAGAACCTCCCTACCCTCCAGCAGATCCACACTTCCACACAGCTTTGCGTTATCTGCAAACTTGCTAAGGGTACCCTCAATGCCCTCATCCAGGTCATTGATGAAGATATTGAACAGGGTTGGACCTAGCACTGAGCCCTGGGGAGCCCCACTTGTCACTGGCCTCCAGCTGGAGTTAACTCCCTTTGCCGCCACTCTCTGGGTCCAGCCAGCCAATCAGTCTTCCACACAGGAGAGTGTGCACCTGTCCAGGCCAGAGGCTGACAGTTTCCGTAGCAGAATGCTGTGAGAAACTGTGTCAAAGTCTTTACTGAAGTCCAGGAAGATACGTCCACAGCCTTTCCCTCATCCAGCAGCTGAGTCACTTTGTCACAGAAGGCGATCAGGTTGATTTGGTAAGACCTGCCTTTGGTAAACCCGTATTGACTGGGCCTGATCACCCAGTTCTCTTGCATGTCCTTCATGCTAGCACACAAGATCACCTGTCCCATGACTTTCCCTGGCACTGAGGTCAGACTGACAGGCCTATAGTTCCCCAGATCCTCCCCGCGACCCTTCTTGTAGATGGGCACTACATCAGCCTCCAGTCCAGTGGAACTTCCCCAGTCATCCAGGACAGTTGGAAGATGATAGAAGGGGGTTAGGCCAGCACATCCGCCAGCTTCTTCAATACTCTTGGGTGAATCCCATCTGGCCCTATAGACTTGTGGTTGTAGATGATGTTGTGGTTCTTGATGGTAGTAGATCAGGAAAGAAAAGAGTTAAAAAACACTGGTCTAAACTACAGTCATAAATAAAAAGAAGGTGACCCTTGTGGGTATTTAGCATGTAGAAATCTTTCAGATTTTGCTTTTAAAGTTCATGTTTTTCTCTACTATCTACTTTATGCATGCTGCATTTGTGTTTGATGTGATGATTATTCATAGGCAAAAAAAAATAATTATATCTGATTCATATAACAACAAATCTATTATACATATAGGAACATGGCCTAATCTCCATTGCAAAACTATATGGAGTGAAATCCTGCCCCTTCTGAAATTCACAGTTTATCAGTGATTCCAATAAGAGAGGGTTTCTTTCAGTCATCAGCTGAACATGTTTCTAAATAGTAAGATGAGACAGCCAGTGTAAAAGCATCCTAGTTAATGTCAAATAGTGCTTAGATGGAAGAATTTTGTGTTCATATAGTTTTGCTGCTTGAGAGGCTTGCGGTGAAGGCACATTAAATGCATTTCCAAAGTCAAGCTTTATGAGTTCTCCTTCCATAACTATATAGATACGCAGAATTAGAACCAGATCTTTGTGATCTCTTCTTCTCCTGTAATGTTTATAAAGTGTCCCTGGCTAGCAAAATGTCCAACAATTCTAGAGGTATCAAAAGTTTTCTCACTTGACTTTGTAGAGAAGCAGACGTTAACAGATACGAGATACCCTAAGGTTTAAACTTGCCAAGTTTTCTCCTCCTCTGTATTTTGCACTCAAGTCTATGAACCTCTACTGATATCTCACTTTGCATCATCTAGAATGAATAGCAGCAATAGTTCTGCTTGTAGTCACCTCATTCACTACTATCTTTTTTTTTTAAACCTGCATTTTTTCCAGCAAGTAGGAAACAAAACAGAACATCGGCTTGCAGGCTGAAATAGATCTCTTAATTCAAATAAACTTTTGAAGGGGGTGGATATTTTCCTGCTCAAGGACAAACTGTGTAATCTTTAGCACTTTCTATTGCTTAGTGACATGTTCCATCTCTCTAAAAGAGAAGCAGCATAAAACCATCTCACCTTTTTTCACCACTATGCATTTTCACCTCTGCTCTGTTGCTGCTTTAGATATTGTAAAATGCACCAGTTCAGTCAAGGGCTGCTTTAGTCTGCATGAAAACTGGCATGAGAAATTCAGTGCTTTCCTAACTTCTTTTCCTTCCAAACTCCCATCAGCCATCATTCCATCTATTCAGAAAGAGCATCCAGATGTCAATAAACATCTCAGAGTTACTGTTTTTCAATGGCACAACCTTTTCCTACTCAGCTTTTTTTTCTATCATTTATTTTGTCCACCCTGCAGCTTTTGTTGTTGCTCATATTTCCAGCTCACCACAAAATGTGCTGTATAAGTGTCAACAGAAAAATTCCTTTAATATGAACTAAAACAACATGATTTGCTCCAAATCTGGGGAAACAGAACCTGCATTTATATTTATGCTTCCTCTAATATTTTTCTGGATGGGAATTTGATACGGAGCACCATTAAGTCTTCCAGCTGGAGTTCAAAAGTGAACATTTGTTTTCAGAATTCACAATAACAAAGAGACGGAAGATCTAATATATATTTTTTTAAATGTACTTCGTTCAGTAGAAAATAAGTCCTGTATGGGAGTCACAAAGCAGTATCTACTTTGTTATGACAGGCTGAAAAGAAGTCAGTTGTGATGCGAACGTGACTATGGGAAAGACCTCCATTATTTTCATTTGGTTTTAAATAATCTCTGGGCTGCAGCTGAATATTTGCTCCAGAAAATAATGGATACATAGTGACCCCTGACAGCAAAAGAGCAGATGCTATTGGGTTATACTTTCCTGGATAGGCAGCACTAATAGAACATCATCACCTCAATAAAAATGAAACAAGTTAAAATCAACTCTAGGCTGTAGCAGTGCTTGTATTCCTACCCTGACTTGTGTAAAAGTGTTATCTACTATTTATCCTCACAAATGAGGTTTCAAATAATTGACTACTCTTCGCACTTGCAGCTTCAAAACTCTGTTCTTTTCAGGTGTTCACAGAAAAGAATCAGACTCTGGAGTCTATTCTGTTCACTTCCTTTTCAGTTAAAAGGTTTTCTGCAAACTTGATTACTTCTACAAATAGCTCCAAAGGAGCCCCTAAGAGAAAAAGTGTTGAGAGATGATTAGCAATGCCTGCAAAAATATTCAGGCTCCAGGTTTTACTTCAGCTAAGAGGAAACAATAAGATTTTGTTGTTAAATTAGCATCAGAAACATGGAGAATCCACCAACACACAGCAAGTTCTGCATGTTAATCTCTAGCTCTAGAGAATCAGGGGTATAAACAAGATTGTCTCAGGGCATACTAACAAGACAGGCAAAAATTGAATTTGGCTCTTGGAATAAGGAATTTGAACCAGAGATTGAGCTGTTCCTATCACGGGAAGGACAAAAGAAAAAGGGGCACAAGTGGGAGGCAGAGCCAGAGAAAAATACCTGTAAACCTTTGAAATAGGGTTATCTGCTGTCCTAAGGAGAGAAGCAGAAAGTTGGTGATCCATAACTCCGAGTCATACCTCAGATACTCTATTGCCTTTCCCACAGCACAAGCACCCTGGTCTTTGGGGGTCCCAAACAAACTAGGATTATGGCTTTATTTTCTTTCTTTTTTTTGCTGCCCAGACAACTTTGATATCCCATGAGAAGCCCCTGCTTACCTGTCTATATTTGGTCTCTGTGAGATGTCTTCTGGAAAGGAAAACAAGAAAGTCTGTTAGGGGATCCCTAAAATGTTCTCAAGTGTCTATCCAGTTTCTAACCATGACAGGAAGTATCAGTGTTTTGATGATCAAGATGCATTGCACTGCATTACAGTAGTAATTATACATTATATCACTATCTGAGAATTTCTTTCATATGCTGCACTTAGGACCAATTAATTACAATCTCAGGAATGGATTGGGATCCATCAACCATGGGACCTGTTCTGTTTCACCACCCATTAAGTTCGCTTTTGTGCAAGGCATAACTGAAATACCAAATTAAGACAAGCTCAGAAGCAAAATGTTTAGATAATTAGTTGCTGTGGTGACTCAATACAAAACATTTCTCAATACTACACATTGCACATGTTCATGCTCAGGATTTTCTTATTTGGGATGGAAGGGGATATGGATGCTCTCCATATCACGCAGAGGTCTCTTCAGAAAGTGCTCCACAACAGCCCCTCCATTCAGTTACTAGAAAAGTCTTAAAGATATAGCAAATCTGATATTACATTAGGTTAAAATTCAGGATCACAGTCACATCAGGACTAACCAATGCCAAAAACCACATAAGAATTTAGTAGAAAAAAGCTAGAAATTCAACATTCATTTCATAAAATCCCAACACCAAGTATGAACACAAATAGCAAATGAAGTCACTTAGATTGGATAATACTTAGATCGTATTCTACACCATAAGGAAAAGTCACTTTGGTAGTAGTTGGCCTGCTGCATTCTGCATGTGAAATTGTTTAGTCGTTTTTCTCCCCATTCTCTATTGTCTATTTTATAGGAAAGATTCGTAAGTGTTGTGTGAGGCTGTTTTACAAGAATATGAAGTAATTCTACAAAGGATCATATAAAGTATTTATGAGGTTTAGATAGAATGTACCTGCTGTGTGGATGCATTGCCTACCAAGTCTTATCTCAGTTGGGCTGGATTTATTTCTTTTGGCTCTGTTTTCATAAAGTTTCCCAACATTTCGCACTCTTTCAAGCCAACATAATGTTCTAAGCAAGGAAGTTAAGAATCTAACGTCAATGAAGTCTGTTCAAAGCTTTCACGTTTACTGATTTTGCCCCTCCAGATATTCATGGATCACAAATCCTGGTCTAACCAGAGACAGATGGTGTGAACGTGCCTAACCTGTTATACTAATGTTTTTAGAGGGGATTACTCAGACAGTAAAGAGCACATATTAGAGAAGAAAAGCAGAAATGTTTTCATCTTGCTTGCACTGAAAGAAATGGAACAGCACTTAAAATGGTCCCAAAATTATTCCATTTGATGTCTTTTCTGTGTGAAAAGGCCAATGTTAAATAAACAAGCAAACTATGACATTGAGTGTATATATTTATAGAAAGATTTTTTGTTGTCTTTTACAGTCTTAGCCAATCTGATTTCTAACTGAGCCTTAGTCCCTCTGATTTTTTCCCTACACAGCCTCACTTCCCTCCTGTAGTCCACCCAAGAGGACTTCCGTTGTTCAAAAGCAGTGATGCATATAAGGGTTTTCTTTGTTGGAAACAAATGTGAAATATCAGAGGATAGAAGACATTCACTTCACTAATTCAGAAGTACACAAAAGGACACCATATGCATCTGTCCTAGCAGATCAGTTCATCAAAAAGTACTGATGAGCACCTTTCTAACAGATGTTCTTAATTAAAGTACAAAGTGACCAAATCAAATGATCACTTTTTATGAGCAAAACTGATTTCAGTTGGTGAAGCTTCTAGTTTTTCACTTTCTAGAAAGCATAATGGAATAATAACTGCACAGTCTTTTCCTTTTGGTACCAATGATACACAGAGATGAAACTTGGGTCTGGCAAAACTCACTCATTTATGTCATTGTCTCATGGAATATTTACATATATAAATAATAAAAGGAGGACAAGGGAGACCATACAGTCCCTTTTGGACACAGAGGGAACAACAGTGACAGGGGATGAGGAAAAGGCTGAGGTACTTAATGCCTTCTTTGCCTCAGTCTTTAATTGTAAAGAAAGCTGTTCCCTCTATGTAGAAACCCTGGAACTAGAGGAGCAATACGAGGCTCCCATGGTCCAAGAGGAGGTGGTCAGAGCCCTGCTTGGCCAACTGGACACCCACAAGTCTATGGGGCCAGATGGGATTCATCCTAGGGTATTGAAGGAGCTGGCGGATGTATTGGCCAAACCCCTTTCCATCATCTTCCAGCAGTCCTGGAAGACTGGGGAGGTACCTCTGGACTGGAGACTGGCTGATGTAGTGCCCATTTACAAGAAGGGTAGCAGGGAGGATCCAGGGAACTACAGGCCTGTCAGTCTGACCTCAGTGCCAGGGAAGGTCATGGAACAGGTGATCTTGAGTGCTAGCATGAAGCACTTACAAGAGAACCGGGTGATCAGGCCCAGTCAACATGGGTTTACCAGAGGCAGGTCCTGCCAAAAGAACCTGATCGCCTTCTATGACAAAGTCACTCAGCTGCTGGACGAGGGAAAGACTGTGGATGTGGTCTTTCTGGACTTCAGTAAAGCCTTTGACACAGTTTCTCACAGCATTCTGCTACAGAAACTGTCAGCCTCTGGCCTGGACAGCCGCACACTCTCCTGGGTAGAAAACTGGCTGGATGGCCGGGCCCAGAGAGTGGTGGGAAATGGTGTTAAGTCCATCTGGAGGCCAGTTACATGTGGGGCTCCCCAGGGCTCAGTGCTAGGTCCAGTCCTGTTCAATGTCTTCATCAATGACCTGGATGAGGGCATTGAGGGTACCCTTAGCAAGTTTGCAGATGACACAAAGCTGTGTGCAAGAGTCGATCTGCTGGAGGGTAGGGAGGCTCTGCAAGGGGACCTAAACAGGCTGGACCGCTGGGCAGTGTCCAATGGCATGAGGTTTAACAAGGCCAAATGCCGGGTCCCGCACTTGGGGCACAACAACCCTATGCAAAGCTACAGACTAGGAGAAGTCTGGCTGGAAAGCTGCCAGGAGGAGAGGGACCTGGGGATGTTAGTTGACAGCCGACTGAACATGAGCCAGTAGTGTGCCCAGGTGGCCAAGAAGGCCAATGGCATCCTGGCTTGGATCAGAAATAGTGTGACCAGCAGGTCCAGGGAGGTGATTCTCCCTCTGGACTCAGCACTGGTGAGGCCGCTCCTTGAATCCTGTGTTCAGTTCTGGGCCCCTCACCACAAGAAGGATGTTGAGGCTCTGGAGTAAGTCCAGAGAAGAGTGATGAGGCTGGTGAAGGGGCTGGAGAACAGGCCTTATGAGGAACGGTTGAGAGAGCTGGGGTTGTTTAGCCTGGAGAAGAGGAGGCTGAGAGGAGACCTCATTACTCTCTACAACTACCCGAAGGGAGGTTGTAGAGAGGAGGGAGCTGGTCTCTTCTCCCAAGTGACAGGGAACAGGACAAGAGGGAATGGCCTCAAGATCCTCCAGGGGAGATTTAGGCTGGACATTAGGAGGAAGTTTTTCACAGAAAGGGTCATTGGGCATTCGAATAGGCTGCCCAGGGAGGTGGTTGAGTCACCTTCCCTGGACGTGTTTAAGGCACGGATGGATGAGGTATTGAGGGACTTGGTTTAGTGTTAGATAGGAATGGTTGGACTAGAAGATCCGATGGGTCCCTTCCAACCTTGTTGTTCTATGATTCTATGATTCTATGATTCTAAGTGTCCTAGAAACATGGTGTTAATAGTGTGACCATTACCTTTTTCACTGTAACACATGATGTCTTAACTTTAAAAAAAAATAGCATTCCATGACTAACATAATAGCTTAATGATGCTAAATAACAGTAAATTAAATGTAGTTAAAGTTTTCTATCAATATTTTTTGAATAGACCCTGGAAAAGCTGTCAATAAGTGACCTGAAATTTATGAGGAGCTAGGGGAGTGGGCTCACACTAGCTGTTTGTTTTCAGGGACAAAAGGATAAGAGAGAGAAAAAGCAGCTTTCAACAATCTGTGCATCACAACTGGTGGCTGCATAGAGCCATGAGTACAGTAACTACACAGACAACAGCGGGAAGAAGACATAAATGCTGTTGAATGAGTTGTAGCTGAGCAAAGCACAACCCTCTCTAGCCTGGCAGGCTACGTGGTTTATTATGACAATGTGCAGAGTCATAGGGCACAATCAGCCGATACACTGCACAACAATTACTTTCCATGCACATCTGTGAATACGATGACATTAGGAAAAAACAGAGAATTACTTCAGCCAGGTTACAGGCCAGAAATCTTCATGGACCATTAATGTATTATTTGATCTGAGTGGTCATCCTTTTTATGGGTAATATATTGAGAAGAATGAAAGAATAAAACTCTCTGTGCACTAGCTCCCTGTGCTTCAGTTTTAAACTTATAAACAGACTTCAGCTTATAAACACTCTCCACATACTAATTCTGGGAAAGATTTTTGGAACATCAGTCTGTAGTTGGAGTAGAAGAAGCACAGATGAGTCACACTTTTTATTGGTTGCATAAACTTTCATTTCTATTAAACTATTTTCTGAACGTTCATTTCATTATCTTTTTTCTGCTTGCTGACGTTAATTTGGCATTGGTTTTGTCTGTGCCAGAGTAACAGTGGTTACTATTTTCATGGCAAATTTTGCTTTCAAATTTTTGGTAACAACAAAGACACTGTTTTCCAGCACAAACCAGCCCAATATATCATGATTCCAGAGCTGACAATTTGTGGTTTCTCTATGGGTACAGTTAAGCGCATGCTTTTCAACTAAACATAATATTCATCCTGCCTCTCAGCTGGATTTCACTTACAATATGCACCTCCCAAATCCAGAACAGCTCCTTGTAACCACAATCAGAATCCAGCCCAGACAGTTAATTCTGAAAAGGAACATAAAAATACCATGACAGTATTCAATGTGCCGAGGACAACACTATTATAACATATTAATATGCTAAATATTGTGGAACAGAACTCTCAAGTATCTAAGGACTGTCCACTTAGTTCTGCTTTGATGGGGCTTGGCATGATGATCTGATGGGTGTTTTCCAACCTGATGATTCTATGATTCTATGATATGCTGGTAAAGAGATATGGTAGCTGGTCAGCCCCCATTAGTGGCTAAGCTTGTCAAACAAGATTGAATGGCCCTCATGGGGGCATGGTATGGGACATCCACGCAAGGATGGGGACTGAAAGCTTAGCTGTCCTAAAAGCCTTCTCCACATTCATTCCAGCCAATAGCATATTTGGGGAGGCCCTATTGCTTTGGGGAGACCTTATTGCTTTCTACAACTACTTGAAAGGAGGTCGTAGAGAGGAGGGTGCTGCCTTTTCTCCCAAGTGTCAGGGGACAGGACAAGAGGGAATGATCTTGAGCTGCACCAGGGGAGGTTCAGTCTGGATTTCAGAAAAAATATTTTGCAGAAAGGGTCATTGGGCACTGGCAGAGGCTGCCCAGGGAGGTGGTTCAGTCACCATCCCTGGAAGTATTTAAAAGGCAGGTTGACAAGGTGCTCAGGATTACAGTTTAGTGGCAGATAGGAAAGATTGGACTTGATGACCCAAGAAGTCTTTTCCAACCTGGTGATTTTATGATTCTATGATATCACTCACAGCAGGCCACAGCCAAACTGATCCAGCCCTCCACCTGGTTCTGCTCAAGCCCCAACACAGAGATCAGGGCAATGCCTGGCCTAGGAAACATCTGTTACTCACCATCATATGAATGAGTGTGCAAAGTGGCTGCGATGAATGATCTCCCAGGGAACAGTCTGGTCTACACTCACATTGTGATAAATCTGTTAGTTTGCACAGGAAAATGAGAACTGGAGCCATGCCATGTTACCCAAGAGCTCTATTCGACTTACGGTAGTTACCTGGCACTAACTTTATGTGATGCACCAGCACTTGCATTTCCAGCACAAAGCATTTAAAAACTGCAGGTATCACCTGCTCCTCACAATGCCATGAAGACACACTACAGGTATCCGTGTCATCCCTTGCCCTAGTGCATAGTTTGAGTTTACTGTTGAAGCATAGTTAGTTGCTTTCCTTTGACTTTGCTCATGCTTGAGGGAGGTCAGCTTGTCACCTGGTTTAAGACTCAATGATCTGATGGGTCTTTTCCAACCTGGTGATTCTATGATTCTATGATTCTGGTCTGGGTCTGCTACTTTCTTTATTCCAGGAGTGCAGCTTGCTCGCCACAGCACAGCTTTGCCTCAGCTCTGCATGATGAGGCAGACAGTGAGAGCAGACAGCTCTGCTTTACAACGGGTACACTTCCTTTTGTGTTTCTTTAAACTTAACTTTCTCTTTGAATATTTGTGGCGTGCTCACAGGGCACCAGAGAAACAGCAGGACAATTTCCTCCCTGCACTTCAACCAGGACACCAACTCATCTCAGTGTCTTGTATTGGAGATGGGAGCCAGACATTTCTGTGTTATTTGTTAGCTAATTTGAAACTTCAGAGGAAAATAACTTACAATTGCATTAAATCTAGGTATTTTAGTTTCTTGACTACTTGATACTCTTGGACCACTCATACAGTTTTTCAATCCTGAACCCTTAAGTCTCTACAAACTACACTGGAAATTATGAGCGATATTTTGATTATCTTTTCCACTTACGTGTATTTAAGTTTTCTAAAATAGCTGGAAATTAGATTTAAATTAATCTTAGATGTATGTAAGATAATTAATAACTATGCAGACACATGGACTACAAAATTTAGTAACAATTCTAGAGGGAATTACAACAGTTCAAGGCAAAACTAATCTTATTACTCCTCTCCATGCCCGAAGAGCTGGAGCCACTCTGATTACACAGGGGAATGGGCAGGGGTGGCAAACCAGGTTGCTCCAAGTGTTATCACAGGGCTAACCAGGACGGGAGTGAAACACCTTTACTCTTCAGCTTTATCCATTACAGACCATTCCCCCTTTCACTCTCTCTAGCTGGTAATGGGCCATGTCTCACCGCTCAAGAATGAAACTGCCTGACAAGTATGTGACATACTAATAAAGGAATTCACATTTTTCCATCATCTCTAGTCTCCTGTTTTAGGAGGTTGGTTTTGGCTTTCCTCCCCACCTCACTTTCCATCAATACTTGTCCTCATTTTTTCCCTTCTCAGGTCTTTGAGCCTAGTTCAATGGAGGTTTTTGTTATCCTTTGCCCCTTTTACACCCACCTTTTTGTGCTTGCTTTTCTAGATATAATTCCTAGACTGTTCCCTAAAATAGGCTGGTCTGAACCAAGTAATAATCAGCACTGCCTGAAATGCACAATGTTTAATGAACTAAATGGACTCCAATATGGCAAACTTGCAGCTACACAGCTCACACTGAGGAATGTCGCCAAATACTTATGAATAAACAAGATGTAAGGGAAGCAAGGGCATTCAGTCACAAAGATGGATTAAGTAACAGTCATCTTCTAAACTGCTTGGTATTTAATATATCAGTGAGATGGCAGCAAGACTTGGCTTCATTACAACTTGAGCCTCCGAGGATAACAGTTTGTATCTCTACTTTGTGGGCGCCACATTTATGCCTTGTCAGGCACCACTGTGGGAAACTCCAGAGCAAAGGAAGCAAATAATTGCATGCAATGGTCAGGGACATTCCAGTATTACACTATTAAACTCACGTAATAATAGTATTTATTGTTCTTCTTTCTCTAAAAGGACGCCAAGTAGCCTTGAAATTCACTGACAAAGCCTACTCATTGTGCTCAAAATAGGATTTTTGAATATGCTTCTTCTGTTCAGTGATACAATTCCTCAACATATTATAATGTGACTGATGAGTCACAGCAGCTGAGTAAAAAGTGAAGACCCAACACTGACATTTTGTCTTCTGTTACAGTTAAGCAGTTATGAATGTGGGCAAAGCAAGTTATGAAATCAAGGCAGTGAACTTGCTACCTTGCCAGAATTCAAATGGATGAAGATTTCTTCTTGTAATATGAGTTAACAAATATATGGATTCAATTAGACCCTGTCCAGTATGAGTGGTGCATAATTTACATTTATGTCAAGCTGTCTTATAAATCAGGTAGCTTTACAATCATCTGCCTGTAAGCACCTTAGCTGCCATTCTGACTGACTGCCACCATGTTTTGTTTATTTATACAGTGAGAAAAAAAGAGGAGGTTTTTCAGTTCCTACATCCTTTAATTTTTGCTTTGGAAAGAAATTCAGAGAATTTTCCCATCCTTCTTCCTCTGCAACTCCTCTTGGAGGGAGAAAGAGAGAGGGAAGGAAGGAGAGTATGAGAAGAATATCAGAAGGAGAAAAGAAATCATGAATGTCTCAAGCATGTCCTCATACCTTTAGGTTGCCAAGAAAGAAGGATAACTATTTCCAAGCAATGTTCCTCCTCCACTCACAACCACACCATGGGAGAGGAGACAGTACCTGGCTGAAGGCAGCAAGAGGTTCACCTCAAACAATTGCAGTAGGAGACCTGTTTTGCCCATGATGGTAGCTGGTGTGTGATCCCCCTGTCCTTAATTTGACCCACAAGCCTTTTGCTATATTTTCTCTCCTCTGTCCAGTTGAGGAGAGGAGCATTTGTAGCTACCTGGCATTCAGCTAGGGTCAACCTACTACAATTTGTTATTCTCCTTTTAGTTTAATCTCCAAGTGATCCAAGGAAAGTGGATGAGATTGCATGTTACAAACAACTCAGTTGTCCACTGAGTGTCCAGAGCTTTGTCAAAATGAAGTTGAAAATTAGTTTGGTAGGACAAGAATTCTTAGGAAGTTTCTCTGCCTGAACATTCACAAAAAGCCATGAAAATGGATTTTGAAACATCTAGAAGAATTTATAGTAACCTAATCTGTAGTAATGAACAGGACATGGCCAGCACATGAGCCTTAGCAACTGGCACAAGATAATCCTGAAACACTTAAATGACTAGCTTGGTACCTGCTATAGTTTTGGCCTTTTTGAACTCAAATTATGCTCAGGCAGCACAGGCCAGGGAGTGATTCTTCCTCAGAAAGTGGTTGGAGGTACCCTACACCTGGGGTGGAGTGTGTTCAGCCATGCAGCTGCGAACTGGACCATATTGGACCATACCTCATATACGCCCTCCCAGAGGCTGGCTCATGAGATCACCTTCAAGCTTCTGGACAGGGATGCCACCAAATATGTGAAAACAGAGATGTGTTCCCAGAGAGCAGGGCCTTTAGTAAGCAATGCAACATCACAAATCCTCAAAGGAGCCATGAAACTTGTCCTCCAGAGCATTCTCAGCATGATGGTGTTGGCAGTTGAAAATCTTGTTGTAGGGGAGGGTGCTGAGTTTTTTCCCTTTTACCTTAACTCCTAAAAATACATTGGGGGAGACTAAAACAAGTGGGCAATATATTATTTTTTTTATAATTGCCTTCCACAGTCCGTTTTGATAGGAATGTGTTTGATAGGAATGGTTGGACTTGATGATCCGGTGGGTCTCTTCCAACCCGATGATTCTATGATTCATTTGAAAATGGTTCAAAGCTTTCAGAAGCACATTTAGGTGGTAAAGTCACAGCTGTAAGTCAGTAGATCTAATCTCATTACAAACCATCACGTCTGATATGAATTAGGTGTCGGACCTTACAGGCAGTCTGTCCTATAATGAGAAGACGCCATTAGTCCTGCTGCTCCAGAAAGAGACTTTGGGTTGAGATTTTTTTCAGAGCGGTGCCTTGTCTGGAGATGCAGAGGACACAGGTACACCCAAGGCAATGTACTCGGCATGACTGCTGGCACCACTATGCCAAGTAGATTTATGCAAAGCATAAACCACCCTGTTACCTGGAGGCGGCAAGCCTCAATCCTTTCATAAGGCAAGTACCTGAGCTCTGCCATCAGCAGGGAGGCCACTGCAGTGGCAATCAAATAATGTCAGATCATGCAGCACAGCACTTGGCAAAGTCACTTCTCTGCCCTTTGTGAGCCACGGGGCATTTTCTGGTGTTCAAGGCTGCCTGTGTGAAGGCTTGATTTCACAGCTTAGTGAAACTGGCTATAAAAGCTTATCTGAGCAGTTAGCCTATATTTTGCATTCATTTTTTTAATGTTTATATTAATTTAAGCATATAAATAAGCTGCATGTATACGTTATCTTTTCTACATTTTAACAGCCAACTGTTTCTGAGTGAATATTAAAGAGATGCTAATGACATGGCAAGGCTAATTAAACATTGAACATGTTACTACACAGCTAGCATTTTGAGGAGAACTACAGCTGCTGTGGTGGGATTTCATTTATGTGCAAGAAAACACCCTCAAAATAATCAGAGATACATTATTCGGAAAAATACAACATCAAACTATTGCAGCTGTCAAAATAATAAAAAATCTCATGGGAACAAATCAAGCCATTTAACAATTGTATGAGAAAACTCCAATTTATATAAGGAGGTGAAGCTTGTTTCTCTTATACACTACATGATTGTGGCTACAATAACACTATTTATGATGGATTTGGATGAAGTAATCCAGTCTTAAATGGAACAAAAAGAGATAAACACATATTAATAAAAAGCACAGATAAAAATGTCAGTAGATAGGCTAGGCGTCTCTCAGTTGTCAAATACAGAGATATCAAATATCTTTTAAGAGTTCAGTAAATAGCTACTCCGAATGTTAACTAGAAGCACAGGCAGGCAATTTCAACAAAGACTAAAACAGCAAGCAAGCCACACTGCACTGTCCCAGCTGTCTCTCCTACTAAGCATACTGCAAAAGCGTTATTTTCCTATTCTTGATTTATATGGTGGATCAAAGTCTGAAATACAATTTTCCACATGAAATGCAATTGCCAACTCTACTTTAACTCCGTTAATGTAGCACTACATAGTTCCATTTCTTTTTGTCTTTTCCATGTCAACAATTAACTCTTTAAATTTTTCTTTTTTTTTTTTCAGATTGCAGACTTGAAATGCAAAAATAAACCTACACTATCACAGCCTGTAGTTCTTCTCAAGCATCACAACGGCTATATTGCAGCTGTACAGACCATGGCACCTCATGTCGTGCCTTCTGAGAGCTGTGCAAATTGCAGTGAGTTTGCATAATTTCAAGGTCTGCGACTTATGCAACTCAGCAGACAAAATATCCAGATGAACGCCTCCAAGTAACATTAATTAATCTAGGAAGAAATGGCTGGTAAAATTAAGTATCAAAACCAGATATGACTGTATCTGCAGAGGAGTCTGATCTAATAAATGACATGGTGGCTAGATTAAAATCGAGAAGTGCAATAATTTCAAGCCATATTGTTTCTGCAGAAGAAGCCAGAACTTGTCTTTCTGGCTACAGCAACTGCATATAAAAGGATAGAAGCAGGTCCCACGACCTCATAGTATTACTGAGACATTCTGAACTTCTGAATGATTTAAAAAAAAACTGGAATAAATCCAAGCAGGCTGAGGTACAGCACTCTCAACTCATGCAAAATTGCCCTTGAAATAAGAAAGATGTTGGCACATCACATGTGAGCAAAAGCAGACTTTTGTAGCAAGACGAAGCATTCAGCCATTTAGACCAGCAGCAACAAAGATTAGATGAAGCTAATGATGATGTTTTCCATAAACAGAATCAATACAGTTATATTCCAGCATTTCAACAGCCTTCCCTCTTCCAGACAATCTGTCACACCTATGATGTAATAGGGAAACCTCCAGACAGAAGAAACATTTTCCGATGATGTTTTTTTTTCTAAGGTCTAAAGATTCACTGCAGGGTTACTTTACCGATTGTCTCCCACAGCTCAAAACCATCTGTTTAAGATATGCCTCTAAAACAAGTATCACAGTATCACTGTCATATTTCCCAAGGCAGCAAAACATAAGGAAGACTTTGCCAAGATAAAAGCCAAATAATAACAGCATCAAAAAAACACTAAGACTGAATGTCAATATGCAAAACCAGTGAAGTAGTAGACCCGTATAAAAACACTGACATGAATCCTGCATCACAAGACTTCAGTTGCTAAGTTTCTTCATTAAGGAATTCTTAAAGGAATGAACAATAGAGTGACCAGACATAATTGCTTCCATTCAAGGCATAGCAACTTCTGCTAGAGAAAGTTATCATCTTCAAGGAGGAATAACTATTTGAGAACAGAGAGCAGCTGCTGGGACGACCCCTCGAGCAGACTGCAATGTTGACATCTTCTACAGAAAATGAGAGACAACAAATGAGGTCCCATGGGTGCAATCTGCAAACTCATGCCATGATATAAGATGGGTGTTGTGATAACAATTTTCCACAGAGTATTTGCCTTAAACATACAGACAACATTGCATAAGAAACACTTTAACCTGAATTGTAGTTGTTGTTTTTCATCCTTCTTCACTCCATACTTGCCAGTGGATCCTCAGACCAGCCAACTTGAACTAGAAAAGTCTGCCTAAGAAACTAGAAGCCTCTCTGGCATGATCAAGGGACAGCAGAGGAGCTACATTTGATTTTTCTCATCTCTTCTCCTGAAGCTTGCAGATGAAACAAGGATAAGAATTCCACACCCAAAGAGGTAAGCATATCACTTAGATGTGATTAGGAACAAGGCAAATTGGTTGATCTGAAAGACTGGAAATAGAATGGATGTTACTATGCCTAGGTGAGTTACTAGTAAGTAAATGTAGACCATACTGTTAAGAACCAGTTGTGCTGTACCTGCTCTCTCATTACAGAGAGAATTAATAAGCCAGAGCCCAGACCATAAATGAAGCAAACTTCTTTTGTACTTGGAGACATAGAATTCTGACAAGACTTCTTGCAAAAATCAGAGACCAGTTCAGGTAAATGTGCCTATCTTTACTTCAAGAACAACATGAGCAAAGATTGTACTAGCAGAAAAAAAAAGTGTATACTTGTATGAAACCTTTGTGCAAAACACTAACAAAATGACCACACTAGAGCAGAGAGCAGAAAATCCATTTTCATTAGAAATGGCACGGCTGAGACTACATCTGACAGTCATCTAGAGTTTTGTAAGTGTAAGTTTAAATCGTTTGCAATAAAGTACAGATTTAGAAATATAACAAGCAATTCCCATTAGTCCAAATTAAGGACTTTGTAGAAAAGAGCGTCAAAATAAAATGTCTGCTATAAAATGTATGAGACTACAGTATTTAATGCTGTCAAATAAAAAGACATCAGTGGAGAATGAATGGTTGCCTGATGATGCTTTATTTGCTAGAATGTTGAAAACAAGCATATCTGAACTGTTCCAGATTCATATTAGAGTTGCTCAGATTTATAAAATAGAATAATAGCATAATACAACCATTAAGGCTGGAAAAGTCCTCCAAGATCATCAAGTCCAACCGTCAGCCCAACACCACCATGACTATCTATTTAGAGACATATAAACAAGCAAAATGAAGTCCTAGGTCTGCTTAGGAACGCTAAGACCTCTCATTGACCTGGGAATTATTCTGCCACATATCCATGACAAGACCCATGTGGCCATTTTACCACAACGTATAACACGATGGTCATACAAAAATCACCACTGCAAGTGAACTTGGCATGTGAAAAATTAATAGGGTTTTTTTCTCCTTATGACAGAAAAGGCATGAGATAATCAGGCACAATACCATTGATTCTGCAAGATGGACAATAAGGCAGCAGGCCATGGTATCCACTCACCCTGGCATGGGATAGCTCAAATGAGCTTTATCCAGCAACAATGCTGCTCCTAGGGAGACCAGAAGATCATACAACAAATAAAATAAAAATCAAAAAAGAGAGTGGTGGCAAATGGAGTTAACTCCATCTGGAGGCCAATTACAAGTGGGGTTCCCCATAGCTCAGTGCTGGGTCCAGCACTGTTCAATGTCTTTATCAATGACCTGGATGAAGGCATCAAGTGCAAGTTTGTAGATGATACTAAGCTGGGTGGAAGTGTGGATCTGCTGGAGGGTAGGGAGGCTCTGCAAAGGGATTTGAACAGGCTGGATTGCTGGGTTGAGTCCAGTGGCATGAGGTTTAACAAGGCCAAGTTCCGGGTCCTGCACTTGGGACACAACAACCCTATGCAGCTACAGACTAGGAGAAGTCTGGCTGGAAAGCTGCCAGGAGGAGAAGGACCTGGGGGTGTTGGTCAACAGGGACTGAACATAAGCCAGCAGTGTGCCCAGGTGGCCAAGAAGGCCAATGGCATCCTGGCTTGGATCAGAAACGGTGTGTCCAGCAGGTCCAGGGAGGTTATTCTCCCTCTGGACTCACCACTGGTGAGACCACTTCTTGAATCCTGTGTTCAGTTCTGGGCCCCTCACCACAAGAAGGAGGTTGAGGCTCTGGAGTGAGTCCAGAGAAGAGCAACAAAGCTGGTGAAGAGGTTAGAGAACAGGCCTTATGAGGAGTGACTGAGGGAGCTGGGGGTGTTTATCATGGAGAAGAGGAGGCCGAGGGGAGACCTCATTGCTCTCTACAACTACCTGAAAGGAGGTTGTAGAGAGGAGGGAGCTAGGCTCTTCTCCCAAGTGACAGGGGATAGGACAAGAGGGAATGGCTACCCAGGGGAGGTTTAGGCTGAACACTGGGAAAAAAAATTTTCACAGAAGGGGTCATTGGGCACTGGCAGAGTCTTCCCAGGGAGGTGGTTGATTCACCTTCCCTGGAGGTGTTTAAGGCACAGGTGGATGAGGTACTGAGGGATATGGTTTAGTGGTTGATAGGAATGGCTTGACTTGATGATCCAGTGGGTCTTTTACAGTCTAGTGATTCTGTGATTCTGTGAAATAACATAGCACAACCCAAATACTAATTGAGCGTAACAGGCTCCTAAGTTGGTCTAACACATCTGGCATTCTGCACCACATCAATGTGGATTGTAAATTACTGTTATTTAGATGTTTGTCTTAAGAAGCACTGTATAAGTAAGTACATTTTCAGTCTGAAGAGGAAGAGTGACAGGAACTGATCTTCCACCCGGCAAAACTCACTAGCTGAGTCTGGAACACAGGCTGTAGCTATTCAAGCTGCACAAAAGCTGCAAATCTCCCTCAAGGGAGAGCCCGGGTGGGCAGCAAGTGATGGGAGACAAATACCCTGAACCACAGACAGAGAGCAAAGTACTTTGGGATATTATCCCGTATTAATTTCAGACAAATTCTACACAACAGTAGTTAGAGCAGAAGATGCAGAGACAGTTGCATTGTTGTTAAGATAAATAAGTTTTCAGAGCAGTCAAAAATCAGCTCAGAAATGTGGTGATAGTCTCCTGCTCTAGGAAGAGCATCAGGATAACATAGACCTATATTCCAGGGGAATAAAAGGAAAAGAAAAACCCCATCACTGTAAGAGCAAGGTGAGCTAGGAACAAGCAGAAGGAGTAAAAGTGCCTGGCGTAAGAGTAGACAAGACCATAGGGATGCACAGAACATGATTTGGCTGAAACTTTAGAGTTTCCAGTTAGAAACATGATCTCACATCCACTCTAATCAATGGAAAGAATTCCAGAGACTAATCTAGTTGAACTGTGGGCTGAATCCTTAACCAAGTCAAATGGGGAAGAAATGCAGCAAGAGGGTGATTGTTTTCAGGGAGTTTGATATTTGTTTGAAACAAGAATTTGCAGAGAAAATTTCCCTAGAAGAAGGAATTCCTGTCATAGTAATACTTTTTTATTACTGCTATAACTTCATTTTTATTTAATTTACCATTAGATGAACTTTAAAAACATTTTAATGAAGGCACTTCAATACATCTCTGGGTGAACAGAGCATGCACAATGAAATATACATTTCTCTAGCTACTTGCTCATTGCTAGATGAGGGAAAGCTTCAAAACTGTTCCCCTCACCACTCTTTTCTCTTTTTAAAATCAGTGACTTTTACAAGTTACATGGTTCATAGTAAGTACCATTTCAAACAGTGTTTACGTGAGTTAATCTGTATTTCTAATTACATTTGTACATTGAATACAGTTCAGCCATGTCTGGAGACAACAGCAAAGGCTCAGAAAAAAGAGATAGCAGTAGCTCCTAGAAAAACTGCTTTACAACTGAAAACAGTAAATTTGATCCATTAATAAGTTACCATTCAAATATGGCAAGTCCCAGAAAAATATTGAAAAGAAGCTGAATGGCTATCAGCAGTCAGCGTTTTCCAGATAAAGTCAAGTCAGACAGCTATGGGGTTTGGTTCAAAAAAATTGTACCTACTTAAAAATCAGTTTCTGGGAAAAGGAGGTTAGAAGTCAAACTGAGGTCGAATGCATGATGGCATGCAAGACCTCTTTGTCAAGCAGGAATATTTCAAAATTGTATTTAATTAATTTGACCATATGAAATTAATACATTGACAATTTGCAAGAGATTAACTCCTACTCATACATAACTATGATATTGTTGAAATGCAATTTGTTTGGGCAGAGGCATATGAAAATTTGTTAGGTTTATGCTAAATGAAGCACTCAATCCAAGGCTCTCCATCAACACTGATGTGCTGAACAGCACTCTGGGGACACGCGGACATGAGTACCCGTACTCTGTGCACTGTACGTACAACAGAAATAACTTCAGCACAAAATAAGGGCCAGATGCACCCTCCAAACTGCCAGTTTATCATCTCTGACTTACACATTAATACTTGCAGAGGTCCACATCTGTCAGTAACATAGCTTTAACCAGGTTTTGGAGAATCCACCCTTACAAGTCACCCGGCTTCTCCACTGCAGCTACAACTAATGCATTCACTTGCCTGAGACACCAGAAAACAGACCACTGCTGGTTCAGAGGAAGAAGACAGAATAAACACTGTTGCTGTCTAGCACAAGTCACATTGATGACAGTGCTAGGAGAGGCTACCCCAGCAGCTTCAATACTCCCTTTCCCTATTCACCAAGCTGGGAAGAAGAGAGCAGTTTGGCTTTGCTCATTGCTGGGGGCATTTGGCTGTGCAGGCATCACTGAACTCTCCAGCTTTCAGATTCCAGCCATGTCCCCATCATAGGGCAAGCAGGAATCATCTCCCCAGTTGTTTAACTGACAAGCCAGCGCAACTACTACCCACATGCTTATGACACATGCCAGTTTCTCCTTGCTCTGCCAGGCACCTACATGCATGGTGCCCAGGGAGGTGGCTGACTCACCTTCCCTGGAGATGTTTAAGGCACGGGTGGACAAGGTGCTGAGGGGCATGGTTTAGTGTTTTATAGAAATAGTTGGACTCGATGATCGGGTGGGTCTTTTCCAACCTGGTGATTCTATGATTCTTTGATTCTATGAACTACGGACAACAAGGCAAATTCTGTAGCCGTGTACAGAGCTGAAGATTGCTGGCTGGGAACAAGGAGCAAATGGGGCAAGTGAAGTCAGCATCATAAGGGCATATAGGAGCAGGAGGCAGTAACAGTACAGAGCACCTCAATGGGCTGAGGGTCCTGATAAGAAATGATGGTTCTCATTATGACTAAAGAGTACTCCCCTCACTTCTCACATTACCCCCAGCCAATAGTAATCAAGAATATATTTCTGTGATCCTAAAGTTGCCTCTGCAAAGTAAACCCTGCATTTCCTATTTACCACAGTACCACATCTGTATGCCTCAGAGATTTGACCTGGCATCCTGTCACCAGACACACCCCTCATGTCAATTGAGGCAACAAGTCTAACCAAATAAGTTTACTGCTGTTTATTTCTTCATTTCCAACTCACTCCTCTGCCTCAGTCTTTCTTCTCTTGGCACTAAGCAACAACTGAGCAACAGTGCACGCATCTCATATTTCCATTGCCACAGGTTCGAGACAGAGAAAATCACACAGACAGATGTATCATGGGTGCAACCCCTGCAAGCACTGGCTGCCATTCCTCAGTCTATGAATAGTTGTCTCACTGGGCAAGAATGCAGCCCATGCATTAAAAACTACAAAATATCCTGGATTATTTATTACCACTCATCAAGGTTCTCCTGATTTTGAGGCTGGCCTGCTAGGCACGTCAGACATATTTTCCACACCCAAACATTTAGTATTGGGAACTAATTATAAAATCCTCACACACCGCAGGTCACTCATCTCTCCACACTATGCCAGAAGCATGGAGTCACTGAGTGGCTGAGGTAGCCTGGGCATCTCTGGATTTGTGGAACCAGAAGATAGTGTGAGACAGTCTGTTTCAGCTCACCAATATAAAAGTCTGCCAGAAGACAAGGGAGAGGACAGAATCCTATGGTGGAGATTGCTTTCTGCAGGAGAGAGAAGCAAACTGCATAGTCCTCTGAACATTTGTGGAAGTAATACTGGTGACAATACAGATCTAGGAATTTCTATTACAAACTCTGTATAAGTGATGTGATTTTACCTTCTTTTATCTAGTTCTGTACAAAAAGTAATGAAACTAGTCATTGTTTTCAATAACTACCTGAAAGGAGGTTGTGGAGAGGAGGGAACTGGGCTCTTCTCCTAAGGGACAGGGGACAGGACGAGAGGGAATGGCCTCAAGCTCCACCAGGGGAGGTTCAGGCTGGACATCAGGAAAAATATTTTCACTGAAAGGGTGATTGGGCTGTGGGAGAGGCTGCCCAGGGAGGGGGTTGAGTCCCCTTCCCTGGAGGGGTTTAAGGGACGGGTGGACAAGGTGCTGAGGGACATGGGTTAGTGTTTGATGGGAATGGTTGGACTCAATGATCCAGTGGGTCTTTTCCAACCTGGTGTTTCTATGATTCTATGATTAAGAAGCCTGTTAGCAAGTCTGAAGGATACAGATTCCTTGTGAATCCATGGAAAAGCATAAAAAAAATACAGCAGACAGCAAGGAAACAAATATTGCAGGAGAACAAGTAATTTTTGTAGATATTAACAGTCATACAGTGCTCAGGGTACCAGCGTGTCATGAACTCTTTCTGCAGTACTTTGAAAGCTCCAGTTAATGAACTCACATTTGGAAGAACAAATAGAGGATTAGTAGAGACAAATCTCTTACCTTAGTCTGCAGAGATACCCTACCCATTTATAGGCTAGCATCTATATAGAAAGGAAGTTCTGGCTGCAATCCCCTTCCACCAGTAAAATCAATAATCAGGGATCTGTCATGAAGAGCTACAGTTCAACACCACTCAGTTCCACCTACATCTAATTGTTAGGTTACTTTCTTTTACGGTTTTGTTAAAGAGAATCATTGCAGCTATTAATACTGCTGAGGCTACACTACTGTAACTGGGGAATCAAGTTATGATATCCTCATAGAAATTAAGAGCAGCTTCCCCTGAATTTAAGCGTTCCCTCAATTTTCTGTCCACAGTAATTCCAGCCTTTACCCAACTACCATTAAGGTAAGACTGACACTGCAGAGATGCTGTACCAAGAGCTGACATAGCGCAGATCCCATCTGGAGACGGTGGAAATCTAAACAAGCAGAAATGTCAGAAATAAACAAAGCTAAGTGATCCACGAGCAATGGCTAATTGGAGGGAGAAGCAATATCTCCCCATATCCCTCTCTGGGCAGTTTCCAGGACACTGTCACCATTAGTTGCATCTTCCTGAAGCAACTTTCACAGAGTTTGCTAATTCACTCTATTTTTCTCCATGCATAGGTAGTGCCACAAGTCACATGCACTCATGTTGTTCATGAAACAACAAGTAACAGAGTAGTGTGTATAGCTTCCAAAGGAATTCTTTGCCATTTACTCTGTGGTTATCATAATACCAATATGTGTTTCCTGGTTACTTCTCTTTGCAATGTTTATACACCAAGAACAGATGAACATTTCATAGAAAACAAAGAGCCTAATCGAGTGCAGAGGCAAACTACAGTATAGTGTAAACATGGTGCATTATACTTACAGAGTGGGCTAAATTCTCAAAGCATTTTAAGCATTTAAGAAACATAAGCAAACTGATATTTATTTGTAGGAATTTAATTTTTTCCATGCTGGACAGCATCCATCTCATTCTTTTTTATATTAAACTCTGAGAAGTTCATTTGAAAGATAAGACTGGAATCTATCCTTACTGCAGAGTTCTGTACTTAAGACAGAGTTCTGCAAAGTATTTTGGGGGAGTCCCATGCTAACCAGCTATTTTTACATGGAAAATAGTTGTTCCACCAAGAATTCATTCAAGTCAAATGAAATGAGATCAATACTTTTCTTGAAGAACCCTATCCACAAAGTATTGGAATACTGGTAGAAATTATACACTTTCACCTCTACCTTGAATGGTTTTGATTCTGCATATTGTATTTAAGCACACAATGTCAATTTATTCCTTTGATTTGTTGTGTTGTTTTATTTCTTATTTTCTCCTCCTGCCCCCAAAATAAAACATCATGTTGCTTTATTTCTTTTTTTCCCCCCTCTCAAACATCAGAGGTTTAACACAGATTAGTGACATCTGAGACATTCCAGCAGATTAGTTTTCCACTCATTAGCAATTTGAATGGAGTTCTGTGTGTAGCTCCCACTAAGAAAGCAAAACGCAGTCAGATTTTGCCGAAGCTTGCTCAGATAAAGAGGGAGATCCTTGAACTCCTTTGCAGGAGCCAAGCAAAATGCATTGGCTTGCACTCCCAGTATGTAGGGCGAAGGGGAAAACAAACAGAGAGCTAGCCTCATTTATTGGCCCCGAGCCCTTTCCACACCGTAAAATGACTGAGGCAATATGGAAGAAATGTTCTCTGTACCCTGTTGAAACGTACAGGCCAGCTTGCTTGTATCCTTGGTTCCAAAGGCCTCTGCTTTACCAACAGGCATAAATACATTGCCTGGCTTTGTGTGCTTGTATGACATCCAGTGTTTTACCTTCTGTAATTTAAAGTTTGACACTTTCACACTGTCAAAACACACACTGCAAGTGACGCTGTATAAGGGGGTGAGGGAGAGAATGAGGTGCAGTTTTGTACGTAATATGATCTACAGACTTTCCTATTGCATGCAGTAGGAATAAAAGTAGTCATTAGTGAGATGAAGTATAAATTTTACACTCCTGTAGTCAGTTACTTAACTGATATTTCCAGAAACTTGGCAAAAGAAGGGTACTGCAGCTATGCATATATATTACACTTAATGATGACCATTAAGCCTGCAGTCACAAGATTCAGTTTGCCTTTTGCTGCTAAATTTGTACTGCATCCTCCCAGATTTTGTAATAGTTACTGACAAGGTACAAAATAATAGTCCTGTGAAATCATGACCCTGATTAGTAAATGGGTAACTGCACCTCCCTCTTCAACTTCATTGGTCCCAGTGGGTTTGTACTAACAATAAATTTGGTTTGTTCTTTGAAGATGAAAGGCGCTATAACGTGCACTTCATTAAAACCACTATAAAGTCTTGTTATTTTTGCTCATATACCTGCTGAGTGATGGTTTCCAGAAGTCTAACAGCACCCCCTGAACAGGCATAGCCATTTTACCTTCTGGTCAGGAGAATTCTTGAAATTGTAAGCCAGTTTTTCAGGTTTTGGTGTACAGCTTCTTGCATGCTTCGGGACTGTATATCAGGACTTCAGGACTATAGATGTGTATGAAAACACAGCTTTACTGTAAAGTAGAAGTGATACAGCATTTTAGCAGATAGAGATACCCAGGAGACCAGGTTTAGAGTGAAATGTTGATCTTGACTCTTGTCCAGACCATGGTCTGGTGAGTTTGGGCTCAGATGTGGCACTGTCAAATTCTCACCATCTTTGACCTCAATCAGAACTCTCCCATGATAACTCTGGGACTGATTTTTAACCCTGCACAGCGACTTTGTTCACACAGTAAAAATCCTGAGAAGCTTATGGGACCATTTTTTAACTCCCACTAAAAAAAAATTTCTTCCCTCTCTTTCCCTTTAGGAACAGAATCTCTGAAACACTGTGTGAGGCTCCCAAACTCACATGAGCTTATTCTTCTAAGGCTTCATTTGGCAGAAATATCAGTGCTAGCAAAGGAACAGCCTAGGTTCCCAGTACCCATAGCACAATACGGATGCCATCGCCAGATATGCACCCTTAAAATTCCTTTCAGGTTGAATGGATGCCAGAAGTATGATTTCTGAGAAGTACTCAAGAACCTTGAACAGCGGCTTTGTTCAACTTACCATCAGCAATGCTGCCTCCTAAGCTTTCCTTTTCACCCCGTTTAACAGCCCTGTCATCTGTTTCAATTTCTGTGAGCATCAACCAGCCAACTGGCTTCTCAGTCTACATCTGTTAACCACCTTCATAAACCAAGCATCCTGTCTGAGCTTAGAGTCTTTTCCTTAAGCATAAATAAATAAATAAATGCATCAATAAATGAAAACAAGCAAGACAACATGAAAGGGAAAGAAGTCAGTGAAAAATCTCTATTGCATTGTATCACATGCAGCAATTAAATAAGAAACAAGAAACAAGAAAAAATATTTAGTTCAGTCACAAACACAGAGGAAATGAACTAGAATCATCAATCACGTATCTCAGTTTGCATTCCTGTGCAGCTCAAAGCACGTCCAAAGTCTGGGGAATGACATTAGTTTTCCTGGCATTTGGCAGTCAGATATCCCTGTCTTAATGACCTTTACAATATGGTGATATTTTTACAAGCATATATTTAAAAAGATTTATCGATGTGTACTAATCATATGTCTTGCTTGTGATTGGAGCCATCAAACCATTCATGTCCACTCCTATGGCCTTTTGCTTGGCAGCACAAGTGACCATAGTGCGTACCTTCCACCACCTCTGCCCTTTTCGTAAGCTGCTAAGAAGTCCTAAGGTCCAGAGATTCAACCTATTGTTATGGCAATTCTACTTCTTACAACTTAGTTTTCCAAATCCCCATGCTGTCTGAATTTAAAGTTTCTGGGAAGCTTATGCTGTTTATGTACCTCCTGTATACACAGAAAGAAATAGAGTAGATGTGGAGTTAGTAGCCCACCACGGAAAGAGTACTTGGTAGGGGGGAAAGGCTTTGCTGTGAGTGTCTTTAGTATTACTCAGATTTCTAGAGATGTTCTGTTTGGCTTTGTGACCTGTTCTGTGGAAGTAAAATAAATTTCTAACCACAGGTGAAACTCCACAGGCGGAGTTCCCCATGGGGAATCCTGGTGAGGATTTCCTTGTTGCAACCTTCAACCCTTAGGGCTGAATTTATCCCTGAACTAACTCTACTGATGTTGTTAATATTATCATACATGAGAGATCAATTTTCCTTGACATGTTTGTTTCACTTTTAAGCCAAAAAGGCCATTTTGGCCACTCCAGAAGAGTAAAGCATCTTATTTCTATGTCAACCTGTGCAGCTGCAGCATTTCAGAGTCAGCTAAGAGCATGTTCTGCTGTCTGTAGTGATGGGTTAGTTTTTATGGTCAATGTGGGATGATTTTATGGTGAATGATGTTGACAATAGTCAACAAATAGTCCCAAGCAGTTTAGAGCTGAATCGAGTTACTGGGGGGCTGAAGGTATACAGAACCCTAAACAGCTTAAGGATATTAATAGCATCTGGATACAAGAGGCAGGAGGTCATGATGGGGTGTGTATTGCCCACAGTGCTTGAGATGCATAATTTCTAAGTTAACTAACAAAGACCAAAGGTCTCACCCTTCCCAGATAGCTGGTAACTGTCATGGTTTAACACCAACAGGAATCAAAAAAGTGTGTGGCTGCTCACCTTTCCACACCACACCCTGCCCTCGTGGGATGGGGAGGAGAACTGGAAACAAAGAAGGCAAAACTCATGGGTTGGGAAAAGAACAATTTAAAAGGACAACAAAGAAGGCAAAACTCATGGGTTAGGAAAAGAACAATTTAAAAGGACAGCAAAGAAGAAGAAAAAAATTAATAAAAATAAAAGAATATAAAAAGCAAATGATACACAGTGCAAACCGTGCACCTCCTAGAAACCAACACGTGATCCCAAGCCATGCTTACTGAGCTGTGCTTACCGAACCATGAACCCAGCCATGAACTAAGCCGCCAGCTACGCCCGCAACCATCTCCCACAGTCAACTACCTCATTTACATACTGTGCATGATGTCGTGGTATTGAATATCCTTTCAGCCACTTTGGCCAGGACACTGTCTAAGGCTGTGTTAAAGGCTAGGTCTGAGGCACAGACTACATACTACTACCCTTGAAGTCCCCAGAGCTACAATTTCTGAGTTAGCCAGAGGCTGTGGTGCAGCAAATCCAGAAGCTGTCATTCCTGTGTTATGTACCCTCTATTTACCATCAAGCATTGCTGACCTGCACATCCACAGAACTGCTTTGCAAAGTAGTGTAGAGATCCATGACTTCCATGCTCTATTTTACATTGGCCATGTGATTTATGAGCAGAAATCTTGTAAAAGTGAAATTTCAGCTACATTTCCTTCACTGACAGGTTGGAAAATATTTATAAATCACAATGTTAGTGCCAAAATCCCTGCCAGTGATGAATAGACCCTATCAAGCTTTGATACCCTCCAAAACCAAGTTCCATAGAGTCCTGTTCTAATTTATTATTAACTTGCTATTAGAAAATGTCATTGAAAGAACAATATTTGGTGCAATGCCAAGTACATAAAGCGTCTGCAACACTTGCAAGTAAATTGTATCTTGTGATAATCAAAAATACATATTTCTTATTGGATCCTGGGAAGAATGGGGAAAATAACTTCATCATAAAACAGCCACAAATCCTGTACACCATGTAATCAGTCTCATTTTATGCACCAACTTTCTTCACATCTGTGCAAATAAAGCCATTGTTAAAATGTACAAAGGGCTGTGGCGTATAATACATGCAGCTATGAAACCATGAGTGCTGCTACGTGTTGAGTCTTTAAATGGAAGGTGGTACATCTGCTTTTGGCTTAGGAGTGTAAATCAATCCAAGATGCTTATTAAAGAGTAAGTAACAACCTGTCCACGCACTCTTTCCTCCATCCAGCTTTGGTTTGGTTCTTTCTTTGTTATTTTCCTGGCAGCTAAGTATGGGCTCTGCATACTGAAAGTATGTGTTGTTTCTTCACGTACGGATAACATAACATGTCACATAATATTTAACAAGCATGTGATGGGGAATGTTGGACGAAAAAGTAAGCCAAAATGAGGTGGGGAGGAAAGAGTAAGTACAAACAGCTACACTACATTGACTAGAGGGTTTATGACTCTGGGTAAGGCAGCTATGTTTCCTAATACTTTTCAAATGAAGAATGAGACCTAGATTTGATTTCATGTTCTAGCTCTTGGCAACTAGTGAGCAAAATTTGCAACAGTGAAGGATGGTGAATGGAGAAGCCATAGAATCATAGAATGGTTTGGGTTGGGAGGGACCTTAAAGTTCATTTAGTTCTAACCCCACTGCCATGGGCAGGGACACCTCCCACTAGATCAGGTGGTTTGACCATGTCAGCGTGGCTTTGCTTTGTATTTACCATAGGTACGGATACATTCCACAAGCAGGACTGGTGAGGAGCCTAAGCCTTTCAGCACTAGCATGGGTTGACCAGCAGGAAAGGCAACACAATATTGGCACTGGTCAATACCAGCTCTGGATGCTGGCCCTTTCAGGAGTAATTGCTGATTTATTTGGCAAAGCCTGTAACATGTTCCTCTCCCACCAAGGAAGTCTAGATTCTGCTGCAACTATAGCAGTCCAAGGACAGTAATACCTTTTGTGGGCACTCTCTTTTGTGGGCTACTCGCATGAAGAAGCACTTAATAGAGTGGAATTAGAGAAGGCTGCAGTGCCTCTAGGGAGGGACTAGCCTGGGACCCATGGTGCTCCTTCATCTTCCATCAAAGGATGCACAGGAACGTGCTTAGGGAGAGGGACTGTCCCACAGCTAAGCAGGAAGGAGCCAACCCGTTCTGCGTCCCAGTGAAAGGGCTATTTTGTAGCATGCTTTTAATAAGCATGGTAGAAAGAAAATACTGTACCCATGGTCTGTTTGACTTCTAGGTGAGGAGATGATTAGAAAGTGATGCTATTTTTTCAGAATGTTTCAGAGACAAGACATGTCCTCCCTGACGCTGAAGGACTCATCCACTGGAAAGACAATCTCTGTTTTGTCCACTGGCAGTGGAAAACTGCAGTGCTTTCCTGGCTCGTTTTCAAGAGATGAGGTTGGAAAACAGACTGTTTGATGCATGAGAGTTCAGGAAGGCTCCTTGTGAAGAACTGGGGACAGCTGTGAGAAAGCTGCAACAGAGAAGAAGTTCATGCTGGACAGGCAATAGAGTCTGTGTGTTTTATACTTGCACATTTAATTGACTAGACTGACCTCCAAACATCTTCTGTAACTGATCATGTCTTCTTTGTTAAAACAGTCAGGATACATTGGAAAGCCAGACCCCATCTGTATGTGTTTCAGTGATAATATTACCTATCAGCTCTGTTTAAATGCAGCAAAGATTGCTGTAAATTTGTTAATTAGGTCTCCTTTCATCTGTAGCTGAAACACAGCTGCACAAGAGACCCAGATGGATTTGCTGAGCAACACACAACATACCAGGACAGAATTTATACAGTAGTTACCACTGCAGGCTAGAATTATCATGATCAGAGCTGTTACAGCATACTGTTATCACATTTTAGACAGGGCAAAAATATTAATTAAATTAAATCAAAATACTTGGGTAGATTAGGAAAGTAAAAGAAAAAAGTGAGTAATACTTTCTCCCATTTATTCCATATATTCTTAAGACTCTTCTTTCCTGCCGTATGCCTGATGATGGGACTCTGTGGAACCGATCCTTCTGCAAGTTGCTGGTGCCAGCTGTTTGTGGACAGGTCTCTTCATTTCCATTTCATTTTGTTTTTCCATGGCTGACACATGTTGTTATTTAAATCAATGCTTTTGAACTCAGATTTTTTTCAATGCAAATGTGTGCTGCTTCCCTATTGAATTGAAAACATCAACACTTTTTTCCCCCCCCTTATGAAAGGTAGGATAAAGACCAATATTCTCAGGGATGAAGGTGGGCTGGGATGTTATATTTCTGTGAATTTAAGTTAAAAAGGAAGTACAATGGTGAAGTATCAAAGCATCGATTAAATCTTCCTCCTACCCCAGATATGTTTAAAGAAGTATTATATCTTTTAAAGAACAGGTGAGGTAGGGAAGGTGCCAGGACACAGCAGACTGATCACACTACCTCAAGACACTTAGAGGAGAACACAGAAGTGAGAGACACTTTGTGCCTCTGGTAGTTTTAAGGTGGTTTGTCTCATGCTTCCTTTTGAATGTCATGACTCATTTTATTTTTAAAGTTGGTGTCCTCTCACTTTTAATTATTTGGAAGCTGTTTACCAGGAACTATAGGCAGAACTTACAGAACATCTCACAGGGAAGAAGAAAAAAAAATCCTTACTTCCCTTTAGAGTAAACTGCATTCACGCCTTCAGGCTTTTCATTTACCTACTATGCCTATCAATGTACTTCTTAAGGAAAGGTGAATGGTGGAAGTTCAATAGTAATCACATGCCTCCTGGAGGGAGAGCTTTCTGTTAATCAAATATTACAAGATATGCAAAAAAAAAAAAAAAATCCCACCTCCAATGCCCCCAGGATCAAAAGGGTTACTAACACCTGATTTACATCTGTACCTAATATCTGCCAGACCAGGAGGTGTTTGACACTGAAGCATGTTGACTGTCTCACCCTCTTTCCCATTGGACAAACATCCATCTTGCAGCAAAAAATGCCACAGTCCATGCCCATGAGCACCCGTGCCAGTAATATTAGCAGAGACATCGCAGACAGAGCTCCCCTTTTAATCACAGAAACCATTGTTTTATTTCAGTGTCAGTAGTTGTTGTTCCAGCCCAGGCTTTGTACATGCTATCCCTGGACTACCGAAAACTTCAAGTGCTGCTTTCCCTGCAAAACCATATTGCTGGATGAGGAGACGACTTCAGTCTGCCAGGTGATAATTTGGCATCCTTATGTCCATGTTAAAATCCCTGCAGCTGTAAATATTTATTGAATATGAAATATACTCATACACTCCAGATAGCACATTGCCATATGAATAAATCTAGCCTTAAATAAATCATGCGCACTCCATCTTTTATTCAGTTTATAACATTCTTGATTCTTGCTCTGCGCTTTTTTTTAGCTTAATATGGTTACTCAGAAGCATAGCAATTCCTGGTGTGTTTTGATTTCTTTTCTAACACGACTTTTCGCTTCTTATATTTCACCTCTTGCAGCTTTTGCAAAGGTTTGATTCGATAGGACAAGAACCGTGAGGGCATTAGGACGAAGAGAAAGACGCACTCATTGCTCTGTATTATATCTGGCAACGTGCTTCGTGACTGAGTGCTGTAGTTATGTGTGAAACAAAGTCAGGGACCGACTAGTTCTCATCTGTTGATCGCAGTTAACTTGAAGCCTCGGAACGGGGGAGGGCTGTCAGATCTGCTTTCAGAGATAAGGTGCTTCAATACAGGCAGCAACTGGAAACTTTGAAGAAGCAGGAACTACTCTGGAAGGAAACTATTAGAAATGGAATTCCTTTTTACTCAGGATTTAAACAGGAAAAAAAAATCAAAGCTTTGCTTACTCTTTTCATCAGTTAAACCTGCACTTTTCTAACTAATCTGGGACTCTGTATTATAAAAGATCTGCTTTTTCTCACTGGATTCATACTACCTTTGACTACAGTAAGTGCAATATTAATAGAAATTTTCTGTTTTGCCTGTGAATAGAGGGAAGCATGAAACAGCATCAGTGAAACATTAGGGAAGTTAAAAAAACCCTCTTGGCAGATAGTGAAAACCAGGGCTTTGCTGCAACCCGAGGACTGGAGTCTGAGAAAGATCCAAGTGATATTTAACATGACCATCTGTATCGTTTTGTCACCAACAGCATGTTCTTGAGGAAGAAATGCAGATATGGATCACGTAAGCTGCAGTTTCTCTTGTTGTTGCTGATGCTGGGCTTTTTGCTACTGATGGTTACGATGCTGAACCCACCACCCAACAACCAGAGCAAGGAAGGGGCTTTCCAGCCTGTGGAGTTCAGCCCTCGGGAAGGGTATCCGATGGACTTTGCGGAGACCCAGGAGATGCTGGAGACCCAGGAGGAGACCCAGCAGTACTACCCTTTGGATGGGCTATCTCCTTTCATTTCCTTGCGGGAGGACGAGTTGATTGCGGCCGTCGTGTCGCCCACCGGGAAGAGGAACCAGAGCAAGGCCAGGAAGGGCTATCGCCTGGTGAAGCAGCAGAGCAGGCGGCCGGAGGCGAGGGCAGAGGGGGACACGGACCCCCATCTCTTGCAGGATGGGGAGGGGGCTGCTGCCGGGGAACAGACGCTTGGCCTGGAGACCCACGGCTTTAACGAAGGGCTCAGTGAGCGGATCTCTCTGCGCAGGGAGCTGCCTGAGGTACGACACCCGTTGTAAGTAAAATACAGCCTATTTCATCTCTGGGACATAGCTCATCTCTTTCCCCATCGCTGTCCCCACCACGAACCTCCCTTCCTCTGAAACCCACGTCTTCCCCATCAAACCCCACTGGACAGTGGTATTCCCAACGCTGAGGAAACGGGGGAGACAGAGGAGAACCCCTCACATCCCATTCCCCAGAGCCAGGGGTGCTCCCAGCCACCCTCCCACAGTCCCAACCTTGCACCCCCAGGTCCCGCAGCCACTGCAGGGACTGTGAGGAAGGCTGGGGGGCAGCTGCTGCTTCCCGGGGACCAAGCGTCAGGAAGGGGAGGGTGAAGGATTGTGCTGCGCACCCCGCAGCCCTCACCCTACATCCAACATCCTGCACCCCGCATCACGCACCCTGCATTCCTCACCCTGCATTCCACATCCTAGACCCTACATTGCACACCCGGCACCTGCACCCCGCATCCGGTACCCCGCACCCCATGTCCTGTACCCCAAACCCTGCACCCCACACCCTGCACCCTGCATCCCTCACCCTGCATCCCACACCCCGCACTCTGCATTCCGCATCCTGCACCCCGCATCACGCACCCTGCATCCCACACCCCACACTCTTCATTCCACATCCTAGACCCCACATTGCACACCCAGCACCTGCACCCCGCGTCCTGTACCCCGCACCCCATGTCCTGTACCCCAAACCCTGCACCTCACACCCTGCACCCTGCATCCCTCACCCTGCATCCCACACCCCGCACTCTGCATTCCGCATCCTGCACCCCGCATCACGCACCCTGCATCCCACACCCCGCACTCTGCATTCCACATCCTAGACCCCACATTGCGCCCCTGGCATCCGCACCCCGCGTCCTGTACCCCGCACCCGATGTCCTGTACCCCAAACCCAGCACCCCACACCCTGCACCCCGCATCCCACTCCCCGCACTCCGCCTTCCTGATCCCGCACCCCACACCCCGCATCTCACACCTGCATCCTGCACCCTGCATTCCGCATCCGACACCCACACCCCGCGTCCCGCATTGCACAACCCTCATCCTGCACCCCGCACCCGCATCCCGTACCCCACACACCGCTCCCCGCATCCACAGCGCACCCGCATCCCGTGCCCTGCATTCTGCACCCCACACCCCGCACCCCCGAACTCCACATCCCGTACCCTGCATCCCGCATCCCGCACCCCGCACATCCCCCCCCCCCCCACCCGCGGTCCCCGCAGAGCCCGCAGCGAGGCGGCGGCGCCCCCTGCCGGTCACGCGCTGCGCGTGCCCCGTCCCGCCGCCCCCGCAACCCAGCCCCGCGTCTGCCCCTCCGTTCAACGCAGAGGGGACGAGGAGCCCGGAGAGCCAGGAGCAGCCTGGGCTGCATCGAAAGGTCGAGGGAGGGAGGTGGTTCTGCCCCTCTGTTCAGATAGAATCATAGAATCACCAGGTTGGAAAAGACCCACAGGATCATCGAGTCCAACCATTCCTATCAAACACTAAACCATGTCCCTCAAGACCTCATCCACCCGTGCCTTAAACACCTCCAGGGAAGGTGAATCAACCACCTCCCTGGGCAGCCTCTGCCAGTGCCCAATGACCTTTTCTATGAAATAATTTTTCCTAATCTCTTTTTTTTTCCTAATATCTTGAATAGCTATAGGATGGGAGGGAGTTGAGAATATATCTGGTTCCTGAGACAACCTGGCTGTGTCATTGATGAGGTGCTGAGGGGCATGGTTTAGAGACTGGTGGGAATGGTTGGACTCAATGATCCAGTGGGTCTCTTCCAACCTGGTGATTCTATGATTCTATGATTCTATGATTCTAATGTCTAGCCTGAACCTCCCCTGGTGGAGCTTGAGGCCATTCCCTCTTGTCCTGTCCCTTGTCACTTGGAAGAAGAGCCCAGCTCCCTCCTCTCCACAATCTCCATTTGGGGAGTTGGAGAGAGCAATGAGGTCTCCCCTCAGACTCCTCTTCTCCGTGATAAACACCCCCAGCTCTCTCAGCCGCTCCTCATAGGGCCTGTTCTCCAGCCCCTTCACCAGCTTCCTTGCTCTTCTCTGGACTCACTCCAGAGCCTCAACATCCTTCTTGTGCTGAGGGGCCCAGAACTGAAAACAGGATTCAAGGAGCGGCCTCAGCAGTGCTGAGTCCAGAGGGAGAATAACCTCCCTGGACCTGCTGGTCACACCATTTCTGATCCAAGCCAGGATGCCATTGGCCTTCTTGGCCACATGGGCACCCTGCTGGCTCATGTTCAGGCGGCTGTCAACCAACACCCCCAGTTTCTTCTCCTCCAGGCAGCTTTCTAGACAGACTTCTCCTACTCTGTAGCTGCATAGGGTTGTTGTGTCCCAAGTGTAGGACCCAGCATTTGGCCATGTTAAGCCTCATGCCATTGGTCTCAGCCCAGCACTCCAGTCTGTTCAGATCCCTTTGCAGAGCCTCCCTACCCTCCACAGATCCACAGATCATATCAGATTCCTCTCTTGTGGGACCTCATCTGGAGTACTGTGTCCAGTTCTGGAATCCCCAGCATAAGAAGGATATGGATCTGTTGGAACAGGTCCAGAGGAGGGTCACGGGAAGATCAGAGACCTGGAGCACCTTCCATATGAGGACAGGCTGAGAGAGTTGGGCTTGTTCAGCCTGGACAATAGAAGTCTCCAGGGAGATCTTACAGCAACTCTCCAGTACTTAGAGGGGCTACAAGGAAGCTGGGGAGGAACTATTCACAAAGGCTTGTGGTCATAGGATAAGGGGGAATAGATATAAACTGGAGAGGGGCAGGTTTAGACTAGACATAAGGAGGAATTGCTTCACAATAACAGTGGTGAAACGCTGGCACAGGTTGCCCAGAGAAGTCGTGGATGCCCCATAGATGGAGATCATAGAATCAGAATAGTTTGGGTTGGAAGGGACCTCAATGGTCATCCAGTTCCAAACCCCTGCCATGAGCAGGGACATCCCACTAGATCAGACTGCCCAAGGTCCCGTCCAACCTAGCCTTGAACACCTCCACCTGGTCTTGAACACCTCCAAAAACAGTTGTAACTGTTCCTCTCCACGGAAATCTTTAGTAAAAGGTAAAAGATTTATATGATATGAAGAGAAAACAGAGCATGTTCAAGCAGAGATATTCAAAGCTTGCTTGGAAGAGTCTGTGCACAACCTGATCTGGTGGAGGCGTCCCTGGCCAGGGCGGCAGGTTGGAACTTATTACAGTCCTTATATAGGGACTGAGGTGTTCTGGGAAGAAGAATGTGGGTGAGGATCTTTTTCCTTTGCCTTCTGTAACCAAAGCTATTGTAGCTTTCTGCTCCAGGACATAGAAACATTTGAAGTAAATCAAATATATATATATACATATATATATATATATACATATATATATATATATATATATATATGTATGTATATAAAATAGTTTTTCTGGTAGTCATTTTCACATGTTTAAAGGCAGCTGGTGGCTGTAATATAAGGGGGCAATTTTAAGAAGGAGAAATGAAATGGAGCGTTTTCTACACTTGCTTACTGGGATCAGTGTTAATTTGGATAATTCCACTGAATAGTGAAATGCTAATATTATTTCAGTTACTTTTCACCATGCTTCACTGGCAGCTCTTCGAACTGTGTAATGTTCAAAGGAGGAATGATGACTCTGGTTTACTGCCTGTGATGTCAGCCAAAAACCAGTTTTATTTTGGCAGCTGAAGGGCCATCCAGCAAGAGACAGGTTTAGTTAATATTAATCTCAGTCAGATTTAAGCCATGCTTTGGTTTTCCTGTCTGACTAGTTACAACCTAAAGAGCTATCAACACCACAGCTTAT
Organism: Coccyzus lansbergi; assembly: GCA_033558105.1. Lineage (NCBI taxonomy): Eukaryota > Metazoa > Chordata > Aves > Cuculiformes > Coccyzidae > Coccyzus > Coccyzus lansbergi. The sequence continues at coordinate 1,464,667 of JAUMJK010000307.1, forward strand.
AGAGCACTGATTGAAACCACAGATCTGAACATCTGGGGCTTCACAGTTGTTCAGATCTAAATCCAAATCGTAAACCTGCAGCAGAGGTCTTCCTCTAAGCCTGTCCTGTCCTTTACAGCACAACACTCAAATCACAACCATGTTTTTTGGTATAATTCACCCTGAGGCCCTAGTTCACAGCTGTTTTTTTACTAATGTAAAATGGGAGCAAACCAGTAATGAATCAGATCGTCTGTTCCTCTATTCTGTTGGATTCACATTGTTGTAATGATATCTGTTATTATTTAGTTAGAGAGAACCCAAACAGTTAGAGATATTCCACTGAGTTAGCTCTATGGACTCAGACTCTCTTGTGTCACATGAAATTAGAGAGCAAATTCTTGGTACCAGGAGCTACGCCTACTAGTTGTGAAGCGTTTCCAAGTACCACACTGGCCAAATGTCACATTTCAATACTTTGGATTTACTCTCAAAATAGAGGTGTAACTCATGAGACAAATGCCATAAGATATACCTAGCTGCTGTTCCTTAGAAATTCATATAAATGGGTCCATTGGGCTTTGCACTGGAGCAATGAGCAGCATAACTACAGTAGTTTTTATGTGCAGAGTACAGGGCTCTGCTGGAAATAATCCAGAGCCTGCAGGCTGGGCTGTGCCTTGACTGCCAGTATGCAACAGCCTTACCTGGAAAGCAATACTTTAGACCTCTCTCATCAGACCCCAGCTTCTAGCATAGCCCACATGTCTTTGCACACCTTCCCAGGTCAACGTTTTGTGCTAATTTTCAGAAATTAAATGCATAAAACTGCATCTTTTCCAGCACTCCTACTGATTCCACAGTAAAACACCATCCAATGGATGAATTGGCTAACTTGTTCTGCCCCATTTACTTTGAGTACCGGTTTTGAAACAGACAAGGTCTCTGGGTGAAACGGCCTAATAACTTATGAAGCTGTACTAGAAAGTTATTCTTCCACATTAAGACTCATCCTCTGAGGTACCTTCATCCCTCCAAGGGCTTTTTGCTGCTATCAGTTGATCCAGCTGCCGCTGACACCCTCCTGGGACAGTGGACATTGTGGCTTTTATGATGGGCTTCTGCCTGAAGAAATGGTCTGTTTTCCTTTCTTGGGCTCTAGTATTAAACATATCCAGGGAAACAGAAACTCACAAGCTGTCTAAAAAAGGTTTTAAGTTTCGTTACAAAAGCATAGCTTCTACTCGAGTGCTGTTGGGAGCTAAATCTCAATAAGACATTTTCCTGAAGGTGAGTGGGAGTCCGTGTCAGCGGTGCCTTTGCCGTGTCAGAATTGCTCTCCTCATCCTTGCTGCTTGTGACGCTTCCATATATTTCATGAATTGGATTAAATCACCATGTCTCATCAGTCATAGCCCTGACTTTTTGAAATGCCAATTTATGATGGACAGTCAATGAAACTGCTCCAAATTACAGGGAAGGCATTTCTCTATACCAGTACCCTTTCACATTTTTCTGAAGATTAGATATCTATATTGTAAGTCGTTGCCAATCTCCATGGCAACTGAGCACTTGCCACCTAGGTTATGTGTTCAAGTACAGTTATTTTCAATTCTTTTCCAATTAAGATTCCACAACAGCCTTATTTTCTTGCTATAACTGCAGTACTTGCAACAAGACATCTTAGTATTAAGGTACAAATTATAGGTGCTTGTAGCAGTACTGAATGTTCCTGGTTGGAAGCTGCCTTGAAGTAAAAGGACTGCATCAGACCTTTACTTTTTTAAAATTACTGGTTCTTCCTAAAATTAAAAGCATGAACAAGTCGTGAGAGTATCCTTTTCTCTTTCCTGTCAGCACTGTTGATGACAGAAAATTAGTAAACAAAGGATAACATAGTTTCATTACAATGTAAAAACCATCGTGAAAATTTTCCTTTCTATGCAAAGATGTTGATTTGAAATATTATTAACTATAATAAATTATTATAATTGTGCTCATTTTAAATTTCTATTCCCAGAAATGTCTCTATAGCATTCACTTATTTGTATTTGTTATTAAATCATTCAGATTATGTATTCTTTTCAATAATAAGCAGCTTCATGCCTGTCTAGTGTCTAGCATCACAGACCCTCAGTCCAGGAATAGAAGCTCCAAGTAAAAAGGTAAGAAACACAGCGATATTAAAAAGATCCCACTTACATGGTCTTCTGCTGAGTAGCTAATTGTTTAATAGCCACTGCAAAGTCTGCATGATGATTTGATTGGCAGTACAAAAATGATGAAATAACAGGGGGCCACATGCAGCCAATTCTGTAATTCCTTGAAGAATTTCTTGCTGCCAGAAATTAAATGAGTTAGGAAACTGGTTCAGGAAATGAAAAGATTTTAAAATGTGTTTTCTAATGTGAACAAAGAGGATACAGGACTGTATACAGGCACATGTGAGTGGTTGCAATCACCTATGAATGTTGAGAATTACGAAAATATTAAATGTGTTACTCTACATAACTAAACCTACGTGTTCCCTCAGTGGCTGTCAGATCACGTGAATCTGTAGGAGGTATTGAGTCTTCCTTCTAAGCTCTGGATAAGTGTTCTTGGTATATTGCCACTTAATGGCCTTAAGCTTCATCGGGGGAGGTTCAGGCCCAACATAAGGAAAAAATTCTTCACAGAAAGGATTGTTAGGCACTGGAACAGGCTACCCAGGGAGGTGGTTGACTCGCCTTCCCTGGAGGTGTTTAAGGTGCAGGTGGTTGAGGTCCTGAGGGGTCTGGCTTAGAGACTGGTGGGAATGGTTGGACTTGATGATCCAGTGGGTCTCTTCCAACCTGGTGATTCTATGATTCTATTCTGTGATTCTATATACCCTTTGAGGCTGTACAAGAGGCATTTAAAGGCCCTTTCTGAAAAATGTGCATCCTCATGCCAGTAAAGAATGTCCTGTCTCTCTGAATCAAGACTAGTAAGTCAGAAAATGCTTTTTGTCATGAATGCAATTTGTAGGTCCTTTGCTTAGATTTAGGAAACAGCCATTGTTTGATGAGGGTTTACAGTTTTCATATACAGTTTCTGCAATGACGAATAGGAAGTGTTTTTCATTCTTAACTGCTTGAGTTGTTAAAACAACAGCTAATTCACAGTGATTTTGATGGAAGTTTTTTCAATGTCATGGGTGAAATCTCGGCTCTGTGGAAAAGTGAGGAGCTGTGGGTCCCAGCTGGCATTCTGAAGCATCTCAAAAAATGCTGTACAATGACCCATGCAGCTTACCTGTAACTGTAAAGGAAACAGAAAAAAAAAGACATAATGATTATCTACCCAGCTGGGGGCCTCATTTTATATATATATATATATATATAAAAACATATATATATAAAAATATATATTATAGATTTTTTTTCATTAGAAAAAAAAATCAACCCATACAAACTTTATAGGAAAAATGCATTTAAGTTCTTAAATGAATCTATGTTTGTTTTCATTGCCCAGGTAAGAGTCCATTTCATTCCTGTACAGGGCTGAGTTGTTTGCTTTATTCGCTAGGATCCTGGTCAGGCAGCCTACAGGTATGCCAATAGATTGTGCAGATGAGTTATTTTATTCATTAGCCTTAAAGGTGCTGTATTTTAGTTTGCTCTTTTCCCTGTTACTTGAGAAACTGTGGAAATGGTGGAGCCTGACTGACCTGATTTATTCCTGTCTGCTTTGCTTGGTCTTTTCAGTTTTTCTTTTCCTTCTGGACCACTTCTGTTTGAGCTCTGTGTTTTGAGGCAAACAAAGAAGAAGAAAATATCCCAGAACACAGCAAAACTTTCCTCTTTTCATATTTTAATTTTTATGGTGTCATTCCCATATTTTCACTTTGTATTCCAGTTTTGGACAGTTTAATACTTTTCAGAATTGAGGCGAGATCTTAAACTGCTTTCAATCCCTGAAGATTTAGGTGTAGCTTACAACTTTGCTCTAAGAAAGAAGTAGAAAATTCTACCAGTCCATTGTCTCCCTCATTTGATCTCATGCAGGTGCCTACAAGAAGAATATGACTCCAGTCTGCCTACTGCTAGCGTCATTATCTGTTTCCACGATGAAGCCTGGTCTACTCTGCTGAGAACTGTGCACAGCGTTATGGACACAGCCCCAAAGGCCTCCCTCAAGGATATCATCCTAGTTGACGATCTAAGCCAGCAAGGTAGCCCCCATTTCTCTGTATGTGAGCTTTTTTCCCCCCAAAGCTTCAGAGAAGAAATTCTCCTCCTTCAAGATGTGCGTGCAGAGAGTAGAAGGCAAAGAGGACCTTCAGGGAGAAAGCTAAGCAGAGTCCTGAGCTGGCAGCAGGGTCTCCCTCTTTCATCCTTAGAATTCAGCTTAGTCTTTTAAATAGGTTTCTTTTTTTCTCCATTTCTCTGGACTTTCTTTGTTTAAAATAAGATCACAGTATACAAGTCGTAGCCTTCCCACTGGACCAGGTCTGCTGTAATAATTTCCAGACTTGGACTTTGGCTGAAGCATAGAGTGGAAAACTCCACATTGCTAAAGTAATCCAAAGTGCTTGGGAAAGCCAAACACCTGTAGGAACTCACTCTGATCCGTGCCTTTTATAGGATGATGAGGGCATCCACCTTTTGCTGAAAGCAGGAGAGGAGGCTGTTATGTTTCCCATAGGAATAGCTTCACACCTAGTCAATGTCGGTTTCCATTAGTCTCTACTTCTTTTTGACACTATGCTGCTGTGGGAATGTTCAGAAACTGACCTGCTTGGCCACATGAAACAAATGCCCCCAAAACATTTTATCAGCAAGAAGTAGCATCTTCTACTACCTGCAGCTTTTCTATTGCAGCTTGAATCAAAGCTAAAATGCTTCAGTGACTGTTCTGTTTCTGACAGGGCCCCTGAAGTCAGCTCTGAGTGAATACATCTCTAAGCTGGATGGTGTGAAGCTCATCCGGAGCAACAAGAGGCTTGGAGTCATCCGAGGTCGGATGCTAGGAGCTGCACGAGCAACTGGGGACGTGTTGGTCTTCATGGATTCACACTGCGAGTGTCAGAAGGGATGGCTGGAACCTCTCCTAGCCAGACTGTCCACAAACCGGTAACTATCCCTGTGACTTGTGAGCTACCTGCACATGCTACTTTCTGCTGAAAGTGATGTACTTGGAAAGATTTGGGTGGGGTTTTACTCCTCTTTTGGTTGCCTTTTTCCTTCTGGTCACATTGTTTTATTTTCTACCTTATCACCACACACATCGCTCTAATATGTGGAAAGCAAGATGGGTCACACAGTTGATAACCTTCACTTTTCACCCAATATCACTGAACTGTCAGAATTTGTATCCAGTTGGAGCTATAAAAAGGTTTCCTGGTGGTCTCAAGCTGTTTGCAAATTGGCAAACATCCACCAGAGATGTTAGAACAAGACTGCGTTATTTTCACTTTTCATCTGTCTCAGTGATGAAGCCAAGGATAAAATGCTTTGTACTCCTGAGCCAGTTTGTACTCTCTCTGCTCCACAAAAAGAATAGACTTTCTGAGCAGCCTAGACAGTTCTAGCTAATCACAGGTTATTTCACTGACACCAGACTGACAGAGGAAGTTACAGATTCATATTTTCTGAGTCCTTCGTGTTTAGGTTGATCTTTGGGCCTGCTCTGTACAACTGAGTTCATCTATGCAGTCCCCAAGTCCTTCAAAGAGATTAAATCACTGCAAATGTTTTAAGAATTACATGTCATTAAATCCTTTTTTAAAGGGACTTTTATGAAAGAAAAATTTGTACATTAACTTATCTATCATTACCCATAAGCCACTTGGCGAAAGAAAAGAATAATTGCTTGAAGGGGGAAGATAAAAAAAAAAAGTTTGAAACTCTTACCAGACCATTAAATAGTCATACTGGAGACCTTCAAAGGTTGTTTCCAGGCACTGGAACAAACTGTTTTTATAGTTGATTATGTTTGCTTATGAGAGAATAGATGTGAGTTTTTAGAAATGAGTACATCATTTTGATGAAAACATTAAGAACACTAAAGAGCAAGAATAATGCTGCCTTGGGATGACAGGAGTATTCTTTTCTAAAAGGTCCTTCTTGAAGAAGCAGATTTTTTTTTCTGCTGACTTATTAGATGGTTTATTATTAATATATTTCATGATTCTTCTGCCTTGAGCTATAGGTTATTGTTGATGTTCATGCTAAGCTCCTTTCTGTATCGATTGACCAGTCATTATTCAAGGAAGAATTACAGTAGTAGGGGAGGTTAGGACCTCAACACAAGTGTAGTGACTCCCTGTCCAAATGTATACCTGCTGAGGAAATGTAAAGGCACCAAGTCTACTATAGCTTTGAGATTTCTGTAGCACAGTCACCAGGGTATTCTCTTCCCCTGTAGGACTCACACCCTCATTTATTGCTCCAGGGGAGTAGAATTTAACACTGAATTAGCTAGTGGTTAATTGGATCCATGAAGCAAGGGTAGAAGAATGGTTGGATACCAGTATGGTCTAAACCATCCCTTTCTGTATGCTATATCAGTCAGTATGTCTGATCCTGAAAGCTTTGTGACTGCTAGCGTGGAGAGCCTCTGCCATTCTTCACAGGGAAGGCATGTTCTAAGGCACCTGGCAATCATTTTCCCTCACTGTCCTTCTTTCTCCAGCTGAAGAACAGTGATAATAAGACTGACATGATAAGGAAGTTAATTCATCATTTTTCCTGAATTGCTTATTATGCTTGCATGGAAATCACTGTGGAAATGTAAAGCACTAGCATAGTCAACTTGGCTTCGTTTAGCACTTGAGGAGCTGTTAAATTGGATTGTGTACACCCTGAGACTACTTAAACAAGGAGAGTACAGACTGAAAAAGATTACAGTGACTGGCAAAATATCCATCATTCCTCCTCTTAATGTACCAATCAAGCTGCAACGCATGCAGTTTTGCTGGACAGACAGGATGGGAAAACACTTAATCACCCAGGGTGAATGAGTTGCTTGCTGGCTCAGACTTTTGCAGGAACTTATTGGAGCTGGAGGAAGATTCTAAGTTTGAGAATTGGTGATTAAGCCTAATTTTCTAGACTTCTGATCAGATCTATCACTATTATTGTGAAGTGTCTCAGAGCAATGCCCAGAAATCCCTGCCCAAACTGAGACCTCACTGTGAACTGAACATATTCACAAAAAGGGAGATATCCTCAGTTCTGAGTAGCCTGTGGTAATGGTAGACAGGACAAACATGAGAAAAATTATTCCAGTTTTACAGGTATGGAAATATTTGACAGGTATTTGACTCGCTCTATGTGATAACATTTCATCTACCTACATAATGGTTTTATTCACTCACCTAATCAAAATTTATTTTCCCCCAAAATATTGCGTCTCTCTAAAATCACTACACATACATTTACAGGCACTTTGACTGGGACAAGTTCTGTGAACCATACCTAACAAATGGACTAGGAAGCTGTGCACCAGCTCAGTACATTACCTAGAGAATGGTTTGATGGTTTGTAAAGCATTCCTTGACATTTTGATTATTCAAGGATGAATACCATAGGCACCTGGGCAAACTAGATGAGCTGCCCCACAGATCATTTAATTTGACAACTGTTTGTGTTCCAGGCTAATTCTAGGTGAGTAGCATGGTGCATAGTAATGCAGCTGTGCAATTATTACAACCATCTTTTAAGGAGTTTGCCTTTTCCAGGAAACCGCAGGAGGCAGCTGCTATTTGGTACTTGGTCCAAAGGCATTGAAATGCAGAGGGGTCATATAATGAGCTGTGCCCTGAAACCCTGAAAGGCTAAAACCGTTACCATCTTGCTGCAGCAGTATGATTTTTGAAAAAAAAAAAATCCAAAGTGTAGTTCCTGAGAACACTGCATGAAAGAAAAATGAGCCTTGATTATTCTCTTGATAAGGAAAAGGCATAGGAAAAGGTATAGGTGCCATGACTGTGGCAGTGAAGTGGCTTGCAAAGGAGTGGCTTGCCCTTAGGACATTTTCCCTTCTCCTTGTTGCAAGGTCTGTTTTCCACTGAGCTGGTTCCCCAAACCTTAGCTAAACAAATTACATTAGGAAGCAGAAGTCTGTGATATTATTAAAAGAAGCCTATTTAGTTTCTAAAATTCAAAGTGTCTCTACTTAGTACCATGGTTGTAGGTCACTAATCTTTAATGAATATGCTGTTAAACAGAATAAGAAATGAACATAGCAATGGAAAAGTATCTCATCTGTCTTTGCTCCCATTCAGGAGTGAACAGCAACTTCTGCCCATAGATACAGGAACTGTAAGGGAAACTATCACAGAAAGGTTCATTGGGCACTGGAAGAGGTTACTCAGGAAGGTGGTTGAGTCACCTTCCCTGGAGGTGTTTAAGGGACAGGTGGACAAGGTGCTGAGGGGCATGGTTTAGTGATTGATAGGAATGGTTGGACTTGATGATCCAGTGGGTCTTTTCCAACCTGGTGATTCTATGATTCTATATACAGGAACTATAGAGTGTTCTATTGCCCAGAAAGTTTCTGTGTGTTTCTAGTTTTATGGTAGTGCACTAGAAAGAAGGGAAATGTTTCGCACTGAAGTTGAACAGCTCCTTCATCTCTTTTCATCTGATTCTCCACTTCTCAGTGACCCATGCCTCATACCCCAGCTTTTTAGAGCTACCCCAGCTACCAAATACATAAGCCATCTGTTTTCTACCTTTTCACAGGCTCAGGGAAACATGATGTTATCCAGTCAGAGACCACACAACCCCAGAATCTGAGCATGCATTTCCATGCTTCTCTCCTTGCTTTGGAAACCTTCCATGTATACTTCATGTATAGCAGTCTGCTTCCTAGGTCTCTTCTTTTTGCCTGATCCTTTTGTATCCTCCATTTGTCAATAACACTCAATTAAAATTCAGTAAATTAATGCTCTGTGTTGTGTATTATGTGGAGATATACTATCTCCTTAAAATATGTCACAGTTGATCAGGATCAGTAGGTGACCCCTTTTAAAGAAGTTGAAGTAAAGAAACTGAAGACAAGAATCTAGAGCCAAAAGCAAATATTACTTCCAGAAGTAGAAGCAATAAGGATTTAGGCATGATGCATGGCACAGTTCATTGACTGCCAAGTCTAAAAAGGTGTGAGATGTTCCTGTAGATTTTGGTAGCCCACGTACAAATTTGAATATTCTAAGGAAGGTTCGTAGGTTTGGGTTCGTTAATAATGCATTCCCTTGGCACTCCATCTAGCAGGTTTGAAGTAACTGTTTATTGCTTATCATATGAGTAGCCCATCAAGTCGAGGAGACTGTTCACATGCCCTACATTAGTCTGGAGATGGTCCATAAGGCAATATTTAAGTAAGTTAAGTAATTAAGTAATACCATAACTTTACTATTCCTAATCACTGCACTTTATCTTCTTCTTAACCCTATCTTATTTCAAATGTTATGCATTGCTATTTCCCTGAAGACTCCAGCCTGTCAGCAAGATACTTTCAGCGAAAAAGCAGTGTGCTGTGAAACTAGCTAGAGTTCTCAGCTTACTCAAGTTTTCACTACATGCAGAGCCAAGGAACTTGGTCTACCTGGATTTCCTAACTATACAATATTTGCAAGGAATGATCCATGCTGAAACTGGTTGAGGAAAATACAGAATTTTCACGTTTTTTTTTTATGTTCCTCTTTATTGAAAGGGTGGTTTAAACAGATTAAAATCTCTTCCCTTCCAAGCAAAAGAAAGTACAAATCAGCAAATAGCACTTCCAAAAACCAGTGTATCTAAAACTTCAGCACAGATACGTTAATTAAATCTTCCTCTCCTCATATTACTTGTTCTAAAAATAGAAAAGAACATAATGTCCATGGTGACTGTAAAAGGTCATGAGAAGACACTTCATTCGCAATTGTATTTAGTCGAGAAAGCCCAAACCAGGAAATTGTTCTTGTTTGGGTTGCTCTTTTTCATGGAACTGTGACCTTTTGTAGTTCATGTGTGTTTCAAGCATTTGAAATATTCACGAATTAGTCAGACAGTTCAAAGCTTTGCTGCTAGTTGTATCTGAATTTCCTGTTTTTCCCTTTCCTTGGATTCCACAGAGTAAAATTAGCAGTAGTTTTCCAGCGTGTGTTTCATTTCAAAGCCCTGAGAAGCTGCTGACTGGCTGCCAGTTACCCAGTTAAAACCAAAATGAATACCTAGTAACATCTTCCAACTTCAATTACCTTCTGCTGCAAGTTTGCATTTAGAAACACACAAGCAACAAACCATCACTGAACATACAGAAAACAGATCTTTTCTTTAAAAAGCATTAATTTCAAAATATAGGTAAAGCACTGCTTAATCAAGATTAAAATTGGACATCAACCAGCTTTCACACAGAATAAAGTTACTGGATTCCTCTATTTCAGATCAGAAAGAGACTCCCAGTACTTAAAATTTTAAGAAAGTGTGTTTCTTCTGTTTTCAGCACAGCTACACCAGTTTATACTTGGTGAAGATCTAGCATTACACTCCTGAAAACTGTTAATCATGGTGCTCTAAAAATGCTGTTACAGTAATAGCTCTAAACCACAGTTCTCAGTTTGTGCTCTGTAATTTTGTGGGAAAGGAGATCAGATTTTATTTTGTTCTTTTATTGCTGAATTTAGCAAGGGTAAAGTGTGACCTACACAGTGAGTTACTTTCAGCTACCTTAAACACTGTGATTTTCGGTATCATAGTTTGCAGATAGTTTGGATAATAGTTTGGTCTCCAAACTATCAGAATCTATTGTATCACTGCAGGTATTTTTCTTGACTGGCACTGAAGGAACAATGTCCAATAACAAACAAAGCAAAAATGTACATGAAAAATAAAGGATTGTTTTGACAAGAACTACTACTGTGGTGCTTACTCTGAAGAGCATTTTAAGCTTGTGATAAAATGCAAACAGAAACTGTTTTATGAACTTGGTGATAAATGTTTCTGCAAAACAACTGGCAGAACAAAATAGGGATAAGTGACCTCTTCATTGCCCTGAAGTGACAAACTCATGAAACATGTGGAACATCTACAGGAAAATTGAAAGATGGTAAAGCGTGTGAGGCCAAAATCATCTTTTGCTGTAAAGTTTGCATTCACGCAGAGCCTATAACTTCAGAGCTTGGAGCCTCTGTGTGAAATAGCTTTATAGGAATACTGATGGTTTACTCATACCAAAATCTTGAATAGGTTTAATGGCAATGGAAGTTACAGATTATCAATTACTGATATTTAGACTCCTTGCTGCAGTCTCAGTATTTCCATGCATGCATCTGAACTTCTATCAGCAGGGAAAATAAGAGCACTTAACATGTAGAGGAGTGCTTGTGCTTGACAGTTTCAAAGAGGAGAACTGATGCTGTCAAGCAGAAAAGTGAACTTGTATTGTGCTATGGCTTTGAAAGCAGATCATATTGGTTTTTTTCAGAAACAGTGTCGTCTCCCCTGTCATAGATGTCATAGACTGGAAGACTTTTCAGTACTATCACTCTGCGCGCCAGCATCGAGGTGTTTTTGATTGGAAACTAAATTTTCACTGGGAACCAGTGCCAGAGCATGAAGAGAAGGTACGACAGTCTCCCATCAGCCCAATCAGGTAACAATCCATCAGCCTGTGTGCCTCTGCGCAGCTCAGCAGCAAAACTGTACAATCTGAGTCATCTTCCAGCCACCAGAAGAGAGATGTCGTTACTTGCATATGCTTCATTGACATTTTTTTTAATGGATAAGACTTTTGTTCACACTGAATTTGTTTGGCCTTTAGTCATACTTTTTATGTGACAAATATTTTCCACTCATTAGCACAACTGTTATACAACCTGACCAGAAAAAGTGTGAATAGTGAGTGTTTGTAGGGAGAGTAAAAAATGGATCATACAGAGTTAAAGGAGTTGTCCTAATTGTGATCTGTTTGTCTGTTATTTTGGGAGTACATGCATGTAATGTTTTCCACTCTTCTGAGCTTTATTTGATAATTCAGCATTTTGCTCACTTCCCCAAGCAAATTGTAGAATTAGGTTCTGATTGTTCTTTCTTTTGCTTAGATAATTTATGGATGTGTGTATGGAGTAGTATTCAACCATAATACCATTTCTCTGGAAATGGTGGGATTTTCACCCTTCACATAATTCCCTATCCAAAACTCAAAGCGTTCACTTCCAAACTTTTGCCTGCACAGGAGTCCTGTGGTAGCTGGTGCGGTGGTTGCCATGGATCGACATTACTTCCAAAACACCGGAGCTTATGATTCTGACATGACCACATGGGGAGCAGAAAATTTGGAATTATCTATAAGGGTAAGAATCTCAATTAAATATCGAGCTGTGGTAACTATCAGCTGGTACCTATGGGCTATTTGGGTAACCTGTCTGAAAAGGCAAGAAGCAATTTATGAAAGAATGTTTTGGGGTATGGAGAAGACAACTTGCCTCACAGAAATATATCCCTTTGCTCCATGATCTGTCAGGACTACACGAGCACAGATAGCTGCTGCTTGATAGGATCATTATGTCAGGAGAAGGAAATTTCACTGGATGTAACACTGCCTGAGGACAGAGTCACTGGTTTTGGCACCTTCTGAAAGCTGCCTCTTCTTTTTTTGGCATGTAACGTGCATCAAAGGGAGAGTAGCTTTATTTCTTTGCCAACCTGTAGTTTTAATATGAAATTGTTTATATTAAATTGTTTGCATTTGTTTTTGCTGAACACAAAGAGTAACAGATATTGAAAAGTAATGACAATTGCAAGCACAAAGAGTATAAAGCCTTTAATGTTCTGGTCAAAAGAAGGTGTGCCCCCAGGCCTCTCCACTACGCTGCAATTTTTGTGCACAGGAAAACATAGAAGCATATAAATAGACATATTGGGTCAAATCAAGGGTCCATCTTGCCCAGAGTCTTCTCTGTCTCTCTGTATCTGTGGGGAACAGCGTATAAAGAAGTACATAGTTACACCCCTGCTATTTCCACAAATGTGCAGATTCTGTGTTTCCAGAATGTGCAGAAGGCTGCTCCTTTTTGAAGGTAATCTAAAAAAGGTAATATTTTTTTATGCCTTCACTTGTTTCAGACCTGGCTCTGTGGTGGCTCTGTAGAAATTATTCCATGCTCCCGAGTGGGGCACGTCTATCGGAATCACTTTCCCAGTGCCTTCTCCTATGAAGATGCCATTATGAGGAACAAAATCCGAATAGCAGAAACCTGGCTGGGCTCTTATAAAGAAAACTTCTACAAGCACGACACAGTGGCTTTCTTAATCAGCAAGGTAAAGACATCTCTAGTGGTTTGTTTGAGGGCAGGAGTGTGTTTTGATGTAGGTCAAGGGGGTATAATAGGGGTGGGGCTGTCTGTATACATTCAATATCTATGGTGCTGGGGATAGTTTTTATGAAACTATCCAGAGAAAGAGCTGTCAGACCAAGAAGGAAAGAGAGAAATTTGTGCCTAGGTGTTATTTGCTGAAGTTATGAAATGTGTTAGGGTATGATTCCTTCTCCAAATGACTCCTTCTTCATCTTGCCCAACAACCTGTGATTTGTTTCTCCTCTGATAATACATCATAGGTTGCAGTGCATCTAGTGGAAGCAAATAGCACTGTATGCTCAAAGGGCCCTCCTAAAGGATCCATTCTTCATCACTGAAGGTCTTCCTCATGTGATTCATGAAGATATTCAATAATATTCCCAGACGCATAGCAAACTGTGATATCTCTCCTACTGGAAGGGAACATATCTGAGTGGACAAGTGACAAAAAAAAAAAAAAAGTGATTTCATTCTATTTTCACTTTTTTTAAAAAAAGTTTCTCCCTCCTTTGCTGTGTAGTAGGTTTGAACTCCACTGGCCAGAAGTTCATCAATTGACTCACAAAGGTTGCAGTCATGTAATTGCAAGGAGGATGCTAGGCCAAGCCTTTTAAGATGGGCAGTTAGGTCTTTAAATCATTTAATAATTTCCTAAAGGCTTTTATTGTCAGCTCAGAAGTCATTTTCTGTACTAAAACCTACAGCTGTCAATGATACAGCTTACTAGCTCTAAGCACCATGACCTTTTGCCTGAGAGTTTGTTCTAACCAGATTATTTCTAGTACTCGTAAGAATGATGCTCCTTGAAATGATCAATTTTACAATCTCTGTGCTCAGCATACCATAACATAAAAGGCCCTTTTATCTATTCCTTCCTTTAACAACCAATATTTTCAGCATGTCAGTGCAGTGGGATGTTACTCAAACGATGTGAGCAAGTGATGACATTATTACTGCTCAGCTGCAGAAGGGCCCTGTGGGGATTTATTGTGGGGAGAGGGTGAGTGAAGCTGCCTGTTGGCCAATACAAAAATCTCTGTGAGCCTTGGCTGCTGATATTGTCCACTGCAGAAAATAACTAGAGACTCCCATTAATATTGCTTTATAAGTCTTCTTGGTTTATGGTCTGAATCACATCCTGCACAGGATGCCCACAGTGGGAACGTTAACGCAGATGAATAAGGCTCTTCTCAGGTCTCTACTGTTTCAGCCATCATCTCTTTTTTCTCCTATTCTTGTGAGGTTTGTTTGTTTAAATTACAAACAGTTTCCTTTCAGGCTATTTTACAGGGATAATTACTTTCTTTACACCACTTATTTGGCATCAAGTGCAGACTGTAACTGGTATGACAAAATGGGATATACTGCCATCACCTTCTTCAGCCAAGGCAGTGTCTCATGAGAAACACCTCTTTTTAGGAAAAGCATTTTACTCCTGTATTTCCCTTTTCCAGGAAAACCTCTTGGATCCAAGTTTGTGTGATGCCGAATTGCTGAATTTTGTCAGCAGGCTTGTTGACTCCAAACCAATGCTGTAAAGCCCTTAATTTGTCAATGTGTTCCAGGCATGTTGCAAAGTCCTTTTCTCTTTCTTACAGATGTGGAGAAATAGCTGGTCTGAGGAAAAGCTGTTTATGGGCAATTCTTTGCTTATGTTACCAATTTTAATTTCTAATGTAGGAATCCAGGCCACTTTCCTGGAATCCAAAACTCTATTTTTAAAAAGTAGAAATGTAAAAGGTGAGATCTACTACTGGCAAGAAAGAGGAGAGAGAAAGGATGGTGAAATATTTTTATTATCAAGGCACTGAGAGATTTAGAAAAGTCTTGTGTGGTTTTGAAATGGAAGACACTTAAGTGTTTAGAGGTTTTCAGAACCCTGTTAGCCATCTTCAGCACTAAATACTTTCAAATATTCAGACTGTCGGTCCTTTGCTGTGCAGATACCAGTAGATGCACCGAGGGTTGAAGGCGCTTGTCTTTTTTCAGGACACAGTTGCTACCAGGAAGAGTGGAGTTGAGATTGTGTGTATGTAACTCAAGGAAACACATAAATCATAAGAAAAGTTTTAAGCCTTTATAACTGCAAAATGTGGTTGTAACTCTAGATTTAATAAGTGGCAGATAATTAATGTGATTGACTATATTTTGAGCTAAATTCTGTTATCACGTACATTTTCTGACCATGGTGGACTAACTGGGAAATTCCTGGGCCATTAAAGGCCAGGAAATTGAATTTTAACCAGCAGGGCATATTCTATACTAAATGATAATCTAATACAATCCCACTGATTTCAGTGTAACAGCTATCAATCTTGCCTCTGACTTTTTGAATCAAAAAGATGACAGACTGACTTATCTTGTAATACAATAACAATTTTTAGAGAAAATATTTATTTTCCACAGTGTATGCTACTTATGAAACATTTACTCCTGTCTCACTGCCAGTCAGAATGCTGTTTCAGCACAAAGTTGGGGGAAGGCTATAGCTGGTCCTCATCCCTTGCATGCTCATGAAAGACATATATCAATATCTATGACATGCAAGATAGAAGGGGTGGTAGAAATGATTCCTATGTTGTCATTTTAATTTCTAGCATCTCTAACACAAACACAGCAGTAACCTTGTTGTCCCTCTCTCTTCTCCATGTAGGCAGAGAAGCCAGACTGCAGTGAGCGCCTTCAGCTACAGAAGAGACTGGGCTGTAGAGATTTCCAGTGGTTTATATCAAATGTGTACCCTGAACTCTCCCAACCTGAGGACACACCAAGATTCTCTGGCAAGGTAAGAGAAAATACACCCTGAGGAAAAATCAGGGTTTTTGAAATGTTCAAAGACCTCAGCATCACTTCCATGTACCAAGCACTCGGTGAGCATACAGTGAGAGGCTGTTCCTGCTTTGAAATGTTTATTGTCCGAACAGACACTGCAACAAGGATGGGAGGAGAAACAGAAGGACAGAGTGGACAAACCTGGTCCAAATTCTCACATAAATGTTGAAAGCCTGCCAGGAGCTGATTCCAAATTGCTTAACTTAATTCAGTATCACAGTTTAGAGGATCCTATCCTTAGGTTGTTTAGGTGCCATTAGTAAAGAAAAAGAATTGTGTTGCCTCATGCAGATGGCAACAGCAACAGCAGCTGGGATATCTCTGTGATTTACTTTAAGAGAAAAAAACATGTCTTCAGTCCTGCACTTCCCCCAAGGGCAGAAGTGGTACCAATAGCAGTTCTTTGACTGACTGTACAGGAGGTAATATTCTAAATGTTTTCTTTTAAAATATATAAGTTGATAATTAGCTTTCATTAAAATAGGAATACAAAGGGATTTTCTCCCAACAAGGTCCACTAATTAAGTCAGACTGCCATCTGTAGTCAGATTTTACTGTGTCCTTTTATTATTTTGTCTATTCTTTATTATCAAAGTTTGCTTGAGAAAAGTGTAAGAACTGGATGAGGATCACAGGAGTTGTCACATGTTTTTTCCATCTAGAATATCTTGGTTTTTTTCTGACTGCAGTTTCCAGTTGAAGTGCAATTTTCTGTTAGCATAAAAGTTTTGACAGATTTCTTTTAACTATCACAATACTTAAAACTAGAAGTGGGTATCTATCTCTAACATAAACAAAACTCACTGGGTAACACTGACCTTTGGAGACATTCGGCCTTTTATATCAGATCAGTTTGCAAGATCAATATGCAAGATCTTATCTGAAAGAAAAAAATATTGCCTGAATTATGAACAAATATTTATATCATAAAGAGATACAATCACAAAAAATAAGCTGAAGGATATTTTGTTTGTGTCTGATTATGCATTATTTCAGTATAAACCTTTACTTACAGCTTTACAATACTGGTGTTGGCTTCTGTGCAGATTACAGACCTGGAAGGGCCGTTGCAGAAGGCTCTATCGAACTCTCCCCTTGCAGTGACAGCCTCACCCAGGTACTGTGTATTTCAACTCTGTAGGCTCTCTATCAGAGCTAGGGAACAATCCAGAAGACAGTGACTCCAACATGTAAATGGCTGGGTTGACATTAGTGGAAACACTGATGTGTTCAAAATTAGGCACACGCTAAGGCAGTGATGCCTGCTGTTCTGCAGCCAAGTGTCATTTGAAAAGTGGCAATATTCCCTGCGCGACTGGGTAAATACCCACACTTTTCTCCAGTAGGCACATTAAGTTCCTATTTGTCAGTATATTTGGTAGTGTCTGGGGAACACAAAGACTGAGGCTAAAAAATATGTAACAATTCTAAAATAACGGGGATGGATTTCCTCATTAGTGCCTAAACTTGCAGTCTTGTGCCTCAAGTGCTGTCAAAGGTGGGAGGGAAATTCATATAGACTTCCAAGCTGGTATTAGTCTGTGAGTTCATGCATTTAGAGAGGCCAAACTAACGGAGACCAACTGCAGATATTTACTCTGAGATCCAAGCAAGTTTCTGCTGCTCACACTGAGCTCAGGGTGAGCTGCAGGCGTGTTTGTAACTGCAATGTGTACAGACAACCTTCTATTCAAATATTTATTAAACTAGAAAATTTTATTGTAGGGTGAGTTTCCTTTATACATGATTACAGTCCACAGAGCTTTTCCTTCAGTAAATAGTTTTGCCAGAATTAGCTAGTGGGAGGAAATACTTTGCAGGGCCAAGGCTGTTGGATCTCCATCATTCATGCTTGGGTTGCATCTTAACAAACATATGTAAGAAATTATTTTTTCGGTTAGCATTTAAAAATGATTTTGGATGCCCTTCCTTCACTGTTCAAACAAACCCTCCTTTTTCCAGTACTTTGAGTATAACAGCATGAAGGAAATCCGGCTTGGTTCTGCTCCGCTGTTTTGCTTTGATGTCAGACACGGGAAGGTTATCCCTTACAACTGTACAAAGGAGACAGACAACAGCCACCAGCGCTGGAATGTCCAGGAGGTTAGTTTTGACCCTGCCCTGAGGGGAGGGCAGTTGGTGACTGTGGATGATTGACAGGATTCATGTATGGGGAGGGGGATGAAGTGTTTGAAAGGCAAGTTTCACTTCAGTACCATTTCCACACAGGAAACTTAGGATGCCTCTTGTCCTTTTACACTGTCTATGTGAAATAAATGTAGTTTGAAAATACAAACAATCACAAATGCCTTCCCTGGAGGTGTTTAAGATGGGGGTGGATGAGATGCTGAGGGACATGGTTTAGAGATCGGTGGGAATGGTTGGACTCGATTATCCAATGGGTCTCTTCCAACCTGGTGATTCTATGATTTTGTAAGTCCTACCTAAATATTTATGTTCTGGTTTTAACTGTTTGTCTTACTTCTTACTTAAAGAAATAAAATCCTAATCAATGGTTGTGTAAGTAAGAGCAGAGCAAATACTTGCCCACTTCTTTTGGACAGAGGAAGGCTCTTCAAACCCTGAACCCTCCCAAATGAGAGCTCTTTATGAGTAGGAGATAGTTTAATTTTTTTCTTGCATCATATGAGAAAAGCAAACATCCTATTAGAAAATCTGATATTAGTCAGTGGACTTCACTCAGCAGATCAGGAACTCTATAACTACCTGAAAGGAGGTTGTGGAGAGGAGGGTGCTGGCCTCTTCTACCAAGTGACAGGGGACAGGATGAGAGGGAACGACATCAAGCTCCACCAGGGAATGACATCAAGCTCCACCAGGGGAGGTTTAGGCTGGACATTAGGAAAAAGTTTTTCACAGGAAGAGTCATTGGGCACTGGCAGAGGCTGCCCAGGGAGGTGGTTGATTCCCCTTCCCTGGAGGTGTTTAAGGCACAGATGGACGAGGTGCTGAGGGACATGATTTAGTGTTTGATAGGAATGGTTGGACTCAATGATCCAGTGGGTCTCTTCCAACCTGGTTCTTCTATGATTCTAAGACTGAAAAATGTCATGCTCTAGGAGAGTGATTCCTGTAGATGTAGGGATGCTGCAGTCCTCAGGTATTGTTCTTACTGTAATTCGTTTTGATTCCTAAGAGAAGCAATGGCCCTTTTGAAATTTTGTGGCCTGTAGTCCTGTAGCTGACACAGATGACAAACTTTACCCATAGGAAACAGAGAATGATGAAAAAAGAGATTTAGTGAATTCTGCACCTACCACTCCTGTCAGCTTCGAAAGAAATTACACGTACTCACCGTACTCTGGACTCCAAGCTAAATCTACTCATTATGTTTAGGGCAATACTAAAAACCTTTTGAACAACCAGTCATAACTGGTAATCTATTGTATATAAAAACTTTCTAGAAACATGTCTTAACTTTTACTGGAAATCCCTTCTTTTTAATTTGTAGTTTCTTTCCCTTCTTCTCTCATCTTATAGGATGGAGTGATTGTCCACATTCTTTCTGGAAAATGCATAGAGGCAGCAAAGAGTGAAGATGAGAAGGACTTGGTTTTGTGTGAATGCAACAAGAATGCAAATCAGGTGTGGCAATTTGAACGTTCCCATGTGCTACGTCAGAGATGACTGACTGGTCTCTGTGGAGGTCAAGTCTCCAAAATTTAGCGTTACTTCCATTTGGAATTTAAGATACATTTCCTGCATGGACAAGAAAGATGTTTATGTTTACTGTAGCATGCAAGGAAGTTAGGAAGGTCTTTCCTTTGAAAGCCTGGCTCAAATAGTTGTCGCCAGTTCCTGGTTTATTCAGCTCTAGCTAAAATTTCAATTTATTCTGTGAAGCAGGGAATAAAGATACTGTGAGCGTCAACAGAGTCTCAACTCTGCTATTGCAGAAGACGATTAAGTTTGTCATTTGAAGGAAACATGGAAAATTTTCTGCCAGACAGCCTGACTTTAGCATATTCTGTGTCTTCCAAGGACACAGAAAAACAAATGTTTGTGAAACTTGTGAAAATATAAGAGGACACCAACCAAACCAGGATAAGAGTCTAGCCTTGTTTTGCAGTGCGCTTGACTCATACAAACAAAGTAGGGTTTGTTTTGTATGCATAAAAGCAGTAGATGTTTTCAAGTCTAATAGCTAAAAATTTGTTTTCCACATAGCCAAATCCAAATTTCTACCCTGTATGAAATTACACAGAGCATAATTTAACACTTAATTAGGGCCTAACTGCCTTAATTGACTCGGAATATCAACAATCCTCAGTGTCTGGCACACCCTTCCTCAGATCCTTTGTCCACAGTCTAATTTGGATGAGAGAATGAGACTGAAATATTAACAACTTTGTTTGTTTGTTTGCTTTAATGAAATTTAAGAACAACTCTTCAGGAAACTTTTGTGGAATGTGGAAGAAGATTGAGCTAGATTAGAAAAGAAGGTAACAATTTCCCTGTTTAGTTTGAAATAGAATGTGTCAGTGCGTCCATTTGCTTTTATAAAGCTATGGGATGAGCTTATTATTCCAGTAACAAAAGTGCTGGCTGAAAACAGCAGATAAAGAGAAGCCACAGATTTCAACAGTGGCTGAGTAAGAAGAAAATACTGGTGCCTACTTCCACTTGCTTACAGCCTGAGTTAAGTCTTTCTCATTGTAAAAATAAGTCTTCCACACTGTCAGTTTTAGCCAAGAAGATCTTTCACATTCTTGTTGTCATGGATCTCTAAGATGATCCTCAAAAGGAACTAGGCAAGCAAAATTTTCTAAACAAGCTTCTTCAGAGCCTACATCCCTGCTGACCTCCAGTCTTTCAAAGGAGTGATGGAGAGTTGATGTTAGGTAATGAGAATGATCTCATACAGTATGCACTAGTGAAACAAACCTCTGTCAGTATTTCATTACGGCACTTTCAATTTTGTAGTTCAAACCAATAATGATGACACTTACCAAGAGCCTGCAAAGACAGAAGAATAATGAAGAACACCACACTTAATTTATAATGTAAAACAGTCATAACTGTATCTATTTATTAAAGGGGACGGGATTCACTAACGAAACTCAATTTAGTATGGGGATTTTTTTTCAAAAGAAAAAAATTTGGTAGGTTTTTTTTTGTAGAATATACAGCACATTGTTTGAAGTGTAGAGAAAGGAAGGAATAACAGAATATTCTGCTCAAAGCCTTCCACTCACTTGTTCTTGGTAAATCATAACAAACTGGTTTCAAGCATATAAAATTGGTCACAACAGAAGACATGGACAGCATTCTATGTTGTGTTGTCCAAAACATTTCCCAGTAGGATCTTTGTTTTCTTCAAGTGCTACAGATCCCAAATGAGGTTCGGGCATCTCACCAATCATCCTAATGATATCATCACTTAATCTTTCTTTGACAGCATCAGAATCTAATAACATTTGCTTGCTGCTGTGTCATTTAAAATTTCCTGTGACATTCTTGAAAATGCTTCAACTTGCAGACAAAAAGATAGTAGCAACTTCTTCCACAAGACTGAGTGATCTCTGATCTTTTCCCAAATCTAGGGTCAGAAAAGAGAATTTATAAAATTGCATAAAAGCTAAGTGAAATCTTGTTTTAATGACATGTGATGCCTTTATTTTAAATTATAAGTATGCCAGATTTTTTAATTATGTATTATTTATTATATTTTGGTCTCTACCCTGGGAATATAATTCCTTCAGCATTTAGCTTAATGTTAAAAAAATGTGTATTCAGATATGATAATTGATAGCAAGTGGGATGTATCACAAAGAGGAATGAAGATATTTTTGTTTTAGGGAGGAATAGTTTGGAATTAAACTGAAGACATGTAGACATCCTAGCCTTATACTGCTTTTTAACATAATGATAAAAACCTAGAAAGAAGGTTTGCTGTAGATACACGTACAATAGAAAAGTATGATACCTAAGACATCGTCCAACAATAAAATGAAAATGCATGGTTCACTACCATTTAAAAAAAATAATTGTTGTTATACTTGTTGCTTTTAGTAACAATGTAAATGTGTGGTTGGTTTCTGGGGTAATTAACTCCAGAGTACAGACTAGAAGGGAGCTGCAGTGTGATCTAGGGGTTCTCTGTATGGGGACAGCCAGGGAGCATGGATTGTGGGCCACATCGTGGAGCACACTTCCCTCTAATATAAACATAACTTGTGACTATAAAAAAATAAGAAACACTAAAAACCCAAAGGGAAAACTTCTCTATTTTCCCTAGTTTATTTCCGGTACATCTTTTAAATGGTTTTGTTGTTCCAATGCAGTTTCCCCATTGTGGCCATTTACACTTTGCCCCTGTGGTGAGATCCATCGACCAGACCCTCCTCATGTAGGCTGTACAGAAGACTCAACAAAAGGTCTCTGCAAGGGGTGGGAGTGTATTTTCCTCATTCTTATCCATCTTTCAGACAGCACAAGCAGACAGTGATTTGAGCATCACAAAACATGGAATCACTTTTAGTTGTTTTTAGACAGGAACAACATTTCAGGTTGCTCTAATTCCCATTGACAGGAGAGAAACAGAAGAACAAAATGTTTCAGGCAAGAACAGAGTAGGAGATCCAGCTTTGAAGACCTCTCACGTGGAGCCTCAGGCAAGAGCAAAGGAATTCCAGCATAACACAAGCAAACATCTTACAGTCTAACTCCACCTGAATTTTTGAATTTGGCAAATCAGGCATAATGAATGCTTTGAGCCAAAACCACCCATGAAGCTAAAAGGTCAGTTTCAAGAACAGGTCACCTGTCAGTTGACAATGCTTGCTGGTTTATTCCTTTTCCAGCTAACTGGACATGGAAGAACATAAAGGCTTGATTATTCAACTTACTTTCTAACCTAGACCCAGTTGACGCAGTTGGTATTGGCTGTAGTTTGGGGTTTGTCCTATTAGGTGAGCTGTCACCAGTAACACAATGGTAGCATTTTTCTTTGTGTGTTAACCTGAATTTTGATCAGGGAGATGGTTAGAGCAACCTTTGTACTAAATCCTGTAGCAGAGATGTTCAGGGCATTTCTCAGTGCACGTGCAGGTACCTCCAGGTCCTCCCTTGGAAATGTTGATTGAGCTATAAAGCTGTCCACATCCTAAAATGCAATAGACTTGATTACACATTTCCCCAGGAAGGAATGGGGCTTTGCTGAGGCAACCAAGAGAGACTAGATTTTTATAACAGATGGAAGGTGACACATGAGTAAGATCTTTCAGTTTCTGCCTTTGTACTTCATTATCTCTCCAGCAGTTTGATTCAAATTACAAATGTATTGGAAGGGAGTAAAAAATGAGTGATTTGCAAATACTACTGGCTTCTTGGTTCGTGTTTTTAAGCTATGCAAGCTGCACCACTTCTGTCCTGAATAAAGTATATCGGTTCTCACTGTTGTCTTTTGATTCCTCATCGTTGTGGTATGCTTGGCTGCCTCTTTTTCCTCATGCTGCAGAATAGCTGGTCTACAAAAACCCCGTCAAAAGCCTCCAGTGGCAGTATCTTCATTTAGTTGTCACTTAATAGTCTTATAGAAATGCACAGGAGGACTCTGCCTCCACTAACATCTCAGAGGGGGGTGGCTTTAGAGACCTCTGCTATAATTTCTGTCAGTTTCAGTGGAAAGGCCTGAATAGGGACTGCAGAAGTAGGATCCCTGGGAAGTGTGTTCTCCGGCACATCCTTCAGAGAGCTCTCAGGTCTTTCTTCACCCGGTGGCTTGAAAGTGTGGACTGGAAAAACATGACTTGGGATAGCAGGCATAGTGTTTCTGCTATATTTCTAGCTGCAAATGGTGGGGGTTTTTGAAAAATATGTACCCACCTGGGGATTACTATGCATAAGATACATGGGGAGTCACCTCCATTAACTGCAGCCACCTAAACAGGAATTGCAGCTAAGCTAATTGTCCAGGCTTCTACTGGTCAACAGAGAGTACTCCCAGAGATAATATCTTTCTTTTCAGAGACAAGTATTTAAACAAGATGGGTGAATCACTATCTAGAAATACTTCCTTTTCTCTACTGATTAGAAAGAGTCTTAATGATTCATTTATACCGTATGTGAAGCTTTTAAACTGGAGTTAAGTGGAATGAACATCATCCAAAAGGCACTCAGGCTGAAATCTCTTCCAGGAGCCCAACCCCAGCACCCAACTCTTTAGATTCCACACAGATCTGGCATTAGACACAGAGATGACAGCCAAGAACAAACTCCCTTGCTACCATCTACAGTTTCCTCAAATAAGCTTGAGTCCAACAGCACATTGTTTTACAAGATAGCTTCTTTGTTCACAAACTGAGAGACTCCACTGTGTAGGATGTTGTGTTACAGCATGATTTGCTCCCAACAGAATAAGAATTTAAATTTTCAGACACTTGTCTATAATCTTTTGATAATGGTAACTCTGACATTAATGATAAATCATTCATATAATTCTGCTGAGTATGCTAGAAGGGTACAGCAGAATTTTGATGTTACAGAACGAATACAGGTATCAGGACTGTTAGCAGGGTTCTTTTTAGTTTGAAGCTAAGTTACATACAGACTAGCCTGAAGGCTCAGTTTATAAGCATCTACACAACGACCTTTGTTAAAGTCCATGACCTTTGATAATACCATCATGATATTTCTTTACACTAAAGAAATTTTGTGTTACAAATTAAGAAGATGGTGAAAATAATCATCTTTTAAAATATGCATTACATAAAAACATTAAATACATTTTAAAATAATCTGAACTATTTTGTGCAATTATTCAAAAGATTGCTACCACAAATCTCCATTCTTTGCCATATAATTATTTGCCTTGCAGTCTCGCAGACTGATAAATAATAATCTAATAATGTCACTTATATTGTTATGGGCATAAATGAGGTTTAAAGGATTACATCCTTTGGTATTATATTTTCACAGTATTTTTCCTAAACTTCTTGACTTAATATCCTATTAGGTGAAAACTGTGGGTTTTTTAACAATCTCTTTTTCATCATTTAATATGACATTTACATGAAAAATTTAATTGCGGATATGAAAGAAAATCAGCTGGTACTTTGATGGAGCAGGAGTTAATCTCTCAAGATTTAGAATGTCAGATATTTACATCTGAGTAAAAGCCACTGGCAGGCTTCTTCAAGCACAGTGTATTCTGTCAATCACTCTTTCTACATATGGTTTGGGATTACTGAACAAACCAAAAACTGTAGCCAAACCAAAAGCTGTAGCCAAACCAAAATGTTTAATGCAAAATAGTCCTATAGAGACAAAAGTCTACTGTGTTATTGTCATCTTCTTTTTCTTTCCCTTTTATTAGCATACCCTGCCTGCCTGGCCCACTCAGAAATTAAAGGCCAAACAGTGAACAAAGAGACAGTTTCACAGTCAGAATATTTCAAGTGGGCAGATGCAGAAAACTCATCAAGTCAACAAAAAATAAACCTCACATTAAATTCTCATTGGTCAAGTTGTCTATGTAAACCACTGGCTTTTTGTCTTCTTATCTATTTTGTGTATGTGTCATCCCCTTCAAAAACTCATTGTCTGTGGTGCCAAGAGCAGCTTTCACTTACAAATCAGTCAACAAATCATATAGCCTGGAAAACAGCCTAGTCTGACTGAGCCATGAATGCTTCCTAAGTTCATGCACTCCAGCTGATGGATCCCGAACTGCCATAGCAAGCTCCCAGACATTGGCAAGTGCTGCTCTTTCAGGTCTGTTTGCCATTGATTCTCTTATTTCATAGAATCACCAGGTTGGAAAAGACCCATCGGATCACTGAATCCAACCATTCCTATCAAACACTAAACCATGTCCCTCAACACCGCATCCACCTGTGCCTTAAACACCTCCAGGGAAGGTGAATCAAACACCTCCCTGGGCAGCCTCTGCCCGTACCCAATGACCCTTTCTATGAAATTTTTTTTCCTAATGTCCAGTCCGAACCTCCCCTGGTGGAGGTTGAGGCCATTCCCTCTCGTCCTGTCCCCTGTCACTTGGGAGAAGAGTCCAGCTCCTTCCTCTCTACAACCTCCTTTCAGATAGTTATAGAGAGCAATGAGGTCTCCCCTCAGCCTCCTCTTCTTCAGGCTAAACACCCCCAGCTCTCTCAGCCATTCTGTGTAAGGCCTGTTCTCCAGCTCCCTCACCAGCTTTGTTGCTCTTTTCTGGACTCGCTCCAGAAGCAAAGGAGACACTAATTTCCTAGTGTAACAAACTGTAATCAGTCTGTGGTGGCTGTGTAGATATGCATACTTACAACCTCAGGAACAGAGCCTGCTGCCGATGCTAAGGAAATAACTTTTAGTTTTACATAAACAATAAGTGGTTTCAGCTCTAGTTCCTGTTGCTAGAACAACCTCCTGCATGCAACTCGTGATTACACTCTCAAGATCCCCAATTGCCAAGAAAAATGCTCAAATCGGATATGAGAGGGAAAGGTGGAACAAAGTAGGTCTTGAAACTGAAAAATAACTTGATAAGCAAAATAAGTGCAAGGTCATAATTTGCTAATTACTAGAAATTGCCTGTCTTTTCTGAAAAATATAGTCTTTCCTACATTTTCATTCAACATTAGACAGTATAACACGATGCTCAGGCTTGGCAGAGTGGTAGGTCTATTTCGCGAAATTTCCAAGGTTTCTGACTTTGGTTTGTTTCCCCTTGTGTTTCCTTTACTTTCTGAAACAGGACTGGGATGCTCACCAGAGATATGATGAGAGAGGTACCCAGGCTGGGCTGCCCATGGGAAGGTGCCAGATTCTGCTTTCTTGTCACCCCATCATAAGAAACAACATTTTCCTCTGGGATGTCTTGCTTTAAGAAGCTGGTAGATTTCGATAAAAAAATATTTTGCTGAAATTGTCTTTGCCAGCTCTTGTGAACATGTTTATAACATCTACATGAGAGCAATGGCTGCTGACTCAGCAGAATGAGGAAAATCAGTATTCAAGTTTTAATTTTCATCTCTCCCTACCTGCAAAACCAAGCTGTGGACACCCAGCCTGGAACACCCCCAGGGATGCGGCATCCACAGCTTCCCCAGGCAACCTATACCAGTGCCTCACCACCCTCATAGCGAAGAATTCCTTCTTAATGCCTAGTCTAAACCTTTCCCTTCCCAGTTTAATGCCATTCCCCCTCAACCTACCTCTACATGCCTTCGTAAAAAGTCCTTCCCCTGCTTTCTTGTGTGCCCTCTTCAGGTACTGTATGTTCTAGTGTCAAATATGTGGGGACTTTACACCTCCTTTCTTTATTATTTTTTGTGCCTTTTGGTATTTAGGACATCTAGTGGCAGAAAAAATATCACACAGAGAAAACATCTTGGAAAGGTATTAACATGAAAGCAAGACATGAAGTACCAACACCGCCACAAACTCCAGTCAGTAAGGAATGAATGTCAAAAATGCCATTTCTTTAATTAACATTCTGGATTTCATCCAGAATGTGTTATCTCATAATTTTCCTTCTTACATAGGATAATGCAAAAGAATAAACTGAAATGGAGCTCCCTGTTTGTAAAAGAAAGTATAGGGTTTTTGCTAACCAAGGAAATTTATGGTACGCTGATTAAAATTAAAAAAAAAAAAAAAAACAAACCAAACTATCTGTTCTCCCCTCTGGCACCCCCAAAACATCCTACTACTCTTTTGAGCACAAGCTGTCCAAATCCAGAGCTGCTACTGCCTTACTCACTCAGTGAAAGACTAAAGTCTGCCAGGAAACTGTCCAAGACATAAAATACATTTATAGCTATCGGTGATTGTTATTTTATGCCTGTCTGTAATCTTTTTAGCAAACAGCCATCCTCAATTATTGATATTTCATTATGGGTTTTCAAGGTGACTCTGTAGATGAAAGGTTTAACCCCTAATTTTCTGTTTCTCAATAAGAATACTCTGGGTATGATGAACACTGGAAATGTACAGCAGACCATGAAACTCTGTCCCTCCAGATAAGCCTCATTTTGGCCCCTGACAATAAAAAGTGTTGATTTTTGCCTGCAGCCCTTAGCCAAATCATTCCATCTGTGGTAGTACATTAAAAACCTCCCACCGTGTGAGGATCTAGGTCTACCACGCCAGCGATTTCCTCCTCTGAACTGAGAATACTGAGCTGCAGAAAGGGAAAAAGCTATTTATAGCTGCCTCTGTATGAGGTCTCATCAGCATAATTATATTATTTAAAAATTTTTATAAGACACCTGCAAAATAGGTAAAACCTCCTAGATGTAGACAAAAACCTGCATCCAGCAAGAGCGTAGGAGAGACATATCTTTTTTTGTCTTGTTTCTGGCAGTAGAAAGACAATCCTAATGGAGAACACAGGACAGCAAATAACAGCAGGAGAAGTGGTAGGATATAGGAGGTGATTTCTCAGACTGTGAGCACATGCAGGTGGTCTGTTTTTTTCTCCCAAGACTAATTTTTCTCTTTTTCTGGCTGGACATATCAGAAATATGCACAAATCTATACTTGAAGTTTCCTCCCTGCCCTACGTGAGAGGCTCATTTCACTTAGCTTTCTGGTTGCTTTCTGCTGGACTGGTTATAATTTAAAAAATGGTGGAATTTCCATTAGTGGAATAACCGTGAACTATGGACAGTCTTGGAATTGTCATTTCTTGGTGGCCATGAGCGATAAATAACAATACGTTACATCTAGGGTGGAAATACCGGAAAGAGTCTTCATGATGAAGATCTGGATAGTGCAAGAATGAGCAAAAGTAAACAGTATTTCACATTGATAAAACACATTTGACAGGTTTTATATACAACAACCAACTCAGTAAGAAAGTAGAATATTAAAACCGAGTAGTTTCAAATTTTCTGAAAAGGATGTTTCTTAACAATCAGTGTGTCTCCAGGCATGGATGTAGCTCTTCAGATCTCACTAAGGCATTTTGCTCTTCAGTGGGTGTTGCACAACTGGTCAGGAGCACCAAGAGCGTGTGGAACACAGCAAGGTTGTGTTTGGGGGCATCTGATGGTGATGTCAACGACCTGACCTCATGAAAAAATTTATGGCAATTTAGGCCAATTCTGATTAGATACTTTACATCTGGAGGCTATTGTAACAGAGAGTGTATAGCTGCCAAATAAAACTAAGTTAACAGAAAGAACCCAGCAGTAATGTACAAGAAAGAGAAATCAAGCTTATTATTCATTGAGTAAAGTCCTCTGAAAAATTAAGTTGGGGGGAATCAAAACTACTCACAGTTTGATGGCAAGTGCCAACCTGCACAGAGGGATTGTCCAGAGTGAGAAATACTGTGACATTTTACATACTTGCTCAGAATGGAATTATTCATTTCATAGGTACTGAAATGCTTTAGTTAACACTTTTGGACCAAACTGATTTTTATGCATTTAAAATTGCTTCTCCTCTCTCCTCCTTATTTTTCAGTTCAGCAAGAGATAAAGAAAAAGCACTGGCCAGGACAGTGTTACAGTCCTAGAAATAAGGGGTTTGTCTGTGGTTCTGCCTCACCCTGAGCCACAACAGCTTCAGGTGTGAGTGACACTAAAATGCACTTGCCCAGTCTGATCTTTTGGCTGACACAGTGAAGCAGCAATTGAGTCTGAAATATTTATGAGAGACAATCATGAAGGGCGGAAAACCCAGAAATGTATTATTTACTGCACATGTCCTTTTTTTACTCTGCTCATGGGTAATTCATTTAAATTCTGCCCTTCTGTGGGGTGAAGTGGATCTGAAGTAACACCCCTAAAGCAGCCTGAGTTACTTCATATTTACACAGCTGTGCTGGATGGCAGGATCTGCCCCAGAGCATTTTATATTAGCTGTGTCTCACAGGGCTCTCTGTGCCTAGGGCTCAGAATATCCCCAGCCAGTTTAATCTTAATAAGCTGCCCTTGCAAGGCAAACTGCAAGTGTGTTTACAGATCTCGCATGATAATTTCTTATTCCTCTGGCTAATTAACCTGTCAGAAACTAACCTCTTTCTTCAGACCTCTATTTTTGCAGGTGTTCCCAGTATAAACGCCTCAACCGTACAAAAACAAACCAGACAAAATGTACAGACGCTTTATTTGGCATGGAAAAAAACCAAGGACACAGCCCTGCTATGGTTGTAAAAATAAAAAAAGAATATCGGGAACTTGGCCTTCCTCAATGGAAACTCAACATTTGGGTGGCCTCACTGCAGTCTGTGTGGGGCTGGCAGTCATTGTCTCTGAATGAAGACGCTGGCTTAACCTGGATGGCTATCAAATCCTCCCTCTGTGAGACAGAGCATTTGGCAGAGGTACTGACAGAAATTCTCTGGCTGAGAAAGTGCAATCAAATCCTGTTAGGCGTAATATCTTGAGAAGGAGGTCTGTTATTTTGAAGCACAGAGAAAGTTTGACTGTGGTTGTTTGGTGTTTTCCCCCATTGCTGATTTGAATTCCTCTTTGGTTAGGAAAATCCCAGACCTGAAATTACTATCAAGCATGAGAAAGAAAAAGGATTTGAAAGAATCAGAGTGTTTTGTGGGGACAAGATTAAATTCTTAAACTGTGTATCTTCTATACATAGTCCCTCAATTGCTGTCTGTACAAATAGTGATAAACACATAGCCCTAGCTGCTAGGTTACTTGCTAGGTTTACTGAGCAAGAAACAAATTCTGATATTAGTGCCTGGAATAAACACCTAGTGTGGGGAAAAAATCCTCCTCCCCATAAGCAGGTGGGTCCTGTATCAGTGCATCCCCCCAAACTGTCCCACTACCATGCACAATCAGCGTGCTCATCTATGGGAGTCCCCCTAGGATACCTAATGACTTGGGTATTAGTCCTTTCCCCAGCTCACCCCTGCTTCCACAGCAAAACCACATCTCTAGATTGCTAAGCAGCTTGCAGTGGAGGTGTAGGGGTTACAGAAACGTATTTGATGCTCAAGGAAGGACGCCAGCTTGGTGTGCCATCACCTGCCTTGGGCCTTACGTGAAGGGATATCAAAAAATACAGTCTGAGTTCCAGTGAACAGCAGTGTTTGAACTTCATGAACCATTGTGGAGAATAAACGAGTAATGCTGATGACCAAGTGGCTGCATTTTCCCTTCTCCGGCAAACCATCCCTGGCAGGGAGCATGTTTTGCTGCTTGCAGTGTCTTTTTCACAGTCCTGTGATCAGGGATTGTATTTGCCCGTCAGTGTCTCTCTGTGCTCCATCCCAGCATTTGGGAATTCTGCTGTTTGTCTCAATGGGAAATGAAGTAAGTTCCTGGCTCCGCAGTTTTTACTTGCCCAAGGAAAGCTCACAGGCTCTGACCCCAGGCTGTTTGTAAAGCCTGTCAGAAACGATTTGTGTATGGAGATCGCAGCAGTGAATATCACAGTTAAGGCTAAAAGGCAATTCTATGCCAAGCTCATTCTAGGTCACTAACTTCCTAAGGGTATTCTTCCAAGAAATAGCTTTATCTTGAGTAGTTCTGCAAGAGGAGGGAGACTGTGAGTTACAATTAACCCCTTCTTCAAAGTAAAAGCAAGAATTCTTCACTCTATCACATTAATCACTCATGGGTTTATTTTATTATTATTTATTTTATTTTATTATTTTTTATTTTATTATATTTTAAGACTTTTTTATTTTCTGGGGCCAGTATTAGACAATCAAGTTACAAGTAAATAGTAGGTTTGAATGAAATAAAAATATTGTTTGCTCTTTAAAAAGGGATATTATTTCACATGTGTATCTTGGGCAGTATCCACACTCCTTTTTAGAAAAGTAAATACACTGTGTTTAAATTTAAAAGACATCTCATATTAAAACACACCACCAGCTTCAGTCAAAGGCTTCACTGCCTTAAAAACTCAAATATCCATTAGGAAAGCAACTGCAGCAAAGACAAAGATATACAAGAGGCACACAGATGCAGCTTTGAAGAAAGAGATAAAACCATGTAAGTGTAATGTAGCTAAGTAAAAAGAACATGCAAAGGAAGTACCAAATTACAAAACTAAACAAATTAAGCCAGCTACATGATGGAAGGAAAAGTGCACTAACCAGTCTGGGACAGTTCTACCAGAATTCTTGGAGCTAGCAACCTTCATCAGCTGCCATCAGGAGGCTGTGGCAGGTATTACCCCAGCTGAGAGGGACTAGCAGAAAGACAACCTGAGCTGGTGATACCTAACTCAGATCACCTTGCCTTCTTCTAAAAGATGCCTAGGCCATGGGCAAATAGGAGAAAGACACAGTTACTCTAAGGCTTAGATTCTAGGTTTTTTTACTTGATTAAACATTAGTTCTAAGATAATGTTGGCTTAGCCCTCAGCAAGTGTCAAAAAAAGATCATCAAATACCAAGAAATCTTTGAAAACAGAGAAGAGAGAACAAATATAATTATGCCAATGTATGTGCACTGTACCACTGTGCAGAACTATGCACAGTTCTTATCACTCATTCTCTTTAAAATGGAGCAGGATTGCTGGGCAAGGACCAGAGAAGGGCAAGAGAGACACTCACAGGTACAGAGCAGCTTATGTACGAAGGGAGCATGGCCAGCAAGACAAGAACTTTAAAGGCTGGAAGAAGAAGTAACTGAGGGGAAATAAGAAAAAACCTTAACAGTCATCAATAGGCTAGAGAGAAGAGAGCGGAGAACTGTATTTTCCTATGCGAAAAGTGCCTTCCAATGAACTCGGGAGCAATTTTGAACTAGCATTCAAAACAAACAAAAAAAAAATGCCTCTCTTTCACAAAATGTTCTGAAAACATGGAATTCCTTTCCATGGGATGCAGTGGATCTTAAGTTGTGATGTGGATACAAAAAGTGACTAGACAAATTCACCGAAATATGTATTTGCGCTATTCAACACAAACGCATCAGTCTCAAGAAGTCCATGACTAATAAGTTGCATGGTAGAGTGTTCTAGGGAACTACCCCGAATGCTTGCCCTGGTCATTATTTGACTCTTCATTAGCTGCTGGGGATGGGAGGGGACCAAGGAGGCCCTTGGGCTGCCCTGGGACAACCAGTTCTTCTCTGGTGCATATACCTGCTTTACTGCAGCAGTTCACCTCAGTCTCTAGGGCAGAAGCTTTCTTTATTGATTCCCTCATAGGTGGATTGTCTGCACCTCACTTTCTGCTTGACTTTGATAAGGGCTAGATTTGCATAATGCAGCATATAAGCTAAAGCCTGGCTGGATGATGGCACTGCTGGACGGGGCAGCTCTGCCACTGACCTTTGTGCATCACCCAAGCTTCAGAGTGAGCTTCTCTTAGCTGACTATGGTCAGCAGCAGTGTTTCCATGACATCACAGGAAGACACTGCTGGACTGGTAAGCTATCGAGGATTCTGAATAGACCACCTGCTATGCAAACAGATTGAAAGGGTGAATTTGAATAGGACCTTTCACTTGGCTCTGTTGAATTTCAAGATGTTCACAGTCTCTTATTAAACCTTTTTTTAACAATCTCCCTGCATAATCTCACTCTCTCCTGTGTGTCTGAGGAGTGAAAGGACTATGATGCAGCTCCTGGGGTCTGGCGGGGATGGACTCAGTGAGGTCTAGAGCCCCCCAGGACCACTTTAGGGAGTCTCAGGACCCTTCTAGGGACGCACAGGACTCCTCTGGGAGTCCCACGAGCCCCTAGAGCCTCCCAGGACCCATCTAGGATCCCCAGAACCCCTCTAAAGCCAGTCAGGACCCCTCTAAGACCCCCCCCGGACCCCTCTAGGGACCCCCGAGGACCTCTCCACGACCCCCAGGACCCCTATTGGGACCACTAGCTCCCTATAGAGTCCTCTATTGTGTCCCAAGTATCCTTCTAGACCCCCACAGGACTCCTCTTGGGATAAGCAGGATACCTCTAGGAACCACAGGAACCCTTTGGAGCGCCCCTGGCCCCATCCAGGATCCCACAAGGTTCCCTCTCAGGACGCCCAGGACCCCTCTAAGGACCACCCAGAGGACCTCTCCATGACCTCCAGGGCCCCTCTAGGGACCCCTAGGTCACTTCTAGAGCCCCAGGACCCATTTAGTGATGCCAAGGTCCCTAGAGGGATTCCAGGGAGCCCTAGAGAGGTGTCTTGCAGAGGCCCCTAGAGGATTCATGAGCTTCCGTATAGGGGTTCTGGGGGTCCTAGTGGGGTCCTGGGGGGCTCCAGAGGGGTCCTGGTGTCTCTAGAGGGATTCAGGGGATCCTAGAGGGGGCCAGGGTTGGGGTCCCTAGAAGGGTTCCGGGGTCCCTAGAGGAGTCCTGGGATCCCTAGAGGGGTTCTGGGGGGTCCTAGATGGGTTCTAAGGGCCCTAGAGAGGTCCTGAACTTCCCTATAGGGGTCCTGGAGTCCCTAGAGTGGTATTGGGGAGTCCTAGAAGGGTCCCTAAAGGAGTCCAGGGCTTCACTATAGGGGTTTTAGGGGTCCTAGAGGAGTCCTGAGGAGCCCTAGAGTGGTGCTGGGGGGACTCCTAGAGGATTCCTGGGCTTCCCTATAGGCTTTTGGGGGTCCTAAAGGGGTGCTGGGAGACTCTAGGGAGTTCCTGGTGTCCCTTGAGGGACTGGGGGTCCTAGAGGGGACCTGATGGGTCCCTAGAGGGTTCGGGGGGGGTCATTGAGAGGGCTTGGGCAGCTCCAGAGGGGTCCTGGGCTTCCATATGAGGGTCCTTGCATCCCTAGAGTGCTTCTGGGGGGACGTAGAGAGAGCTTGGACAGCTCCAGAGGAGTCCTGGGCTTCAGTATAGGGGTTTTGGGGTCCTAGTGAGGTCCCGGGGTCCCTATAGGGGTCCCTGTAAACCCCACAAACACCTTGACCCTCTAGGACTCTCTTCTCGCTCTAGCCCCCCAATTCCCCCCCAAATACTTTAGGGCTTAGCCCTAGCCCAGCCCTAAGGCCTCGCCCCAGCCAATGGGAGGGGGGGTCTGTCCCTTTTCCAGCCAATGGGAGAGTCCTGTCCCTGCCCCAGCCAATGGGAGAGGCCTGTCCCCGCCCCAGCCAATGGGAGAGGCCTGTCCCCGCTCCAGCCAATGGAAGGGACCCGTCCCCGCTCCAGCCAATGGGAGCCCCGTCCGCGCGGATCCAACCGCCGTCGCGCGGCTTCGCGAGCTCCAACCGAATCGCGGAGGTTCGGACGGCGGCAGGTCCGGGGGAGGCAGCGAGCGGCCGGTCCGGGGGAGGCGGGAGGGGCGGGGAGAGGGGGAGAGAAAGAGGAGAGGGAAGGAGAGAAAGAGGAGAAGGGGCAGGGGAGGAGAATGGGGGGAGAGGAGGAAAGGGGAGTGGGAAAGGAGAGGAGGGTGGGAAAGAGGCAGGAGATGGAGTAGGAGGAGGGAGAGGGAGAAAGAATGGGGGAGAAGAGCAGGAGGGAAGAAGGGGAAAGGAGATGGGTAGAGAGAAAGAAAGGGAGAGGAGGGGGGAAGAGAGGGGAGAGCAGGGTGGGAGCAGAGAGAAGGGAGAGGGAGAGAAAGAGGGGAGAAGGGGGGGACGGGAGAAGGGGGGCAGAGGGAGAGGTAGGGGCAGAGGAGGCTTCAGTGCTGAGGATCAGCCCAGGGCCCTGGCAGCCAACCTGCAGCCCAGTCCCGTTGCTGCCCGCGCTGACACCCTCACCTGTGTCCCACATGCAGTTGATGCTCGAGGCGACCCTACCGCTCAAGGCGATTCCCAAAGCGATTCCTGAGACATTTCCCAAGGCAATCCCTGCAGTGATCCCTGCGTTGCTGCTGCAGCTGCTCCCGGCGATCCCCAAGGCCCAGCAGAGCTCAGCCCCGTCACCCAGAGCTCCAGCTGGTAAGTGGGGAGTGGTGGCAGAGGGGGGTGCAGGAAGCCGAGGGTCTCTGGAGAACGGGGGCACAGACCTCTGCAGCCTCTAACTGGTGCATCAGACAAGGGGCAGAGAGATAAGAGTGAGTTGGGCTTCGGATGGCACGAGCGCTGGGAGTCCCGCTTGTCTGCGAGGGGGGGATGTGGCAAAGCGCTGGCTTTGCTGCCTTGGGAAGGCTCTCTCGGGCTGTTGCGTAGCTGTAAGACAATATTGATGTGTGCGAATGCAGGTAAACAAGGATCC
Source organism: Coccyzus lansbergi (assembly GCA_033558105.1). Classification (NCBI taxonomy): domain Eukaryota; kingdom Metazoa; phylum Chordata; class Aves; order Cuculiformes; family Coccyzidae; genus Coccyzus; species Coccyzus lansbergi. Next base: position 1,500,825 of record JAUMJK010000307.1, read on the forward strand.
AATATGCAGTGGAGCCAAATGACCGCTAGGCCAGATCGCTACATTCCCAGCCGTCGCGCTCTGAGGATGGAGGTGGCCAAGTTTCTCTTGACCAAAGAGAAGGACCCTGCTGAGGTGTCACCCACCAAGAAGGTGAGCGTCTTGCTGAGTTCCTGTGACTGCACTGGTCCCTCCCAAACACCTTCCTGGCCTTTACCACGGAAACAGACTGTAAGTTCTGTCACGTGGTTGCGTGAGGCTGACAGCCCCAAGCATCACTGCCTCAAGCCCTGCCCTTCAGGAGCCAGGGATGAGGATGGAGCAGTAGAGCCTGGGAATGGAATAGGGATGCGGGAACCTCAGCGAAGCTGTTCTGTAGGGACGTTGCTCTGAGAAGAGCCTCTGCCCCTTCTGGGAGCAAAACACAGCTTTGCTCCCTTTTAAAGCCTCATCAGCCCAGGGTACAGAGCTCCTAAGCTGTGAGCCTGTGGCCAGGGACACTGCTGGTGGCAGCTGTTCCAGTACAATGTCTGCATGGGGAACCGCTCTGGAATGTGTCTCCTGGGTTCTGAAATCTGTTTAGGAAGCATTTGGTTCCTCGTGGCTGTGGCTTCACCCTCTGGCCTTGAGACACTGACCTGGCCACTCTTCTGTGCTAAAATGTGAGCAGGACAGCTCGCTGGTGTCTGAGGGAAAACCACTTGGAGTGGGGACACCACTGTGTCACGGGTTAGATCTAGCCTGGCTGATTTCAGCAGCTGAAACCAGGCAGTTGTGCTCCCAAATCCCTCCACTCCCCACCCCTGGAGAAAGGGGGAAAAGGACATGAGAGGAAAGAGACTTGCGACTTGGAAACTAGAACTGCAGCTTTAATGAAACGATAATAATAGTAATGGTAATGGTTATTAAACTAACTAGGAAGTTGTTATATATATATATATATATATATATATATATATATATACACACACGATTGTCTGAGATTACAGCCCCTCCCCACCCCTCAATGACTCAACGTCACCACAGATCCTGCAGAGCAGAGTTGAGGGAATGGTTCCACAGCCAGGAGGAAACTGAGCTCAGGAACTGGAGTCAGGAACACGCGGGTCCAGGGTCAGAGGCAGAGACAAGTCCTCACTGCCTGTCACAGAGGAGGGGGCCGACCCTCATGGTCTTTAGTTTTCAAACCAAGGGTGATGTAGATGGGATGGAATCCTCTGTTGGTCGCTTTGGGGTCACCTGTCTTGTTCAGCCTGCCTTGACAGTGCAGCCTTTCTCTGCCAGCTTGAGGGTGGCCTTGGTTCACAAGGGATAAGTATGGGTGTTGGTCTTTTTGCATGCCAGCGCCCTGTGGGATCCCCTCTGTCGAGGAACACTGTCTCCAAACCATGCAGTAGCTTTCAGAGAATGAAGCTACAGAGAGCAGCTGAGTTGGGCCCCAAACTGCCTCTAATTGAGCTCCAAGCGCTTGGAGCTGGATGGATGCAGCTGACGCCCACCCCATGGCTGGGCATCTCCTGAGCCTCGGAGGAGGCAGCTGAGGCGTGTGCTCTGCCGACTGCAGTTTGAAGTGTAGCACGGGCTTTGTGTTTGCAATGCCTCTCGCTGAGGGCAGATTGTCTCTGTAGGAGCGCCAGAAAGCCTGGGCAGTGAGGCTGAATGGCTTTGACGTGGAAGAGGCAAAGATCCTGAGCTTCAGTGGAAAGGCTCAAAGTGCTGCAGCAGGTGAAGGACAGGGTCTGGGTGAGTCGACTCAGCTGGAGAGCCCTGGGCAGGGGAACATTGGCACAGAAGCTCTGCATTTGGAGGCATCGATTGGCTTCTCGGAGCTGCTATGCACACCGGGGTCTCCCTAATCCTTACGTTTCCAGCGGCTGAGGGGCTGTGTGACAGCTCCAGTCAACTGATTTACAAAAGCTGCTGGGTGCTTCCTGGTACTGCACGTGGCAAACCTTCCCGATGGCTGCACAAGCTTCCAACTCCCTGCTGTTCCCTTTGTACTTTAACTGTCTCTAAATGTAACGGGACACAGAAAACCAAGGGCTTGTCAGTTACACTCGTTCCTTTGAGTTCCAGATCTGGAGCTGCCCCTGGTTCAGCAGTTCACTCTGCCAGTGCTGCTAGGGTCCTGCACTCTTCTGAGCGTGGCTCTGCTCTCAGGGCTGCATTTTCCCTGGGAGGGATTTCTGCTTGGGTGAGCACGGCTTAGCTGGGAGGAAACGGGAACTCAGGTTAACAGAAGTGTTTCTCTGCACACAGGCTTTCAGAACAACTTCAAAGCACTTTACGGGCACGAAGTGATGCCTGGGGCCAGGAGGAAGAGCAGATACATTCCCTCCACGGCAGAGCGGGTCCTGGATGCCCCAGACATCCGTGATGACTATTGTAAGTGGGCTGCGATGTTGAGTGCTGGGCATTGAGATCATTGTGTAGCCCAGTGTGGTTCCTAGGCCAGTGTGTTCTGAGGAACTGGAGCTCTGCCTGGGCTGTTTCAGTCTCTTCTGCCCTTGGGCTGGCATGGACCACTTCTGGGATGAAGCCTTGTAGGAGCAGTGGTCCTGAGTGCTGGGCTGGTGACTTGGATTGGGGCTGGGGGACACCTAGCTGGGCATAGTGACACCCAGAAGGCTGCCCCTTCCCTGCCTGTGTGTCCGTGCGTGTGCACACACACACCTGGTGGTGGTGGAAGGTGCAATATCAGCACTGGTGAAGGGCAGGGCTCTCCAGGGCAGCACAGTGTGGCCTGAATTGCATTGCTCTTCCAAACTGTAGATCTGAATCTCCTGGACTGGGGTCCTCAAAACCTCCTGGCGCTGGCTCTGGACACTACTGTCTACTTGTGGCACCACATCTCTGGGGAGACCATCACCCTTATGGAGACGGAGCATAATTATGTGTCCTCTGTGTCATGGGGTAACGGAGGCAACTGCCTCGCTATTGGTATGAGCAACGGTGAGGTCCAGGTAAGTGCAGGAGTCAAACTGGAGCTGCTTAGGGATTTCTGGAGCTGTGGGGCCTTGGGACAAAGGCTTGGCTGGTGCTAGAAGGATGCAACGCCCTCTCACTTGCCTGGTGTGGGCTGGAGATGTCCACAGCCTCCAGTGAGCAGCTGCAGCAGTGAGGCAGAGCTTGGGTTTGGGGTTTCTGACCCTTTCCATTCTCCTTCCATTCTGCGGGCAGGAGATACAAATTGTTCTCTGCTCCCTGAGTGAGCAGGCTGAATGCCAGAGCCTGCACGGTGAGGTTTGTAGGACAAAGCAATGGGGCTGGCGTTTCCTGGTACTCTGGAGAACTTGTTGTTCTGCTTCTCTAGCTGTGGGACATCCAGCATAAGAAGCATCTCCGCACTATGACCAGCCATGTGTCCCGTGTCGGATGTCTCAGCTGGAACAGCTACATCTTGTCCAGGTAAAGCAGAGGGTGGGGTTGGAAGGGCGGGGTGGAGCTTGTGCAGTTTCTTGTGGATCTTCTTGACTCACCCCAAGAGCCTGGATCTGCTGGTAGCACTGGTGTGAAACCCTGTGGCAGGTCCAGCAGTCCTGCCCCAGCGCCAGGATGGCTTTTCCCAGCCCTGTGTGCAGCCTGACCTTGTGAGCCTTCTCTCTGCAGTGGAGCTCGCAGCGGCCACATCCAGCATCATGACATCAGAGTGGCTCAGCACCACGTGGCCACGCTTGCTGGTCACACGCAGGAGGTGTGTGGCCTCAAGTGGTCTCCAAATGGCCGCTTCCTCGCCAGTGGTGGTGACGACCACCTAGTAAACATCTGGCCGAGCAGCCAGGGGGGCCGTGGAGGATTTGCTCCAGTCCAGACCTTCCGTCAGCACCAGGGTGCTGTCAAGGTGAGTGCGGAGCAGCTGTGAGTGTGTGTTTGTGTGCGAGGCAACCGTGCGGCACTGCCTGCATGCAGGGTGCTTGTCGCACGCCTTAGGATGAACCTTCTTCTGGCAGGCTGTGGCGTGGTGTCCGTGGCAGCCCAGTGTTCTGGCCACTGGAGGTGGAGCCAGCGACAAACACATCCGCCTCTGGAATGTGTCTTCTGGCACTTGCCTGAGCAATATTGATGCCCATTCCCAGGTGAGACGTGAACATCGGCTTGAATATAAACAGCTTCTGGTGGGACACCTCAGTAGAGTTGCTGGTTCCTGAGGCCCAGAGGCAGGGACAAGGAGGGGGCTGTGCTCCTCTATGGGTGCTGAGCATCGACAGGAGCAGCTCATGGTCCCTGTCTTCCTGCCTCCTCCCAGATCTGTTCCATCTTGTGGTCAACAACCTACAAGGAGCTCATTTCTGGCCATGGCTCTGGAGGGAATCAGCTGGTGATCTGGAAGTATCCAGCCATGTCCAAGGTCACTGAGCTGCAAGGTAGGCCAGGGCCCTTTGCCCGGGGCAGGGGGGGCTACTAGCAGCTGAAGAAGATGTGATCCTTGGGTTGAGTGGAGTGGTGGTCCAAGCTGGAGCATGGCTGCTGCAGGATGGTGAGCAGAGGCGTGTGCTGCTGGAGGGAGGCCCTCCTGGGGGCTGCTGAAGGGACGCTGTTGGTGCAAATGCCCACCTGGGCTGTGAATTCCTGCTGCCGCAGCACAGTGCAGGGCCAGCTCTGTGAGCTGGTGGGGTTCACGAGGCCCACGGAGTAAATCTGAGTGTGGTGGCAGAAGCAGAGGGAGTAGGGTGTGCGCCGAGTGGCCTGTCCCTGAGCGTGCACCTCCTCTTCAGGTCACACAGCGAGAGTATTGAGCATGGCTCTGAGCCCTGATGGCACAACAGTGGCCTCGGCTGCTGCTGATGAAACGCTGCAACTCTGGCGCTGCTTTACGATGGATCCCATCAGGAAGAAGGAGAAAGAGAAGGCAGACAGAGTCCAAAGCAGCTTCATTCACCAGGCCATACGATAAGGGCATCGGGGTGGTGGGGGGAGCGGGGAAACCTGGTTTACCCTTGTACATAGTTTAAATGGTTTACCCTGTACATAGTTTAAATGTTAATAAATGTTATTTAACGTTTTAAAATTAACAAATTGTTTTCATTTGTCTTTTTTATGGAGTCTGCTGGAAGAGAAGGCCATGACTGATAGAAGCAAGCCCAGCGTGGATGCGGTGGACGAGTCCTGCAGTATCGCAGCAGGACAATCGCCAAGCCTGGGTCCTCTGCCTTCCTGCACACCAAGGAGGTTGCAGCGCCCTGGGTGCTGGTCACAGAGACAGCCCTGGGGTGACAGCTGGGACGTCAGCGACTCAGGAGTGATCACAGGGAAGCATCTGCAGAACCACCAAGCCCAGAGCCGTGTGGGAGCTGAGAGACCTCCTTGGAATGGCTGACGGTGTCGCCTGGGGATACGTCCTGATGGACTTGTGGTAAAGCCTCTCTAGAAGGCCCTGAAGGCCTCTGGGGAAGGGCTGCTAGTGTGGGGACCCGAGGAGAGCATTCAAAGCCAAGAGTTGTTTGAGCAAGAAAGATGGCATCAAGCTTTGGGGGTCTCAGCCCAGAGAGCAGGAGACGGGAAAAGACTGGTGGATCCTTTTCTAAGGAATTGAATAATGTGAGTCAGGGGTGGCCAGGGCCTGCGGGCAGAGGTGACACCAGTACTCTTGATTCAAGGAGCTCAAAACAGCTATGGGAGGAAATGCAGCTGCCTTTCTAGGGGTAAAGGCAACAGGGGAATTATTGAATCAGGACAGCTTTCAGAAGACAAATATATGGATGGCCTCTAAATATGCTTTGGGGGCAGTCCGTGCCCGTGGGGCAATGTGGAAAGGAAGAGGAACGTTAACAGCACGAGGACCTTCCATCAAGCACCAAGAAGAAATCCTGCAGCTGTGGGTAGACATCGGGAAATGGAGAGAAGCATGTTAATGCATCACAAGGCTCCTCAGGTGGGAAACTCCCCGATAAAGGTATGTAGTGGACTGGCAGAGCGAGCAACTCCAGGGCAGCACAAAAAGGTATCTTGGTGTTGACCCCTTCTGTGGAGAGAGATCTGAATATCCATTGTGGGGGCATATGAATGTATTTGAACAATAATCCCGTCCCTCTCTAGTGCCATTTCTAGTGATGCTGATCTTGAACTGGCAAAATGAATGAGGGCAACAGAAAACGACAGGGGGTGGATGGTGACCCCTACAAAAGAGGCTGTAGTTTTTCCACAGGTAGTGCTAAAATTAATTGAAGAAAAGCATTAAGAAACTCACTGGGGAGTAGAGGCTGTAATCGATGATTTAAGGGAACAAGTAATTAGCATGAGGATGACTAGCCTTGCTAAATCCATTGTGGGGAGACGTGAAATCTGTTTGAAAAATAATCCCATCCCTCTCTAGCGCCCTCCCCTAGGAGTTGCTCCCAGAGGAAATGCCCCTGGTGATCCCTGGCAGAGAGATTTCTCTGAACTGCCCAGACAGGGCGGATCCCGGGACCTGTGGGGACCAGGAGCCACATTTTGAGGCTGGCCAGAGGCATTGCCCTGCAGCATCATCAAAGCAAGAGAGGTGACTAAAACCTCATTATAGGGAATTTTACCAAGTTTTGAATTCCCATAGGTCTGTTGTCAGCTAAAAGTCCTTGCTTTCTAGTGGGGATTGTACAAGAGCTGAGCCAAGTCCTAGGAAAAAAATGGGCCCTGCACCCCCCTTGGAGCCCCCAGAGTAGTGGGAAGGTGGAAAGGGTGAATCAAACTGCAGAGACAAAAGGGTAAAACTTGTCAGGAGAGTTCTTTGTGGTGGCCTCAAGCTCTTGTACTGACTGTGCTAAGAACAAGGCTACAGCCAAGAGCTGAGACTAAGAGCAGTCTGTATGAATTAGTGTTTGGGAGGCCTTATCAAATGGCTGTTTTTCATCCAGACATGGTGCTAGGAGGAGAAACAGAGCTAAAATCTTCTCTGCTGTTGTTGGGTAAAAGAGTGAATGACTTGGGGTGGTGTGTAACATGTCCTGAGCCTCTTGCTTTAGATTCTTCAGGACGCCCCTTGCAGCCCAGAGACTACATCGACATCAAGACGTGGGAGAGCAGAAGTTCCAGAAAGCTAGAAGGGATCCTTTCAGGTGCTGATAACAACACACACCTCCAGGTCAAAGGAATCAAGAGGTGGATACATTCCATGTGAGTCAAGTCAGCGCCAAGTTGGGAGTGAAGAACTGTCCTTGAGCCTAGGAACCCTCTCCAGAGAAAACGGCAGAGAAGAGCCAGGGACTGACATTTGAAAACCAAGGAGGTGGGTTTTTGCCCATGTCTGCATTTGGTGTATGGATGCACCTGACTTTCAGAGTTTATTTCCACAATGGGGTAAAGGCAAGAATGTGAGGGAACTTTTAGCCAGAGAGGTGGTAAATAAGTCTTCCTTCTGCATGGGGTCAGGAAATCGGGTAGGAGAAATGTCCAGTTCTTGGATAACAGGAGTTCCCACTCCCCTCGTCTCACTTACTCTGAAAAAAACTCTGCTTTTCTGGGGCTCCTAGAATGTGCTCTGAAAGGCTTTGCCCTGCCAAGGGTCCTTTGCGCAGATGCCTAAAGCTCCTTCAGCACCAGGCAACTGATGTTGCTTCAAGGGATGTAGGAAGCTGCTCTGTAGGGATGGAAAATCCCTGTGCTTCTGTTGTGGTGAAAAATGAACTCCTGGGATTTATCCTCATTTCTCCCCACAGAGGGAGCAGTGGCTGTGGCAGACATGTTCTATGCTGGCCAGAAAGAATCGGTTGGTAGCAGTGATCAGCCAGTGATATGTTGTTTAACTGATGAGGGAATATTTGAACAGCTCTTTTTTTCTGCTAAGCGGTCCCTTAATAATAATTTTCTATAAGGTCTTCCTGCTGTAGTTGGATTCAGGTTTACTGTCTTCTCCTTCCAGAGATCAAAGGCACTCCTGTCCCCTCTGGATTTTGAAGACCTGAGAAACCTCTTTGGATCAGAGGTGCCTGGAGACAGCATGGTGCTGTTCTGGGTTGAACAAGTCTGAATGAAGATCTACTTCAAAGCTTATCCTGAAGGAAGCAGCTGTGGTTTCTTTGTGTCAATTCTGACCTCAGCCCCCAAGAAACATGATGGGATGAGAAGCACTGGTGATGGATGCTCCTGCGGTGTCCTGGGCTTTGTCCAAAGCAGTGGGACCGGCGAGGGAAGTGACTCGGGCCCCCTGCTCTGCTTTGGTAAGACCCCACCTGGAGCCCTGTGTTCAGCTCTGGAATCCCCAACATGCAAATGACAACATGCAAATGACACAGAGCAAGTCTGGACAAGGGCTATGAAAAATCATAGAGAATTCACCTCCAGACTGGAGCTGTGCTTATGGCTTCCTGGAGGTGCATGATGCATCATTCCTTTACACAGATGCCTAAAGCTTCCTTGGACACAGAGCAACTGATGTTGCTTCAAGATGTGTAGGAAGCTTCTTTGTTTTCAGGGATTGAAAATCCTTGTGCTAGTGTTGTTGTTGGTGATGTTAGTGAGTGGAAAATTAACTCCTGGGATTTACTCTCTTTTGTCCCCACAGAGGGAGCAGTGGCTGTGGCAGAGATGTTCTGTGCAGTGGGACCGGCGAGGGAGGTGACTCAGGCCCTCTGCTCCGCTTTGGTAAGGCCCCACCTGGAGCCCTGTGTTCAGCTCCGGAATCTCCAACATGGGAATGACACAGACCTGTTAGAGCGAGTCTGGACGAGGGCTACAACGATGATCCAAGGGCTGGAGAAGCTCTACTGTGAGGACAGGCTGAGAAAGTTGGGGTTGTTCAGCCTGGAGGAGAGGTGGCTCGGAGGGACCCTAGAGCAGCTTCCAGTACTAAAAGGGGCTCTGAGAAAGCTGGGGAGGGACTTTTTACAGGGGCAAGGAGTGACAGTACAAGGGAGAATGGCTGTAAATTGGATGGGGAAGATTTGGATTAGGCAATAGGAAGAAATTCTTGTTGATATGGGTGCTAGAGGCCCGGGCCAGGTTGCCCAGGGAAGTGGTGGGTGTCCCATCCCTGGAGGTGTTCAAGGCCAGGTGGAAGGGGTTTCAAGCAACCTGATCCAGTGGGAGGTGTCCCTGTCCTAGGCAGGGTGTGGAACTGGATGGTTCTGTTGTTGGTGACTTCCTGAGTGGAAAATTAACTCCTGGGATTTACCCTCTTTTGTCCCCACAGAGGGAGCAGTGGCTGTGGCAGAGATGTTCTGTGCAGTGGGACCGGCGAGGGAGGTGACTCAGGCCCTCTGCTCCGCTTTGGTAAGACCCCACCTGGAGCCCTGTGTTCAGCTCTGGAATCCCCAACACGCGAATGACAGACCTGTTGGAGCAAGTCTGGACCAGGGCTATGAAAAATCATAGAGAATTCACCTCCAGATTGGAGCTGTGCTTATGGCTTCCTGGAGGTGCATGATGCATCATTCCTTTACACAGATGCCTAAAGCTTCCTTGGACACAGAGCAACTGATGTTGCTTCAAGATGTGTAGGAAGCTTCTTTGTTTTCAGGGACTGAAAATCCTTGCGCTAGTGTTGTTGCTGGTGATGTTAGTGAGTGGAAAATCAACTCCTGGGATTTACCCTCTTTTGTCCCCACAGAGGGAGCAGTGGCTGTGGCAGAGATGTTCTGTGCAGTGGGACCGGCGAGGGAGGTGACTCAGGCCCTCTGCTCTGCTTTGGTGAGAACCCACCTGGAGCCCTGTGTTCGGCTCTGTAATCTCCAACATGGGAATGACACAGACCTGTTAGAGTGAATCAGTCTGCTCTCCCAGACTGAGAGGGAAGCAATATTTCAGGGCTCCACATTTCCCGGCTGTGCAGACAGGGTTCTTTCCACCTGGGCACATCCTAGGAATTTGTCCAGTGTGTTTGGCAGAGGCTAAGCAGGGAGGCTTTTACCTTAATTCCAGCTCAGGACAGAAAGAATTGCTGAGTGTAGTCTGGTTTTGAGAGAAAATAATTTTGTCCGATTTTGAGATATGACACAGGATCAATATCCTGGAGATCACGATAACTGACTTTGTCTTCCTTGTAAGTGAGTGATCCCTGTTGCATTCAAGATCTGTTTAGGGTTGCCGATTGCAGAGTAGGAAAGAAATAATGTTCAAACTCCCTCACTCTCAGAGGCTACAAACCTTTCATCTTTACAGCCCAGGGCCCTCCTGCTTTCTCCAGGGATTGTGTGAACGCTGCTGACCCAGTGGTCTTGCCCAGAGGGTGTGACAGTGGTTCCTTAGGCTGCACGTTTGTTGTGGGTGAAAATATTCCCTTATGTCCTTCCTCAGTTGGATCCACGGTGTGGATCAGCGTAGACAAGGAGAAAGAATGGGAATTAAAACTTCTTCCCTTAGTCCTTCAGTGTGTCCCGTGTCTTTGACATCAAAGCAGGAGGGGAGATAAATTTTCTTATGGATGTGATACCTTGGGCATGTTTTAACTCCATCGAAGTTTTAATGGATTTGGTTTGTTGTTTCATTTTTCTTTCAGAAACCTGTTTCCAAGAAGTCTCTCAGAAGTCAAGGCTTGGCCAGTTCAAGGGATTCAGACAAAGCAAACATTAAAGAACAGCAATGCCTGAGTACTTTCTTGGTGTCCTTTCCTAGTAGCATTGCACTCCCCATTCCCCGCCGTTACTCCTTACCTCCTACCCCTACACCTCCGTGCCATCTCAGCATCTCCACTGCTCTTCTAGCTTGCTCTACCGCTTCCACCTCTGTCTTTACTTGTCCTCAACCTCCTCCCGCAGCCCTAATACCTTTACAGCTTTGCCTTCCTTGTAACATCTCTGCTACCCCAGCTTTCCCCTGCCCACAGCTCTCCCGCCTGCATGCCTCCTCCCTTCTCCTCAGCCCCTCAAGGGGCATCTTGGCTTGTGTCAGAAGAGAAGAAAGGAAAGGAACAAAACAGCTCAACAATTTCTAAATCCTCTCTCAAGAATCCCAAAGGTCAACAGAAGATACATGACATCCATCCTTGGTTTGTCCGTTTTTGGGGCACACTGAGATACTCAATAGTGAATGAGACTGAGCTGAGAGCAGTTAATAGGGGCAAACACGGCCACATCCTTTTCTAAGTAAGGGTACTTTTGTCATGCTGCAAAAAAACCCCTCCAGAACAGCAAACATAACACATACTTCCCAAAAGTTTTCATATATCCTACATAACCAAATAATTTTAACAAGCACATATAAACTGCATTATACAAAACCTGGATTCTATTCCTGCTTGGTAAGAATATGCTTATCATGAAACCTTAAGCACTGACATTCCCAACTGATGCAATAAATCAATTAATTTTGCTAAAATTACAGTTAAAAAAGCCATTGCTCCTACCTCAGATGAGTAGGGAATATTACAGAGAATCACTTCAAAGCTTGTATTAGCACGTCAAGCAAAATTCAATTGACAAACACTTTTTGCAAACATGTGGGAATTCAATCATATGTAATATAAACAATTCCCTGCACAAGTTTTGTAAGAGTCTATGACAGTGCCTTACCTTCATTACAGAATGAAATCTCTTCAAATTACTTCTGCAAATCTGTGCACCTCTAGAGATGCTACACTTGGCAGTTTAATTTGATGTAACTACATCTGAGTGTACATTCCCTGTGTTCCACTTGAAATTCATTCTATTTAGTTTTATGCAGAATACTTAGGGGAAAAAAAACTCAAGATATTTATGGAGTAGAACAGGAGCTTAAATAGGGCTCCTGCAAGCTTGCTTTACAGCAGAGACTGAAACACCTTTTATTAGCAAACCCAAACAATTTCCAGTCTCATTGCCACAGCAGCAACAACCGTGGTTGCTGCACAAAATAAGCAACGGCCCATCATAAGCACTGGTGCAGTTTTAAATATCTTTATTTAAATAGTCAAAATAAATATTTCATAAGATATAGTTAACCAAAGTACCACAGCTTTTTTTTTTGATGTTATTTTTTTTAAGCACAGATACCAAAGTAGTATGAGTGCCACCTTCTGGTTTAGGCATGAAAACACTGAGTTGTGCACACCAGAGTAAAAAACTTCTATCTGAAGGGTGTAAGTTTTTTTTATCTTTTTTTGAAAAAATAATAACCAGGATGTTCATCTTCAACATTCATAGAGCATTGTTAAGAACAAAAATATTTAAATTCGATAATTCCATAAGACTTGCTTATCTTTAGTGCCTGGAACAAAACAACTGTATAAATCCTGTACAACTATTTTCCCCAAAATTTAACTTTACAGGTGTCAAATACTACTATAACATGTCAATGACCATAGTTTTAAATAAATACTTAAATGCAGTGGCTTGTAAAATACAAGAAGCAATCTTGGAACCAATGTACTTTGCAGTATATTATTCCAATTCTCTTCTATCCTAAAAAATTCCTTTTACTAATTAGGTGAAAGGTATGCCTCTCCTATGCAGAAAATTACAGAAATTAACACAGGAAGACTAAAAATTTAGCAAATGTACTACTACAAATGGCACAAAGAACTGCAGCACATTTTATATCTGCTGCAACAGACGAATCACAAAGTTGCTGAGAAAGTACAGGTAAACTACAATTCCATTTCTGCATTACTAGCTTTGCAGGGGTAAAAAAAGTGATTGATTGCTTTTGGTTTGTTTCACACAACACCCACAGAAGTACATCATTATTAAGTCAGACAGTCATTTGACAGCAGCTATCAAAGCTGTTTCAAAGCAGTTTAGGGAACAAATTTGCCCAGACTCGGCTGTCAGCCCCACTGCAGATATAACTGCACCTTCTTTGTGCTTACAGTAGTAAAACCAATTTGGCAACAGTGTTGGTTCTGGGCCTCTTTGTTTTTCCCAGTATTCAGTATGGGCTGGAAGTACTCAAGTCCACATCCTAGGTGATGTCATGGTGTGTGAAAATTGTAATTCTTTATAACATCATGTCCTATGAACTTCTAAATCTTGTCTCCTACCATTTCAGCTCTCCATGGCCCACACGCTGCCTGCTTTTCTCCAATTCACTAAGAAACCACTGCTAGATAAATATTACAATCTCAAAACTCTGCACATTTCTTTTATATTGACTTCTTGTCAATTATACCATAATCTTCAAGTCTTCTAGAATACATATGGCATCTGATGTATTTTTTTATGTATAACCCCTTTGATCAAATCCTATTCATGTGCTGATGTCCCAGCAAATTCTCATTCAAATTGGGAAGACATTTATTGCACTTGTATCTCACAGCAGCAGGCACTTCCAGCAGGACCACATCTTTCTGCAGTTGTGATCCATGTATTTTTTTACTCTAGAGCAGCAATAGTTTGTGATATATTCGTCAGCACTTGATCAACTCCTTGTTTGTCAAAGGTTCTGCGACGACTTCATCACGCATGAACTGCTCCTAAAGAAAGCAAGTAGAGTTTTAGTAGATTTTCATTATTTTTTAATCTCCTCTCTCTGAAATAACACTAGATAACCATTTTGTTTTCTAGCCTGGGTATAACTAGTATGAATCTATCTTCCAAAAGATGAAAGCTATACCATGCCTATTAGATAAAAAAACCTACAGGCTAGCTGATGGCACTGTTAGTCATAGATAGATTATAACATTCTGTATTCCACACCACACTGACCCAAGCGGGCATGTTTTAAAGCCCAAATACCACAGAAGAAGGAAGGCACCAGAAAAGCCGAGACAAGACAGGAGCCATAGTCACCAATAAAAGGTCCTCTGACTCTCTGACAACCCTATCGCAGATTTACCAGGGACTTTCAAATACCACCACCTGAGAGATGGTAAACCAAAACTGAACCTGCAGAAGCCCACTAACCGCCCTCTCCTGCACCCACCTTGTCATAGATGACACGCAGGATCAGGGAGCAGCTGGGGCAAGTGGCCACGTCCTCACCATTCTCCAGGTCCTCCTGTGGCAGCCCGGAAGATGGCAGGTCATGGACCCACCCACAGACACCATAACTTCAGGCTAGTTCTCACCCTCTCCCTCCTCTTCTCTGGGTCTCCTCACTCCCTCTCCTTTCCCACTCCCCACTCTGCCTCTCTCTCTTCCCCCAATACCCATCCCTCCCCCTCCCCTTTGTCTTTCTTTCCTCTCCCTTCCTTTCTCCTTCTCCTCACCTTTTCCTTCTCCTTCTCCTCTCCCTTCCCTTTTCCCTCTCCTCTCCCTTCCCTTTTCCCTCTCCTCTCCCTTCCCTTTTCCCTCTCCTCTCCCTTCCCTTTTCCCCTCTGCCCTCCCTTCTTTTCCCCTCTGCCCTCCCTTCTTTTCCCCTCTGCCCTCCCTTCTTTCCCCCTCTGCCCTCCCTTCTTTTCCCCCTCCCTTCTTTTCCCCCGTCCCCTCCTTTCTTTTCCCCTTCTCTCCCTCTTTCCCTCATCTACTCTCCCTCTCTCATCCTCCCTCTCCTCTTCTCTCTCCTTCCCCCTTCACCCTGGCCTCAAGCTCCGCCAGGGGAAATTTAGGCTAGAGATTAGGAGGAAGTTTTTCATGGAAAGGGTCATTGGAATAAGCATTGGAATAGGCTGCCCAGGGAGGTGGTTGATTCTCCTTCCCTGGAGGTGTTTAAGGGACGGGTGAATGAGGTCCTGAGGGACTTTGTTTAGTGTTTGATAGGAATGGTTGGACTCGATGATCCGGTGGGTCTCTTCCAACCTGGTGATTCTGATTCTATGATTCTTCCCCCCTCCCTCTCTTTCTCCCTCTCTACCCTCCTCGCCCTTACCCGCGTGATGAGGAACCGATCCCCGCAGGGGCACGGGTAACTGTAGGTCTCGGTCTCCTCATCGTACTCGAAATCCTCGATCTCCACCTCATCGTGGAAAACCGACATGCTGCCGGCAGCGGCGGCGGGAGGAGCCGGGACAGGAAACAGGAAGCGGAAGGGACGCTGAGGCGCGCAGCGCCCCACCCCCGTCTGTCATGGCGCCTAGGGGCAGGACGCGAGCGCCTCTCGTCACGTGACGAAGAGCGGGGTCGGGGAGAGAGCGGGGCGCGTAGAGGAGCGCGCCTCTGGTCACGTGACGGGCTGCGGGGTAGAGAATTGCCGGGGGGTGGGAGCGAGCGCCTCCTCGTCACGTGACGCGGCGCGGGCTGGGCTGGCGACTCTCGTCACGTGGCGGTGTGAGCAGGGGGTCACGTGATGCGGGGCGGGCGCTCCTCTCGTCACGTGACAGGGGCCGCC